>OX336378.1:32855979-33455979 GCA_946902895.1 Fragum fragum | reverse complement strand
TTACACGAACTAGATGCTTGGTACAATAATATAGGGAGTAATCATAATATAGACCTATTATCAATATCTAATGCTAGTGAGTCTGTCTCTGATAATTTTGCTGTTGATTAGGACAACAAAGACTATCTTCGATGTGATTCATACGCATCAGAAGACATTCCCATGGCTGATTATATCATGAGATAGAAAAGATCCGGTGAATAAAGGGGTGGAAAAGGGGAGAATGGTAAAATATGGTTTGGTCTCATTAAAGCCACATGTTCTCATAATACATAAAACAAAATTAACAAGAAATCGATAATCGAGGCCAAAAAGCATAACTAGATATGACGATTGAAATGATAAAATCAAAATAATTCTACTCAGTAAGCCTACAATGGATGAACACAATACTCGTCATTTTTAAGTGTGATCGGAAGATTAGTGAACATTTAAGTGACGAATCGGGTGCAGTCATCTCGATCTCAAATTATAAACAAACAGGAGTTGGAATTGATAACAAAATAGATTCCTGAAAACTTCAACTTTCACCGCACACACTTATAACATCTAAATGTTCTTTTACAGCTAACATGCACGTGGAAATGGACTATTGAGAGAACAGAACCAATCCCATAGATGGGTAGGTTTCATAAAGGAAATTGATGTAATCCGTATAACATCACGTGAAATGGAGAATCGGGTACATTAGTCTTTTCCCATTTAAAAAGACTGTAGTTGTAGGTTACCGTGTATTATGTTAGTGTTGTTACAATGTATTCTTACTTGTGTATATTTCAGGATGTTGTCATTGTTGGTGTCATGTCCATTGTCAACTTGGGATGATATTATAGCCATATATATCTACGAGAGCTGCAGTTAAGTTCATTTGTCCAATCCTCCCTAACCTAGGACCGAACGATCCGACACTCACTTAGTTAACAGAGGGGAAATAAGGCTTTAACAAAAAAATAATGATGTACATGAAGACCTAGGTGGGAGAGATTAATGGGTTAAAGGTGCTAGTGGTAAAGAGAGCATGGGATTAAACGTGAAAAATGATTTCAGTGTAGATGAACAGAATAATCGTGATCAAAAGTTAACTGATTTGGTTGTGATGATAGAAGTGCGCAAGAGAGAGAATAGGTTTGATAAGATGAGTAACGGAGATAATGTGAGTTACTCAGAGAATGCGATAGATGTTTTTTGTGATATTGGAATCTGTTATGGTCAGAGAGTAAAAGATGAAATTAGTCAGTATAATAACGTTGATGGGGATTGTAGACAATGTAGAGAAAGAATAGAGAGTTCTGAAGACAAAGTGCATATGTTCGCGAGAGCTCGAGAAACTATTGACTGAGTGAGAAGGTTGATGCAGATGGCACTCATGATATGGAAAATACAGATAAAATTGAAATCAATAGTCGGTATGGGGTTGAAATAGATATTGACAACCATTCTAACATGAATGAAAGCAAGGTATCACATGAAAAATAGGGAATGGAATTTATCTTAGTATGAATAGTAGAGATAATTTATTATTCGAGACATAGGTGCATCTTAGATTACACAGAAAAAGATGTGTACCAATTAGGCAAGGGTAAGAAAAAGAAATCCTGCAACCTAAAGACGAAATGTTACTAGATAAAAAAGCTGGGGTAAAAGCTATTTTTCTAATGAAAATGAAAACTTATCTGAAGAAAAAAATCGGTACAAGTTGCACACAAATATGTATGACACTACAAGTTGAATAAGGCAGATAGGAGAAAAAGATATCACGAATACTGACCGGTGGGAAACTTAACATTACAAAGAAGTTTTTGTGCAGGTATGCCTAACAAAGGAGCAATATCATGTCAGAATAACAAATGAAAACTTGGTTGATAGTCTTGCAAATGGACTTGCTTCTTGAGTCTATTCATTCATTAAATAAAAAAGCAAGAAAGTAAAGAAGATTTTATTCTTTTCGGGCTAGTCTAATGCCAAGAACAAAAATAAATTATATTTTACAAAGCTAAATAAGTTCGAACTTGTTTCAATTAGCCACAAATAGTGACATACACAGAGCGAGTGTGACAGCATGTATGATACCATTAGTATGCAACCAGAAACTTAAGTGTCTTTATAACAGTGAAAGCAACTAGTAATACAGCCAGAAATAAAACCAAAATATTTCCAAGAAAATGGCTATGTTTAATTTTTTATGATATGACGGCCTTCACAGACTCTTCAGATAATAGAATTTTTTAAGAATATAGAAAATGTGGTTTAGAAGCATTTCTTCATCAGAGCCAATGATCCTGCACGCCATGCTAACCTATTCAAAAATCAAAGATCTAGATCGATTATCTATCCTTTTGATATTGAGTTTGCCCATTTGACAAAAAACCGAAAGTTTAGATTTTATAAATATATGGAACCTGTTACCTTATGTAGGTATTTTCTCATTCTAAAAGGGCATCACCCTTTATTTCTGCTCCTCCCGCAATGAGCTTGAGTATATAGAAGTATGGTATAAGTTCTTATAAGCTCATCTCGACTGAACACGGCACTTAGAACCTTTATTTTTCAAGAATATCCTCAGACTTGCAAATTGCTACGATTCTAATGCTTTTGTGGCATCACTGCCTTCTTCTGGACAAAGTCGGTATCATATAAATCTTAAGGTATAGTATCTTCTACATTATGCATGCAACAAAGGAAACCATTTATCTTATCTTATAAGCAATAGATTGAATAAGAATGTATTGTACGTGAGGGTTATTTTTAATCAGTTTTCAGATGTTTTTGGGGGCGGACGATGCTGAGCACTTACATATTTTGTTGTTGAAACGAGTCTGTTACTCCAAAATATTAAAGATTGTGCTCAGTTGACTTAAGATTTAGAGGCATTGGTCAAGGAGCTGATATTGTTATGGTATCATATTGCTTTCTAATACAAAGTACCCTTTTTAGACTCTAAAAGCAAAACATTTTTCTTATGTTTAAAGCTGTTAGCATTTTTTGAGAATTTTAAGCTTTTCTTGTTAGGTCTTTTTGGTTTAGATGTAAAGTAACATTGATATGTAATAGTAATTGGCATTGTCTCATAAGTTGTATTGAATTAAGCTTACAAACCATGGAAGTCTGTCATAGATATAAAAGACAAATAAAAAAAAAACAATTGTCACAATCTACTCTCTGAATTGACCAATAATTGCTCACAAATAACTAATTATGGTTTTAATGAATGTTTTCCGAAGGCTTATTGGGATTTATTGATATTTATTGAGGTTGCTACTTGATAACTTCATTAACAAACCAGTGATTTTTTGAAATGATAAAATCACTATTTTGACAGATTTAGTCCTTTTTACGTTCTTTTTCCACTACTAATCATCAATTAAACACATCCCATTTTACTGATTATGTCATCATATTGCCATGCAATTCACGTAATGAAAAGTTTTGAGAAATTTGACAAAAAACTTAAATATACTATTTCCCTTTTCCGTTAAAGTACAAAAATACAATAACGACTTTTTATGTGTGCGATCGATAAATTATTTACTGAGTGAAAAAAAGCTTTGTTATTGCTAATGGCTCCGCCAATCATGAAAATATAGGCTTTGTTGCTCACTGATTGAATGATAAATTGATATTACAATATCCTCAACATCACAAAATTCACTATCCTGAATCAGGAGATTACTTACTACTAGCTAAATATTTCTGTCGACTTAATACTGTAGTCTTCGTTGATATTGTTCAAATATTAAAATGTTTGTGCTTAAATACATTTGTAGAATGAAAAAAGATTTTAGTTAAACTTTTCTATCTTTCCGATTATGCTTTATATTCACCAGGAGAAGTATATAGATATCTTTACCTGATGATGAATAGAATGTTCTTGATGAATACCTAAAAATAGTGAAAGGGCATATCTTATACTTTGACATGCTTGAGGAAAAATGTAAGGAAAGGAGAGATTTCTTGCATCGTTATTCATTTTCTTAATCAAATCTTCACTTCAATATTGTTAGCTGAAACTTCTACAAATATGTTCCAGTAAAGAATTTTGTCATCGGGTAATGGGATAATTTATGCTAAGAACTTGTTTATGAAAGAGAAGCAGTTATGACATTTAAATCTGATTCTATAGTATTGCACAGACTTCAACCTACAATTATTTGATAGAAAAAAATGCAACACAATAGCAGGTACATTTACCATGGTATTGCACAAAAGTTGTTACAAGACATCAGAGAGGTGCAGTTAATATAGTATTGAGCTGAATCCTCAATCTGCACCATCATGCCCGTGTTCTTGTGTTTCTCGGTTTAACTACTACCGCTTGTATTGTAATTAGAAATTTGAAAAGTTTCGGAACATTGTAACAAAACGTATTTTAAATCAATGTGTGACCCCTTTAAAAGGAGGTATCGATGTTTCTGAAACAAAGACAAGAAAAAAATGCTTATTACAGAAAAATACGCCCAAATGAACATCAATACTTTAATTTGAGTAAGACTTTATCTTCGCGGTAATCTGATGGGCTTAAAGTGGCTTTTTGTTGTTATACAGGAAAGACTCAGCGGATTTCTAGTTTATTTTTTAATAATTCGGTTTTCGACACCGCATGACCTCATTTGTATATGACCCAAAATCAACGGATGATAACAAATTGACAAGCAAAACAATCATCTTTCTATATTATATCACATCAAATGGTTTGCGCAAAACCAGGGTGTTTATTTATATTGATGCTTACGACAGTTTTCGACTGATCTTTACAGAATTGAAGACCGACTAGCGACCATATCTCCTGGTGAAGTAACGATGACGTAGGTTTGAGGATACGGGATTCCAACGGTAATAAGCAACACGTGAATGACCAAATTTCATTGCAATTGTCTCGGCCTAATCTAAAAATAGATTAATAGCCTACGCATGCTATTAGGGGAATACGCCGGTTTAATGTGATAAACGACCTCTGATTTTCGCAAAACTACTTTTCAGAATATTTTAGTAAAACAGTCTATGCAAGGGAATAATAAATAAAATCTGTGACATGAAAAACATCGATACCTACCTTTAAAGGGAGGTATCGATGTTTCTGAAACCTAGATAAGAAAAAATTACCAAGTGCCGAAAAAAAGATTCAAGCGAACAATTAATACCTTAAGTTAGGTCAGGTATTGTCTTAGTGGTAATCTAATAGACCTAAAGTGGCTTTTTGTGGTTATATCGGAAAGTTTCAGCGGAATTCCAGGTTATTTTTAGATATCACGGAATTCGGCTGTCGACATCGAATGACCTCATTTGCATATGACCCAATTTCGAATGAAGGTAACAAAATTACCAGCGAAACAGCCAACGTCCTATATCATGTCACTTGAAAGGACTGATCTTAACAGACCGGCTAGCGAACATAACTCCTGATGACGTAACGATGACGTTGGTTTGATGTAATTTGAACTAAATGCAAGGTTTCAACGGTTATTTGCGCCACGTGAATGCCCTATAATCTTCGTAACTGACTCGGATTAATCTTAAAATAGATTAATAGCCTACGTAGGCTATTAGGGAAATACCCGGCTTTTCTCTAATAAGCGACCTCATATTTTTGCAAAACAACCTTGCGGCATTTGTTTATGAGAGGAAATGAAATAATTAAAATCTGTGACATGAAAAAAACATCGATACCTACCTTTAAGTGCTTGTCAAATACACTTTTAGAACCCTGACAAAGGAATGGAAAAGCGTATATGATACTTTTCACGTTAATTCAATTTTATCTGATCAATCTTGATGGGCGTTCAGGCAGCGACAGTAAGGCCCACTGAATGTCAACTTCAAGCCGTTCATGGAAATAGAAACGTTAGTGATACAGCTGAACCAAATAAAATCAGAGGTGTGTGCTAAAACACTGAACAAGCGTATAAAATGTGAGTATAACATTACAAGTGCACGCATAAAATGAGGGTTCTATCTTTAACGGTCTTCGTGCTTGAGGATTAGGGTGAACTGTAATAATATATTTCTAAGAATAGTTCATCCAAAAACAAACGACTATTTCTGAATCTAGATATCTATATAGCTACCATCACATGCAGACGAATATGATTATTGTGTAGAATGTACATCCGGTGTACATATAAAAGAAATTTAGAACACTTATTTTTGTTATTTGTCAGCCCGATTAGCTCAGTTGGTAGAGCACTTGACTTCAAACCTCAAGATCACGGGTTCGAGCCCTGGGCTGACCATATCAACTTACAAAATTAATCGTCTTTCGGATGAGACGTTAAACAGAGGCCCCTGTGTGACGAAACTATCCATTGAGCACGTTAAAGAACCAGGCGCAGCTCTCAGCAGTTTCGTCCTGTATCCTTGCACTCTCCCCCGTTACAACTAACCGTCTTCTGGGGGCGTCGCTCATATGGGCATGTGCTATGGTAGCGACGATGAATAAACGGAATTACACACATATTTGTGTTATTATATACTTTATTACCAATATCTTTACAGTTATCAATCTCTTTAGCCTACACGCTTGAGTGTTACAGGACACATGCATTATTTACACTTGTACCTGTTCTTTCAGGCGTAAAAGACTTAAAGAGGAAAATTGACCAAAACGATACACCTCATAACATACTGCTAAGGCTATTGTTAGGCAAGAGCTATTGTTAATGGATTTGTTAGCCTTACGAAAAAACAATTACACATGTATGAAAATAAGAATAACCCGACTAGTCGGTTCGGAGTTTTCGATGGGTGCTCGGACTCTAAGTTTATTGATGAGAAAATATTCTAACAACAATGTGTTACCAAGTTTCATAGTGATCAGGATCGTATCTTTAGCCATATGTGAAAATGTTGATAACGTCGTATCCAGTTCATTTGTTCAGTAAGAAATATGTACATAATTTGGCCGCCGTCATAGGGTAATCGGTAGCGCATCAGACTCCTAATCTTCAATATTTGGATGTCATGGGTTTGATCCCCGACGGCGGCACATATTGTTTCCGACATCTGTCTCTCCAATTAGTGGATAATTGTAAACAAAAGTGGGATAGCAGCTGGAGTCTAGGAGAGAATGTAGTGGTAGTACTAGTCTAGGAAATGCCAGGAATCCATTGTTAGGTGCTCCAGCTGTCGCGATATGACTGAAATACTGTTGAAAGAGGCGTCAAACCCCATTCAATCAATAAAGCATTTTGTTGAGAATATATGGTCACATAGCTCAGCTCTTCAGTCACAGGGGAACACCGAATCGTTTCCTTTATGCTCCGATCTTGTTTTCAAAGCTAACGGATAAGATACTGTGTGTGTATATGTGTGTTCAGGTATGTTTAGCAGAAAAATATAGTTCAATAGAGTAGTCGCTTGCATCGATGAATATTAATGCAACGGGATAAAAATAATAGCAAGATAATACTAGTTTATAGAATTAGAAGATAATTTTAATGCGTCTTTTTTGGATGAAAGATTGATATCTTCATCGTCGTCGAATGCGTTCCTAAAGAGCCCAAGTCATTTTCCTTTAATATGTAATAATTTCATTCCCCTCAATCATATTCAGTAAAGTTTTATTTTCTTTTACGCCTGGCCACAGTTTAGCATTTTTACAAATAAATATATACAGAAAATGTATATATCATCGTCCGTCAGCATTGAAAAGAACATAACTACAATATGATAAGCCGCAGTTACGATGTATTTCGAGAACGGTTGACCATAATATGTGCGCACATGCTGTTACAGAGACAGTACAGGTGCAATACGATAAACTTACCCATTGGATAAATCCTTCTCCAGGGATAGTTTTTAATTCATCTATCTCTGACCGATTTGTTGTCAAGCTGAGTATGGCAAACCTCTTTATAAATTGAGTTTACTAGCTCTCTGCTAAGTAGAATGCACCTCAGTCATGCAACCTGCCCCAGAAGTTCAGACGAATGAAGGATCTCTCGACCGACTCTGGGTGAATTTAAATAGGAATCTACCGGTGATCGGTCTTCATAAAGAACGTAAAAGCACTAAAAGATATCTACTTTCTTAACTGTATTCCATTTCATTTTGTTTTCATTTACTATAAAGTATGTTGATCAATCTCAATCCGCTGGTAGCCTCAGATGTTCTACAGGTCTCTTTAATGTAAGTCTTCTTTCTAGGATGTTTCTAATTCCAAATTAAGTATTTTACAGTCTTCCTAGATGTAGAATACATGTATTTAGATCGACTTAAACTGATTCGTTTCAGATATCGGTTTGCTTTCAAAAGACATCTGATTTGGTCTTCGTTTGCCAATATTTTCTGGTATTTAATTAGTCCGTTTTCGATGTGTAGATAAAGAGCAACATTAAACATATTTTCTCAATTCAATATATGCATTTTTCAGATTTGTGAAAAAAGTATAGTACCCTCAAACAATCCAAAATAATGTAAGCGATACATACGCACATTTATTATAAGCACGTCGTGATCCTTTTTGCCAGGTTGGACATAATTCACTAATCCCTGCTGTAAATCAAAGAAAAGAATCGACCAGTCAAACCATTCATTTAGACCGGGAGTGATGTTTGAACTCCGACATTGGCTGCTTTTTTTTTTAACCTTTTCTATTGGTTTGGCGACTTAAAGACGGTTAGGTCGTGAACCAAGCAGTCTACTTTTTACATGCTACTGGTTATATTTTTAGCAAAACCGTTTACAATTGAAGTCGAACTTCAAGTTAGAGTCAAATAGTGGGATAAGCAGAGTTAGTAGGCGGGGCTAGCGATTGGTCAATTCTCTTTATAGAAATTAGGTACTTGTAGATACTTACATCAGTGTGTGCGACCCGATTTTGATCAGATCATATGTTTGTGTTTGCTTGTTTTCTTTTGTTTTGTTTTTTTTTTTTCTAAATAATTTACCTTATATTTTCTCTATCATGAGTTTCCGTTTGGAGTGTCTTTCGTTTGCAGGAGTTCGGTTCCTATGTCCAAGCTTCTTTTAATAGCTTTGTATTGGACAGGTGATAAGTTCTTCAATTTCACATAATCTAATTTTTAGTTTCGCCTATAAAAAACGGGCGTTCTGATTGGTCGAAAAAAAATATTCATACCTCCATGAACAAAATTTTGAGCATGAACTATTTTGTATGCTTTCGCACAAAATAGTCCCATACAAAAAAGTATCAAAATTTGTGAAGTTTTTTCATTTTTCGCTCGATACTACTAAATTAGAAGAAATGAAGTTCGCGTATTAATACAGCGTAATTAGTTTTTTTCGGTTCATATCTTCACGAAAACAAAAACTATTTTCTTCGCCTCTTAAATATTTCAAAATAAAATAATCTTTAAAAATTTGTCGGCGCGATTAAAGCACAGTTGGACAGGCGTCGTACTCTCAATTAAGAGGTCCAGGATTCGATTTCCAGTCGAGGTAATTATCCTTTCAGACATCACTCATCAACAAATGGGTGGTTAATCGTAAGCCTAAGTGGGATGAGCACCCTTAGGCTCGCAAAGGATGAAGTGGTAGTACTGGTGTTAGAAATACCAGGTTAAGGTGCTCTGTCGCGATATGACTGATATACTGTTAAAAGTAGCGTTAAACCGCCATTTATTCAATCAATTAATAGAACAATTTGTATTCACGCTAAGGAGTTTCATAGAAAACATATGATCAGGAAGATCTAAGGCTAAACCCAATTAATAATTTTTATTGGATCATTTAGAAAGAGTCTTTCCTATAAATTGCAAATATGTTCTCCATATTTGCGGAAGCGTTTCGAAACATTCGATCTGGAATGTTCAAGGTCAAGATCATATATTCAAGGTCATGATCATATTTCAATGTCAGATTTAGAGGGCTCGAAATAAGTTGTCCTTGGTTAATCATTACAGTCATTTTAATGACGAACGACCTCACACCATTTTTGCCCTCTCGGCAAAATTTTACAATGATCTACATTCACAGAAGTTACAGAGAACAATTTCCAATTTAGAGAATTTCTATTATATCCGTCTGTTGGAATAGAACGCAAGATTGAAAATAGAGAAATTGCTTTTAACAAGTAATTTCTTCATTTTCAACATTGTTTTCCCCGTCTCTTCTTGAGGGGCGTAAAAAAGCGGAATTGTATGGGAATCATTAAAAAGAGTTGATGTAGCAACATATTGAATTGTTAAGCCTATGCATGATATTTCCAACAACGATAGAGGGAAATAAAACTTTACACACTTTCAATAAAACGCAACAGTAAATCTAGAATATCAAAGCGGCTCTTGCACAGATTTTGAAAGGAAAAAAATGCTCTCAGTTTTCAAATTTCTAACTGAAATGCTTTCAAACATTTTAAAGAAGCTGGTTTTAAAATGCAAAGCTGTGATTACGACGTTTCGGTCGCCAATCAACCATTCTATTTTTGTTGTTTGATGGACATTGAAGGCGTCCATCAGTGTTACCTAGTTTGGAAAATCCAGTCTAGGATGTTGCTATATTAGAAGAGTTAGGTTCGAAATATTATTTTTCAAAACCTGTCTCCCCAAAACAAGCGTACATTTTGGAAAAGGCGTAAAACGAGGGATCTGTATAATTCGCAGAACGCACAAAGTCTCCACTTAAATACGAACACCTAACAATAATCCGCTTAACGTAGATGACGTCACGATTTAAAACAACAACAACAGACAAAACAGGATAAAACTCGGAGTCTTTCAATTATATAGAGAGTAATTTACCTTCTGCTTTGAGAACTCAGCATATCAGCTGTTTCCCGCGGAGTCAATAAGCTACACAGTTACATATATTTTAAGATGTTTATTATAATTTTGAATTGGTCATTTCAGTCCATTACCAAAAGACAATTTTTTTACTAGTAACAAACGACAATTCAAATCGCTTTGCGATTGATTTGTTAATCTGTTTGGATGAGGTTTAATGCCGCTTTCAACAATGTTCCAGTCAAATCGCGGCGGCTTGAGTACCTAACAATGGATACCTGGTTTATCTCGCACCATTATTACCATTGCATTCTTCCCTAGCCTCCAGGTGTTTCACACCTAGGTTTTGAAGATTGTCCGTTACTTTGCGAATGAAAACTAAGATAAAAACAAAAAAACAAAAAACAATATGCAAACAATTTCTGCTTTTCTCACAACGTTTTCTCGTGGGCGTAAAAGGCGTTATTGTGTTGGAATGGATTAAGAATCTAATGTATCACGGAAGATTTGAAAGGTATACAAAATCTCCCATTTGTTTCTTACATGTAATAATTCCCACTGAATATTGCAAATCTAATGTTGTCAAAGATTCTTAAAGGGAGTTGTCGATGTTTCTGAAACCTAGATGAGAAATAAATACCAAGTGCCGAAAATTACACTTAAACGAAAATTGAATACTTAAAGTTGTGTCAGGTATTGTCTCGGTGGTAATCTAATAGGCCTAAAGTGGCTTTTGGTGGTTATATAGGAAAGGTTCGTCGGAATTCCAGGTTATTTCTAGATATCAAGTATTCTGCTGTCGACATCGTATGACCTCATTTGCATATGACCAAAAGTCAACTACGAAGGTAACAAATTTACTAGCGAAACAGCCAACGTCCTGAATCGTGTCACATGAAGGGTTAGCGCGAAACTACGGTAAGTGTTAAAATTCGTAATTACGCTTAAGACAATTTTACAGAATTAAAGACCGGCTAGCGAACATAACTCCTGATGACGTAACGATGACGTTGATTTGATGTAATTTAAAATAAATGCAAGGTTCCAACAGTTATTCGCACCACGTGAATGATCCCATATTATTTGCAACTGTCTCGGATTAATCAAAAATTAGATTAATAGCCTGTGTAGGCTATTAGGAAAATAACCTGCATTTTTTTCTTAAAGGCGACCTCAAACTTTTGCAAAATTACTGTTCGGAATATTGTGTTCAAATAATTATAAGAGGAATTGAAAATAATTAAAATCAGACATAAAAAAAACAACATCGATACCTACCTTTAAATGATATCTTAATCAATTGTGGAATGTCTTTGGAAAAAGATAATCTCGGAAAATGAAGAAAAAAAACATTAATGTTGAAAGCTAGTTAGATTGCGATCAAGTGAATTTGGTTTAATGTGACATATAGTAGTATTTCAGTAAAACTCGTAATTTCCAGTCATTGTTCACCTAAGTTACAACATCAGATTTGGATCATGACATGTAACTGCTAATCCAACTTTTCATACAAAGTACTGATCATATTTCCATCGATGAATCTCCCATTTTGTACACCTAAACGGGCATATCACTCTGCTATGCCAACACGGACGTCCATCATCAGTTCTTTCAGTGCTTGATTTTACATGCTACTGGCCATTACTTTTGCAAAATAACGCCGTTTGAAATTCCTGACGGGGTCAGTGAGCTGGGCCAACGGAGTGGGTTGGCGGGGCTAGCAATTTGTTAATTTATCGTAATGTCATGAGTAGACCAAATTATTTTCCATGAAAAGCTTATTTTGTTTTATTCTGCTGAAAGAGTAATTTACAAAAAAGTCGAAAGTTAATGAAAGAAAAAGTCTAGAGGGAAATGTATCGAAATTGAAATAAATTTAAACTCAATTACATTTGTTTCGTATGAAATGCGCCTGTAGTGAATTAATTGAACTGGCAACAAATGTATTAAATGTCTGAGCGTGTTTTGCTTCCTTGTGTTTCGAAGTCTTTTGCTTCTAGATTGTTCACATAATGAAAATGTTGAGATTGATAAAAATCTTACGGATTGAAACCATAGGGTTCTAAAAGGTAAATTTGTTAAAATACAGCCTTGTACTTTATTTTATTTTCTTGGTGGTTAAAATCTGTCTTCGGTTATTGATATCCTGAAAACTTGACCTTATTTTGAAAACCAATTTAAAGTTAATGACATCATTTCAGGGAATTAAAATTACCAATTTCACTGACTGATATAAATATGTTTCTCATATAACAACCCTTATTTGTTATGGCGCACTGTTAGCATGAATATCCGAATAAGATCATTCGTTTAACCAGTCACCAAAACGATATTTTTCTAGACTGGTCGAAATTGAAAGAAGTTGCAGACAATTTTCAAATTGCGCTAAAATTGGAAAATGAGTGCCAAAAAAAGAATAAACAACATCACAAGAAAAGGAGAAGCTGTTTGATACTAGTGATGTCTCCTTTCCCCAAAGTTTTTCCGTGATTGTATTTCCTCAGGGCATCAGAAATCGGAATTGTTTGGTGAAGGGTTAAGGGATGCGAGGTTTGCAATACCGATTTTTCTCGTGATGAACGTTCTTGAAAGGTATTTCGACAAAAATAATCCTTCACTCGATTTAGTTATAAACTTTCTGATCTTAACATAGTTTAGTAACCTATTCCTAACCTATCCCGCTTTTCACGCTCCTACATAGGGAAAACATTGTAGAAAATGAAACAAGCATTTTCTTTATTTTCCACAATGTTTCTATCCAAATAGACAAAAGATTTTTAAAATCTAAGCAACATGAAAAAGTCGTCTGCAACTCCTTTCAATTTGGACAAGTCTAGAATTTTGTCGTTAGGTGATGGGTTAAGGTAATTATTTTATTATACTCTGATGGGTTTATAACCTACGCGGACACGGCAACACCGCCAAGCGCTGTAATGTCCGACGTCTTTAACCTCTGCGCTATTGAGACATCCCCCCCAAAAAAGGATGTTCAAATAACGCTTATAAATCTTCCCGAAACTGGAGCTAACTCCGTATAAGGGTTCTATTGCCGTAGTTGTGAGATTTCAATATATTATAAATAGAATTTCAATTCTATTGTAGATTGGAATGAAATCAGCTTTTCTCAAAACCAATCTTCTGACAGATCTTACAAATCTTACGGATTCCTTCGACTGTAGAATATATGCACACTTCAAGGCTCATGGTGTCAATCAAAAAATGAATAGACAAATCAAATCATTTAGACCGGAAGAGACCTCGGAACACCGGCGTTGGCCGAAATGTATGTGAAACATGTTTGTCGGCTCGGTGGTTTGGAAGTCGTAACTGATGTTTCGTTTGCCAACCATCCATTTTTCTTCTTTACATATATTGCATCCCAAGTACAAAAAGTATTGAAGGAATATTTTTGGGTCCCATTCTACTTTCACCCGGCTTCCTTTTTGTCTGTTCGGGGAAACAAGGGATGGAATTTCTCCCCGGATAGAAAATGAGACCAACTTTACAACTTCAAACAATGAAATAAAGCCCCTGGATGCCTTTTTATTTCGGTCCGGGTACACGAGATGTAAGCTAGCAAAGCATGGTTTTGTTAAGTAATCTTCTTTGCCAAGTGTTATCGTGATTAATAAACGAGGTTAAAGTAACACAGGAGTTAACCCATTACAATCTGGCACAATCTTAGACTGGAAAGAAGTTGCAGACGACAATTTCAAGCTAGTTGACTTCAGAAAATCTTTCCCCTGTTGGGTAGAAAACATTGTGGACAATGAAGAAATTGCTTGTAACAAGCAATTTCTTTATTGTCAACAATATTTTCCAAAGCTATTTTCTTGAGATGCTTAAAAAGCGAAATTGAGTGGGAATGGGTTAAATAGCATACCCTTGAAAGAGTTCTCTGCAATGTGAATAGAGTTTGCAATATTCCAGAAATACATAAGAACTACCTTTTATGGTGTAGACATTAAATAGATTTAGTGGTTAAGCCTTAAGTGGCAGTTAGCACCGGTTGAACTTTGAGAAGACCTCAAAACTTTGTCTGTTAACTTAAGCTATCAAAGCTGACTCTTTGCTAGCTAAAAGTAGAAGTCTTCTGCTGACAAAACTATCAGGTATAGATGTTTCATTCTTTGCAAATAGCATCTAATTTTGGCCTTCAATAAAAGTAAATAAAGAATGCACCCAGTTTTCCTATTTGGATTATCCCTGTGCATATCTAATCCAGTATAGAAAATTATAAATTACTCCTCTTAAGAAACAATTTGACGGAAGATGCTCTTATTATTCTAGTAGTATGTCTCTCTTTAACTGTTGTTTATATAATGCATCTGATGAGGTCCCAAAAAGTTTCTACTGAGGTCCAATTACAATTGACCAATCGCTGGCCCCGCCCACTAACTCCATTGGCCCCGCCCATTGACTCCGACAGGAAGCCCCGCTTCGACTTTAAACGGCCTGATTTTGCAAAACTTATTGCCAGTTTCATGTAATGAGCCGCCGTCATAGCGCATTCGCTAGCGCGTCAGACTCCTAATCTTTAATCATGGGATGTCATGGGGTCGATCCCCGGTGGCGGCACATATTCTTTCCGACATTTGTCTCTCACCAATGGGTGGATAATCGTAAACCTAAGTTGGCTAGCAGCTGGAGGCTGGGAAAGGATGTAGTGGTAGTACTGGTGTGAGAAATGCCAAGAATCCATTGTTAGGTGCTCCAGCCGCCGCGATATGACTGAAATACTATTAAAAGCGGCATTAAATCCCATTCAATCAATCAACCTTGATTGACGGCCGCGATTGATCAATAATTATTCCGGTCACTCTGTCAATTTTGAGATTGTGACTGGCAGATTTAGGTACACGATGATCCTTAACATGATTACCATCATTAAACGATAATCATTTCAATAATCATCATTATCCTTCATACTGAAAATGTTCGTTTAAATTATATGTTATGGGCAAGGCGTAACCACGATCTACCGCACTCATCTTATGAAATTAAAAAGAAAGTTTGTATTGCTTTCCCAAGAAAATAGTCAGAACCCGCATTCATACATTTTCTATGATTAAGATTATATCCTTTTCCCAAGAGAAATTTATAACTGCACGAGCAAGGATATATTTTTAAGCAAACTTTCTAGGAAATGTGAAGCTAAACTAGCTAACAGTCCTGTAGTGTTTTAAAAGATTTTCACTTAATAGATTTTGTAGCTTAAATTTAGGAATTGACCAATCGCGGCTGTATATAGACCAATCAAATCAATCACTCAGTCCGGAATTAAGACATTGGTCGCCAATTTTGTGAATTTTTTTGTTGGTTTGGCGACTTCAACGTCGTTACTACAGCTTATTCAAGCTGTAGTTACGACGTTTAGGTCGCCAACCAACCATTCTACTTTTTTGTTACATGCTGAAAAATCGAAGCGGGACTTCCTATCGGAGTCAGTGGCGAAATGAGTCAGTGGATGGGGTAAGCGATTCGGTCAATTGTTGATAGTTTATGTTCATGCATTTCGTGATAAGCTTTGTGAAAGTAAGAAAAATCAAAACATAAAAAGAAAACGCGTGAATGATTACCCGCCTATTTTTGTTCCAAGCAAAGTAATCTCTAGACATTTAAGAACCTATCAATTGCGATTATATCTGACAGAAACAAAATGCGCATTAAACCTAAAAGAACATGTAAGAGGGATAGATCACTAGTACTGAAATTGACATCAACAACTTAAAGATATTTTAGAATGAGAAAAAGTTTAAAGTCGCCATTCGCCCAGAAATCATATGACTTATTAAACTCTGTAATTTCTATTTCTATTGTTCTTTTGGACAAAAAAAAAAAAACACGTAAATTTGAACTTTGGTGACGAGTGTTTACATTAAAACGCTCATTGTGAAAAAAAGGTTATCCAAACTCTTCAGAAAGAATGTCCAAAGAACAGCCCGCGAAGTCCCTACATGAGAATAACTCAAGTGGCAACTCGATATTTTAAAGACATGAACGATAGAGGGCCGATGTTTCCGCGTACAATTAAAACCGTATGCTTTTGAGATAAAGAGAATATTTTTTATTCATACATACCTCCATGAAATAAATAATAGTCTCTCCTTTTCTAATAAGTTAATGACATAGAGCTAGCAAAGCAAATATTCTACAAATTTTGAAACTTTTTGTATGGAACTATTTTGTGAGGAGGCATACAAAATGACAGCGTGCTCAAGTTTTTATTCATAGAAGTATGCTTTTTTTTTTTTGGCCAATCAAAACGCTCGATTTTGATAAACGAACCTGATTATTAGTGATTTATCGATTAACAGCTATTCTCATGCTCTATAAGATAAAATATTTCAGCAAAGGGGGTATCAGTTAAATAATGATAACCTAACGAAATTAATTGTCATTTTCATTTTTTAGGCTAAAAAGTCTGCCACTAAAAAGTCCTTTGTCTTTAGCGATAGTAAGTCCTACACGGAACTACTTTCACCCAAAATGTCGCCGTATCCATCGAAACCATTGTGTTTGACGAAACTACCATTTCCGGAATATAGTAAAGCACGGAGAGCTTAGATGAATAGCCTTAAAATTATAATATCGAAGGCAGAGCGACCATAAACATTCGAAAAGAGTTTTCTGTCGAAGTCCACCGAATATCAGATGCCAAATGGAAACTAACCATTGCCATGCTTAACACGGAATATTCCTGCTTTTGAAGTAGTATAGACAAAGATCAGACTGCACATGTAGCATCTTCGTGACAAATTTAACATCTATATACCAATTTTTAGGCAAAACTAAAACATTGACAGTCAGTTGATAAAATTATGAGCAGTAAAGCCTTTAAGTTCATTAATTATTTAAGTCTAAAGTAACCATCGGATGGCTAGATATCACGAAGAATTCCAAACCATTTTCCTGCTTAGGAAATTTGTTTAACCCTTTCCTGTTTATTAAAATTCTAGACTTGTCCAATTTTAAAGAAATTGCAGACGACAACTTAAATCGAGTGCAATTTGAAAACTAACTAATGTGAAGGGTAGAAAATATTGTGGGAAAAGAAGAAATTGCTTGTTACAAGCAATATCCCCTTTTCCCACGATGTTTTCTCAAATATAAAATCACAAGGACGTAAAAACCAGGGATTGAACAGAAAAGGTTTAAACATCTTGTAATTACCCTTATATGAAAATTTTCTAACGAAAAGATCTAGGGGTACCCTCATCGATATTACAGTACTGTCGAAAATTTTGACAGCTCGTATATTTCAGAAAATATTTTCATCCTGAGAAAAATGTCCCGATTATACCGTGCGTCTGTAGTCTATTGGGCTTTTAGATTCTAATACCGAAGATATAGTTCTATGAAATATAAAAACCCTGTGGCATGTTACGCAGCTTAATCAATTGCATGACGACAAATTTGAAGACCTGTGCAAATTCAAAGAGGTTGCAGAGGACAATTTATAGTTGATAGAATTTTAAAATTATGTGGTTTTTTTTTTCTGAGAAGAAAACAGTGTGTTAAATGAAGAAATTGCTGCTTGTAATAAGCAATCTCTTTCCTTTCCACAATGTTGTCGAAAGTTGGGGTTTTTTAGTGTTTTTTTAAGCACTAAGAATAAAAAACAATGAGATTCAAAGCGATGAAAGCGCTGAAGGCCTGATATATATACAAGAGATAAGTATAGTCTGAGCAGAAAAGTTTATCAAGTTTTACCAAGCTTACATGATAAACTCCGAGCCATCATTTGACCATCCCATTTAGGTTTATGATTTTCACCTATTTGTGGGAGATTTAAAAGTCGGAAAAAATATATTCTGCGTCCGGGAATCGAATCCGGGATCCCATGATAAGGACGCTGTACGAGTGAAAAGTTTTTTTTTCTTTTTATTTTTTTTTTTCTCTCTTTTTTAATATATAGTAATATTAATATAATTTACACATTTTTACGTTTTCATAGGCGGAAACGCTCTGTGATTGACCAGGCTCCTTTAAAAATCAATGTCACAACAGAGTGTCCAAACTTTGCCTTTATAACTGTATCTTAAATTCCGATTAAAAGTGTAAATCTTCATTAGATAAAGTCATCTATGCCTAGCTCGGGCTTTTTTAAGTCAATGTCACGGTAGAAGGTGAAATTTGTATTTTGCTTGCATTCTTTAGCTAAAATTACCAGGTGTAAAATGCACACTGACGCGTCTTAATTGAGGAATCTATGCTGCAATTATTTTAGGCTTACACTTTTAAGGTTATGGTCACAACTAAATTTCAAAGAATATTTTTACCTGAATTTTATGTTCGATTCTAGAAATATTTTGCTCAAATTGCGACATGGCAATCCATTCGGCCTAATTTGCTGTCGCAGCTTAGGTTGGTACACTGTTGTAGGCAATTACGTGCACAAAGAGGTCATCCCTCGAAATTATAAGTCGGAATCCTGCACCTGGGATCAAAATTTGAAATTTGGCTCAATATGAGTCAGTAAGAATATGAATCTTAACTATTAGGCCGTAAGCATTTATATTTGATATGTAGCCGAACCTAGTAGTTATCTATCATATCTGTTGAAATTATGCCCTCGGGGCCAATAACAGTCCAGCCCCGCGGTCCAAAATTTGGAATAAAACGCTGAAACGTTGCTTTTTTGAATATCTTTTAATCCCAATGTATAAAGGGTAATTAATCAATATTTAATATATGGCATAACCAGATTGTCCCCAACTATTTGGTCAAGAATTATACCAAATGGGTAAAAAGTGGTCCCACAAAGGAGATCCAAATTTTGGAAAAACACTCAGTTGGAGTAAGTTAAACAAGTCTTCTCCTCCTTATATATAAGGCACAGGGTACTTATATTTTGTATGTAGCATTACAAGATGATTTTGTACTGTGTTTCCAGAAATAATGCCCCTTTGGTAGAAAGCGATCCTGCCCCAAGGGCTCCAAAATTTGGAAAACCGCTCAATTTGATCAAAATAAAAGCATATTCTTAACTATAGTGCCTAGAACATTTATATTTGGATTGTAGCATAACCGTAGAGTATCTCGGTTCCTAAAGTTATGCTCCTTGGGACAAAAATAGGGCACCCAGTCATGACAAATGCTCAATTGGAGCATTTTCAAATATTTCCCCCTCCCAATACATAAGGTATAATGCATTTATATTTAGTGTATAGCATATACAGATGGTTCTCTACCAGGATTACTTAAAAGGGTCAAAAATGGCCCCGCGGTAAAGATCCAAAGTTTGGACAAACGCACAATTACAGCAATATCAGTCTTCTCCTCTTAACAGGATGTTCTTTTCTTACAATGTTTTCTAAACCAAGGGTGTGCTTGGTAACAGATTGAGGTGTTCAATTTTGTAAGGTAGGTTAGTACATAGTATTGTACCATGCCCCAAATCTGAAATATGTTATATTCAATTGGCTAAAGTTGTAGCTTTTTTTACAAAAAAAATCTTAAATTAGCAGATGACTAAGTTATGCGATTTAGGCCCATCAAAGTTCTCTTGTTATTCGTTTAATTCTCTTGTATACTTTTCATTTGTTTTTAGGCACTATTTGGCTAAACCATTCTTCATTTTTCACATCGCCAGGCATGAATATTCACTGAATAAAAAATAATTCAAAATGGCTATGACAGCTGTATATAGATGGAGGCGTAAATAACAAGAGAATCGTTTAGAAGTGACCTAAATGGCATAAGGTATAACAAAACCTAGCTGTAACCTAGCGTTTATATTACTCATACACGAACGTTTTGATAAATTTGGTGCAGAAAAGCAGACTTCAAGATTACATTTCTGGATAAATTATGAGCTGATTGTTAATCAATTCTTTAAATGATAGTGGAAATACCTCAATTGTAAGGATATCCTGCTTTTGTTAGACCAAATATGAACTAGAACTTTATTGGTCCTTGGTTGCATTTCATCCAGTGTCAAAAAATTATCTGATTGTATTGTACCTTACGGTGTTTAGGAAGTTAGCTTTGAACATGGTAATATTCCAAACTCTAGAATAAAAAGTTGGGGGTAGTTAAATCCAATTTTGGGTATTATGTCATCCAAGCTAATGGCAATTGAAGGTCTACTTTGTCGGGAGTAAGTGGACTAGCCTCTGATCTGTCAATTTGGACGCTATCTTTGTCGATTTCTTTCTATGTACTGTTATTACACCAAATAGCATTTCATCTGAAATAAAAGGTTTTGTTTAGCAAAACATCTCGAAATTAATTGATGGACATGGTTGCATTCTTTATTTATTTATTGTTATCACTTTGTGATAGCAATGCGCCCTGGCAACGATTGCTTTATTAGTTGGCCCTATAAACTGGTCACTTTTTTGTCCAGTCTTCTCCGAATATATAAGACGGGAAGGGATCATAAAAGCATTTCCCATCCTCTTTGGCCCGTGTTTTGTCAAACATACTTAAATAGCTAGTGTGGTCTTGATTTGGACCAATAAATTTTCGTTTAATAGCATCGAAAGCTTTTCATGTTAAGCATTAGTTGCTCACAAAATCCAAGCACAATGTTTGTACGGTCCAAAAAGAGAGGCAATGGCTTCAACCCATTGCTAACTAATTTTGCTTTTAAGAGTATTGTCAAAACACATAGACCAGGAACAGAACGTATCGAAACATTGACCATCAGACAGCTGGAGTTGTCTTATAATAACACCAACTCATAATGCTGTGATTTCCGCAATGCTATATAAAAATGGATCTTAGTAAGATCTTTTGGTAGATATGTTAGTTTTTTTATTCTGTTGATATTCAGATAAAAGATTATCAATGAAGCAATTTTATATAAAGATCATATGTGGCAACATTAACATAAAGTGAAAAAGAATATTACGGGTGAAAACCAAGAATTTTTCGGCTTTTTTAATACTCTGCATCAAAAAATATTTCTTGTTCAACTTAGAATAATTTAATTTTTAGTTTCGACTATAAAAAAACAAGCGTTCTGATTGGTCGAAAAAAATATTCATAACTCCATGAACAAAATTTTGAGCACGCAGCGATTTTGTATGCCTCCACACAAAATAGGCCCATACATAAAAGTATCAAAATTTGTAAAGCTTTTGGTTTTTTCGCTCGATGCTATTAAATTATAAGAAATGAAGAGAATATTGTTTGTTTTCATGGAGGTATGAACCGAAAAACCTAATCACACAATGTATGAACCCGTTTCGCGTATTCATACAGTGTGATTAAGTTTTTCGATTCATACCTCCACGAAAACAAAAAATATTCTCTTCATCTCTTAAATGAATCATCTATCCATTTGTGGGAGACAAATATCGTAAGGGTACTCGCTGCTATCGCGCATCAAACCCGGTAGACTGCCAAACAGACGTTCGAATTTATATAAAAAAACATACATACATACATACATACATACATACATACATACATACATACATACATACATACATACATACATACATACATACATACATACATACATACATACATACATACATACATACACGCAAAAGTACATACATACATACATACATTCACTCATACATGTTAAACAAATTTCATACCATACATTCAACGAGAAACTTTGGTTTTGTCAAGGTCAACGGAGTACACCTTAAAGCGGCTTTTGAACAGATTTTCATGCTAATTTGACAGGAAAAGTATCTGCTTTTCCGATAGTTATTAATGTAATTTTCACGATAAGTATTTTTTTCCGTGTTCAATCTGGTTAATTCACTATAGATTCGATTTGATGTGATATATTCCCTATGCCCTACTTTGAAACATGGGAATTTATCGGATTAGGTTGATATTCTTCGAATTATGTCGATAACGACTGCATTGCTAGCGAAAGCCACTGACTTAATTGCTACGTCACGAAACTCACAGATAAGGCAATTTCAGTCGACAGATTGCGTATGTACACGATGATTTTCGCTTTCATACGGGCTGTACTCCGCTTACTTATTTGGCGTCTCGTATTGTTGCTTCTTTACTTTCATTTTTTATAGTTTTGAGCTGTCATTTTCATGGCAAAATCAGTTTAATCGTCTTTTAATCATTGTCTTAAAGCAATACAGTAAGAAATTTGAAAATGGGAGACAATTTTTTTCTTTACACAATCTGTGCAATTATATACTTGTGTTGTTTCGTATTTCATCTTTGAATTAAAAACAATCTTATCCCGGGATTCATTACCTTGCCGCGCCGAATATTTTTTCCGACATTTGTCTCCTTAAATTGGGTAGATAATCGTTAACCTAAATGGATATTACTTAATTGTTTAAAGTTACTGGCCATAAATTTTGCAAAATAACGCCGTTTAATATCTTAGTCGTTTTTCCTGTCGCTGCTAATTGGGCGAGGCAAGCGATCCATGAATTCCGCTGGAACAGATGAAAATGAACATTTACTCTTTATCACGAGGTAGCTACATTTTACATGTGACTGAAGCAATGAGGCCCCTACCGATATACGAAGTTACTCAGCTTAACCAGTTACATCCCTTGAACTCTGGGTAGTTCCTGTCTGTATTTGTATACTATACATGTTTAGGAATACACAAGAATGCATTTTAAATTCGATATTTTTCCTCTTTATTTTTTTATTTACATGTTTTAAAAGCATATCACTTAGAACGTACAAAATTGAAAAGGTGCAGCCATGCAAAATGTGATTCATTGCACCGTCGTATACTTTACTATTAAATCGCCGAATGTGACCAAACCCGCAACTACAGCTTATTAAAAGCTATCGCTTTGAGATTTATGTCGCCCATCGACGAAATGTTTCTTCAAGCTTTCAAATCATTTTTTGATATCAGTACATGTATTTATTTATTTGAAAAAAACGTAAGAAATGCTAAAAAGTGGATAGATGTCCTGTACGATGTGTTACGAAGATAAAGCTAAGACACCCATTTTGAATGTGTTTATCCGATGACTTAATACAATATATTTATCAAAATATTTAGATATATATGATGATTTGTATATTTGGAAATGCTAATATATTTAAGGTAAGAAAGAGATTGTTTTCGAGTTTCTATAAAAAGTATTTTCCAGACTCTCTTAAAAGAATTCATTTAAAAAGTATTTTCCTTACTTTTTGAGTTTATCGTGTTTTTTTTTTTTTTTTTTTTTTAATCACACTCAATTTCTTATATTCCTTAGAACTAGATGGATTAGAATGATTTTAGTCGAATGACTTCCTTGCTTATTTGTAAAGCGGAAAACAAAGTATATAGCCGATCATTATGAGATTTATCAGGTGTACATCCAAAATGCCACCCATAGGCTTTTGCGCAATCCAAAGATATCGATTAGAAGTGTGTAACTTACTTTGATTTAAATCAAAGTACTGAAAGTACTATAAGCTAGCAAAGCATTACTTTGTTAAGTAATCTTCTTTATCAAAGCTTTTCATGGTAAACAAACGAGGTTAAAGAAACCCAGGAGTTAACCCATTACAACATGACAAAATATTAGACTAGTTCAAATTAAAAGGGTTGCAGAGGACGATTTCAAGTTGGATGAATTTAGAAAACATTTCCCTTATAGGGTAGAAAACATTCTGGACATTGAAGAAATCGCTTGTTACAAGCAATTTCTTTATTGTCCACAATGTTTTCCAAAGTACTTCTTCGGATGCTGAAAAAGCGGGATTGGGTATGAAAGTTTTAAAATAACATGCCTTTGAAAGAGTTCTCAACAATTTGAATACAGTTTTCAATATTCCTGAAACACAATAGAACTACTTTTTTATGGCGTATGCATTCACTGGGTCTAATGGTTAAGCCTCCAGTGGTAGTTTGCACTCGTTGAACTTTGAGAAGACTTCAAAATTTTGTCTGTTAACTTAAGCTATCAAAGCTTATGGAAGGAAATCTTTAATTTTTAAAATTGACTAACCATTTAACCCCTTTTAAGAAAAGAATTCTCAGAACGAAATGTGATACAAACGAATCTTTATAGCCATGTGTATCGAAAATAAGTAATTAACCAGGAAAGGGTTAAACAACGCATATATAGCTTTAGAAAATTAATTACTGTGTTTTGATGACGTTACAAGAATTATTGGATGACAATTGCTACGTTCTCACTTCTCTGAAAACAGCTTTGAAAGCATTTTTGAAAATGGAGAAATTGTTTGTTACGAGCACTTTCTTCTTATGCACCATGCTTTCTATTCCAAAATACTAGTTGTGTAAATTTCACCACATAAAACACTGTTGTCTTCAACTTCTTTGAATTTCGACGATTCTAATATTGCTTTGTCTTGTAATGGGTCAATGTGCAAGAACGGTTGTAACGTTGTAAATCTTTAAGATATAGACAAAATAAAAATAATAAAAAACGAAAAAAGACACTTATTTGTCATGTAGAAAAAAAACCCACCTGGAAAACGGATCCACTTTGACTGGGTAAACGAAAATATTATTTAAGGCTGGACAGGTTCATGCACAAATCTTATATGTATACACAAATCTAGATTATGACAAAGTTGATTAGCAATATGGTCAGGCAGCAGTTCGTCTATCGACCGTAAAACATTTCAATTGATTTATTGAAAGGAGACAAAACAATTGATTTCTGGCATTTCTCACACCAGTACTACCACTAAATCCTTTCTGATCCCCAAGCTGCTCTTCCCAATAATGAATTATCCACCCATTGGTGGGAGACATATGTCAGAAAGGATATTTGCCACGACCGGGAATCGAACATGAGACCCCTTGATAAGGAGTCCGACGCGCTACCAACTGCGCTTTGGCGGTGGCGAGAATGTGCCTTGTAATTACGAAAACGTACTTTTTGTATCGTCTGGATAGAGAAATGGAGAGAATAAATAGAACTTTTATTAATCCTTTCGAAACATAAAGTATGCTTGGTATGTTTAGTTGCAACTGTCGGGATCATTATGAAAGGTCTTCATTTAGGTCTGTAGGCATTACCTTTAAGATCTTGTAGTTTGGGTACTTTTTATAGTTACACGTATGCTATGGTATAGTTACCTCACACTGACAAAGAGAATGGACGTAACTTCAGGCTTTCTTCTAAGATATTTGCATTGATATTGTCACTGCATCTTCGTTAGTTACAATTCAAACTAAATGAGATTTTAAAATAGTATTAGGCAACGAAATACAGCTCATGATTTGGGAACAAAACAGATCGAAAAAGATAACGTCACAATATTCTTCATGGAGAACGATGAATCTCTAACCTAACCAAATGCAAGGGGAAACAATGAAATGGTTTCAGAGTAGCCAACAGCGATTTTCCTACAATATGAAATATATTTTCTATATATTGAGGAAAGTAGATAGAGTCCACATTGCAGGCAAATCGATATCAACACCAACAAAAGACTTCGTCCAAAAGAATCGTCCGAATTATTTTCCGAAGATAGGGAACTCTTTTTGCAATCAGATTAATAATATCAAAAGCTACGTAGCATGTGGAGTATATCTGTAGGAACAGAGGGAGGGTAGAAGGGTTGGGCTAATATACCCCACCAATCATATTGAAAGGAAACAAAACGACACATTTGATTGACCTGAAATACAATTGCTCAAATACAGTTAACATTTTGTTGTTTTGATCGCTTTGTGATTTTAACAAATATACATTATGTATGTAGTGTCTTGTCACATTGTTTTTCTAATTCTCTCAAAGCCCACACCCCCAACAAAAGGAAAATATAACAAGAGTGGAAAAGGATACCTAGAAAATCCTCTGACTTTCATATTAACCCCCTACCCCGAATCTGAAAACTGTTTTTAGATTATCCAAATTTATTTGGAAATGCTTCCCACGGTCCTGGTATCTCGAAACAAATGACATAGATGTGCTAGCAAGAGAAGCGTCAGGGAGCATTGATTAGTTGCACCGGTCTTCGAGATATAACTGAAATATTATTGAAAGTCGCGTTAAACTTAAATATCTATAAAACGCTAGACTGGTGCAAATTGAAAAGAATTGCAGACGACACTTTAATGTTATGAAATTTTATATTATTGTTTCAACATTCTGTGCAGAAAATATTGTGAAAAATGAAAAAAGATACTTATTACAATCAATTTCTTGATTTCAAACTATGTTGTTGTTTTTTTTAATTGGTTTTCTTTTTTAGGGGGGGGGGTCCAGTAGCGTAACTGTGTGGGAATGGGTTAAGTGAAATAAAATAAAATGAATGAAATAAAAAGAATCACAAGGATGTGTTCTTTTTATCACTTTTTATTTATTTATATAATTTTCGTTATAATCAAAGAACATAGAACAGAACAGAACAGAAATCTTATTAATCGACAAGAACAAAAAGTACATAGCCATAAAAACATATACAAAGCAAAACATTTCAGTCACAGTTATTGGTCTTAATCAATAGACCCGTCGACCCGTCATCTTTTGAAACGATTACTCTGATTGGCTAAAACTAGTCCGGTGTGCATTCGAGCGTCTTATTTTCCCGCGACCTGCCAAAAAACACACCCACAAAAAAAAGAAAACATGTACCATTGCTCTCTTCTTTTACCTATTGATTAAGACCAATAACTGTGACCACCGATATCGATACGGTCATTTGGCGATGATTACCACGATTATAACGATCGCAGATCGTTTCGCAGTAGTACCGTCTTTTGTTATTTTTTAAAGACGATTGTGGTTAAAAGTGAATTAGACCAGACCCGCATTTTTACTATGAGAAATTTTTTTGTGTAACTTTTCGGCGTAAGGGCGCCGCAGCAAATGATTTGATTGGTCAACATTGCCAGGGTCAAAGGTCAAGAAGAAGAAATAAAATCTAAATTAAATTCTGGATACAGAATAAATAGTTCTGAAATAAGATCACACCGAAACGGTATCGGCTTTGAAAAAAGTCTTTGTATTTTTACTGAAGTTTATTCACTCCGACAGAACTATCCGTCATCGTCCGTTTCGCGCGTTTTGGTAAGTCAAATTTAAATCTACTGTTTAACTCAAAGATCAAGATAATTTGAATGAATTTTTGTCCATTTAAATTATACACTTCTTTTTATTCTTAACAGGTTGAATAAACACCGCAATTGACATAGGGCAGGCTGTACGGGTGGGTGGGGTGACCTCCACTGGACTTTGGAATGAGTTTACAGTAAGCCATTTCTCAGCCATTATCAGTTTCAGACCTGACTTTTAACCAACACTGGCTTTGGCGCTTTTGACTCTCAGAAGTCAGGATAGAAATATCATTGAGATAAAGAGAAGTTGCTTTTCATAATCAATTCTTCTTTGCCAGGAAAGTTCTCCATGATTGTACTTCTTCAGGGCGTCAGAAAGGATCATTATGTGGTAATGAGTTAACCCATAATCAATCCCACACAATGCTGCTTTTGTAACACCCCCCCCCCCCCCGCACAAAAAAAGGCTTTGTAAGTCATAATGAAATAATAAAGAAAAGGCTTGTTTTGAGCAATTTCCTTCATCATCATAAATGTTTTCTTCCCCAAAAGACAAGGAATTAAGAGATTTTATTGACCACATATTACTGTCAGTGTCAGTGGCTTCTTGAACCCTTTTCCCACAAGCAAATTCTCTTTTTCACACAATATTTTCTATCTATATCTATTTATACTGCCTAACTCCCCTTTCGGGTATTACTGGCAGGTGATACACTCACAATCCAGATGTTTTCACGTCCCTGAAAGAGAGGCAGTGGCTGAATCCCACTGCTACCCACTTTTACAGCTAGGTAGACTGGGGCTGGCTATTAAGTGTCTTGACCGTGAACACAACCCTGTGACGCTAGGGCTTGAACCCGTGACTTTCAGATCACGAGTCAAGCTCCTATACCACTCCACCATCGAGGCAGTCTTTTCTACCTCATAGGATGTTTTCATTTCAAATTGCATCCAATTTTCAATGCCATCTGCAACCTCTTTCATTTTGAACCAGTCTGGGGTTTTAAAAACAGGAAAGGGTTTATATTCAAACCGTCCAACTTTTGTTGTCTGGTAACAGGTTAATTTGTTTTTATGGTTGCTAATATTTGGAACCTATTCAGACTGCTAGCTTTGTTGTGAAGGTCTGTTACTGTGAATGAATACATTGTTGTGTCATTGTTAATGAAAGAGATGGATATTGATAATCAAGAAATAAATAATTTCTTTATTATTAATCGTTTTAAACCATTTCCACTCAGTGACGCTTTTAGACGCCCCCAAAGAAAAAAACTTTAGAAAACATTGTTGAAAATGAAGAAATTGCTTATAACAAGCATTTCCTTCATATTCCACAATATTTTCTATCAAGAAAGTTGAAAAAATCAAAAATTTCATTAACTTTAGATTGTCATCTCAAGGAAAAAGACCAGCAGGGGCCCAGTCTCCTGTGGCCCCTAGATTTTTGGCTGGGCCCCTAGACCTTTTGAGAAGATGCCTATACCTCTAATATTAAATATTGAATTTTGGCAGGCTGGGCCCGTAGGTTGAAATTAATAGTCTTTTCCATGCATCTGCAACTTCTTTCAATTTAGGTCAGTCTAGAATTTTGCCGTCTGGTAATGGGTTAAAGCTTAATTGGTGACAAGAGTTTTAATTTTTATCCCATTTTTTTATCTTTAACCCCCATTTTTGCAAAGCAGAGGGTACAAAATCCCAATCAAAAATCTGAGTGGGACACTGATGGCAGGGATAATAAGAAGTTAAGGACACGGGTTTTGTGAGCCTGAAACTCACAAATTTGCCAGGGCTCTCAAACTTTTTGATGTAAGTCCAATGAATCCTCTTAGACCTTCCCTCAACTTCAGGAAGGAACTGTTTAAGGTTTTTATGGCCATAGGGGTCAATTGGTTTTCAACATTTAACCTCAGGGCTTTTAATTGAATATTTCAGATTCAGGCTGTGCCACAAGCAATTGGTTTTCAATTGGTTTTCAACATTTAAACCTCAGGGCTTTGAATTGAATGTTTCAGATTCAGGCTGTGGGGTACCACAGTTGGTAGGGTGTAGGACTCCTAATCATGGGGTCACAGGTTTGCCTGGCTACAAAAATTATCCTCTCTAATATTAATCTACCACCAATAGGTGGATTATGGTAAACCTTAGTGGGATGAGCAGCTGGGGGCTTAGAAAGGATAAAGTGATATTACTGGTGTACCAAGAATCCTTGGTAAGGTGCTCCAGCTGTTACAATATGACTGAAATACAGTTGGAGTTAAAATCATTCAGTCCATCAAACAATGTTTTTAGCCATTACCACACAATCCCACACATGCTATGTAGAAAATGAACAGTTAAAAACATTGTGAGAAAAGAAGAAATTGTTTGTAATAATCAGTTTCTTTGAACTTTTCTCATAATGTTTTCTACATTATCTGGCACTTATTTTTTTAAATTTTAGAAGCTTTGAATTTCGTCTGCAACCTCTTCAGACACATTACCACATCAGAAAATTTTAGACTGATCTGAGTTGAAAGAAGGTGATGGCCTCCCAAATCTGAACCCATTATAAAGGCAACGATGTTTTTGACTAGACTAAACTGAAATAAGGTGCAGACAACATTTCAAAGCCTGCTACATTTAAAATAGGTAGAAATCATTGTGAAGAAAGGAGAAATTGACTTAGCAATTTCTCTTTTTACCACTAAAAACTTTGATACTTCACAGCTTCAAAAGTCAGAATTGTGCATTAATGAGTTATGCAATGACCCTTATAATGCAAAGTTATAAACACTTGAGTCCCGGGGGGAAGATTAAAATCCTGCCAAGATAGACTTAAAAAGCTGCTCATCATTTCCTCTCAGGTCTCTTTGTCATTTTTGTAATTTAACCCTTTAACAAGTGAATATCTATTTAGATCTTGCTGTCCTGTGACTGGAGTACTCTCCATACTGATCTAGTAATTGTTAATCTATATCTATTTACCATTTTCTTAAGGATGGGTCACCCAGCTATCGATGATGTCATACAATGGTTTTGAGTTGCAATCAACATTTTAACCCTTGTCATGCTGGATACATTACCTTACTGAATTGCCTTAAATTCAAAGGGCTGAAAGCACTGATAGAACTTGTTGTTCAAAATTCAATATTTCTTTTAGAAATCAACTTAATAAACAACTCTGGCGGGGAAGTACAAGCAGCAGGTGTAGACTAAGATCAAACTGCACTTACTTGCAGGCTGATCTTTCTCTACAGCTCCTGCCTAAACCAGAATATTCCGGGTTCAGAATGACAAGGGTTAAAATTCAGACATTTTGAATTTCATATTATAAATAGAAGATTGTTTAAATTGATATTAATCAATTACTTTTGGTTGGTTCAAAATGGATTAAACTGATGTTGCTGTATATTCAATCAATGTGTCTCCTTATTCAAAATCATGTATGGGGGTTCGATTCCCTCCCCAGACGTCATAAATAGCTGGTGCTTAAAGGGACAAATTGTCTGGTGGTCCCACATGATTTTGAATTAAAACAACAACAACAAAAAAACAAACAACAAAAAAAACCAGATACTTTATTGAATGAAATAAACCATTTGGAAATCAAGATAATGAACAAAAGTGACTGCCACTGGCCTAATTGCAACGAAAAATGATTGGCACCAGGATGATATATTTGGTGATTAATATAGACTGAAGAAAAGTGTTTGATTAATGTCTTAGTTGCCATGACTTTACACCAGGATTGTATATTTTCTAGTTTTACTTTGATTGATGAATCCGCAGATACCAAGGTCTAGGACAATCAACAAGGTCATGGTCACTTGTCAAGGTCAAACAACTTCAAAAACTTACTTAAAAACCTTAACATTTACAATTACTTCAAGCCTATTTAAGATTCATTGCTCATATTTGGCACGATAATGGAAATGGGTTAATTGGAAAATTCTTTTTTAAATGCTTTTTCATGCTGTATAAATAACCTTACTGAATTGCTGTAAAACCAAAGGGCTGAAAGCACTGATAGAACTAGTTCAAAAACCGATATTTCTTTTAGAAATCAATCTCATAAAAACTTATGTGCAGGTTGTTCTTGGTCTACATCTCCTGCCAAAACTGAATTATTCCCGATTAGCATGACAAGGGTTAAAACTATTCAATTTTTTCATTTACATACCCTGCTGTAGGCAGGGTGAGGCTTATCTTGACCAAAATTGTGTCTGCCCATCTGTATGTATGTTTTTTTTTAACTTAAATTCTTTAAGATAGTTTTGGGGGGCAAATTTCATAGAAATGTCATCAAAATTATCGGGTTATACATTTTTATACTGGATCAGGGAAAACAAGCTTGTTAACTTCTTCTACTTGTCCTGCTGAATCCAGTTAACTCAGTTGATAACACCCTATGCTCATAATGCACCAGTGACCTGATATAACTGAAATATTGTTTGACCCATTTCCACATAGTGAAGCCTTTTGAACCCCCCGAAAAGCAATTGGAAAAACATTGTATGAGATGAGAAATTGCATGTAACAAGCAATTCTTCATTTGAAACAATGTTTTCTGTCCAGAAAGTTAATCATTCTATAATTCTATTAGCTTCAAATTGTCGTCTGAAACTCCTTGGAATTTGGACTTGTCTAAAATTTTGCCATTTGGTAATTGGTTAATTGGTGTTAAACTTCATGCAATCAATCAATCGATTTTACTTATCCTGACATGATGATGGATTTAGATGCAATTTTCATAATACGTATATCATCGATTGGCCTTTGCAAACCGAACAGTTTTAGCTCAACTGAACACAACATGCTCTAAGTGAGCTATTGTGATCATGCCTTGTCCGGCGTGTGACATGTTAAGTCTGTCAACATCTTATGTGTACTCTAGAGGCCAAATTTTTGGTCAAATGTGGTTTTTGTCAGAATATTTGTCTCCATAAATTCCCGGTCAAGTTTTGGTCCCTTGGGGTAATACACTAGGTCAAATCTTAGAAAATACCTTGTGTCCACTCTAGAGGCCACATTTTAACTCAAAATTTTAATGTCTTGATATTTGGTCAGAATATTTATCGTCATAAAATCCCGGACCGCCGTCATAATGCAGTCTGTAACTGCTCCAGCCGCCGCGATATAACTAGAATACAGTTAAAGTGATTGATTGGATGAGGTTTAACGCCACTTTTAACAGTATTTCAGTCAGCGGCTGGACACCTAACAACGGATTCCTGGTATTTCTCTCACCAGTACTATCATTACATTCTTTCTCAGCCTCCAGCTGCTATCCCATTTAGTTTTACGATTGTCCGCTTTTGGTGAGAGACAAATGTCCGAAGAACATGTGCCGCCGCTGGGGGTCGAACCCATGACATCCTATGATAGAAGATTAGGTCCTTGGTTACTTTAACCTCATTTCTTTATCATGATAACGTTTGGCAAAGAAGATAACTGAACAAAACAATACTTTGCTAGCTTACAGTACTTTTTAGTACTTTGATTTTAAATACATGTACATATCAATGGCTGAGTAAACAAAACAACAAAAACACCATTTCATATGATCTCTTGGTTCCTCAGTCAAATTTTGGTACCAATTGCCTAATGTTTTGCCATTTTGTAAAACTCTGAACAAATTTTGGCTATAAAAGAAATACACTAGTAAATTCGAAGTGATAGAAATTTTAATAATAAATACAGTGTATTTCTTATTGTACTTAAGATAGCAACAATTTCCATTCCAAATGATATGACATGATGGAGTTCGCATACATTTTGGAAGTTTTAACTGTCGATAATTAGAAACTGCGATCGTTCAGAGGCTTTGCCTTTTTCATATTAATGCGTTAGCTACCGTTAATGATCAAGTGCCAGAGGTAAAATCTAACCATGTGACGTCAGTTAAGCGGGAGTTGACGTCATCTTACACTGCCACATATAGAACCGTTCAGGCCGTTGGTTATTGAAAATTTAACAACGTAGCGTCTCTCACCAATGGGTCGATAATCGTAGACCTATGTGGGATAGCAGCTAGAGGCTAAGAAAGGATGTAATGGTAGTGCTGGTGTGAGAAATACCAGGATTCCATTGTTAGGTGCTCCAGCCGTCGCGATATAATTGAAAGATTGTTGAAAGCGGCGTAAAACCCCATTCAAACAAACAAATAACAACGTAGAGGTAGCTCGAGTGGGTTATTCATTGAGCTTTATAACTCAGAAAAGTTATTAATTTTTCAATAAACAACAATACCACATTAGTTATTAAAATTTTATCACGAGATTGTCCTTATCCAAGGGAAACGTTCATGTTCAAAAGCAAAATGAAATCAGTTCCATTTAATATGTACGCGCTTCCGTTTAATGATGTAAACAAATCTCAACTGCCGGTCGATAAAAGCAGAAAAATAGCTGATTTGACCAACTATAACAAAATTAGCAGGAAGAATGTGTGGTATAGCTTGAAATAATTGACATGACTTGACCTTTATGCAATGAATTAATTAATTATGAATGAATTTGATCTCGAGGAAAGTCGTACGTTTACAAGTTATTTCGTCCATACCCGGAGAAATTCGATGTACAATAAAAAAAGGAATGTTTGTATATCGACTTAATTCTTCAATAGATAAGTGATTGAGTGGTATAGTACGCACAGGTCTGAAGACGTCAACGCGGGTTCGAAGCTGCCAAGAAACCATAATTGATTGATTTTTTTCAACGTTTTTTTTTTAATCAAATGCGTGTGAGAGAAAGTGCATCTGCATGATTCCACATGACAGTGATAACATGAATCTGTCAGCGGATAAACTGTTATAATAGTTTTATTCAGAAACACATGTCGATATAAGATAAACACCAACCCCGTTGCGATAAAGTGGCTCCTTTTTATATAGTGTAATGTGCGATAGCCCAAACCATATGTTCTTAATAAAAGATAATTGTCAACAAAAATGGACTCGAAAATAACTGCATCGTTTCAAACATATTATTGAGACACTGAGTGACCATCGTCATATCTCCCAGAAACAGCTGAATCGAATTCGGAGAACAACGGTACAGTATCAAGAATAAGTGAAGAATCGAAAGAACGGCTGTTTTATTTACAGTTCCGAGTACTAATAAGCCTGTTATTCTCTGACGTTTTGAAGTAAAGTGATTAAAAAGTAGAGACATAAAAAGAAAAGATCGCTCTCGCCTCGAACTCCAAACTTTAAATGCAGTGGGACTTCGCTCTATCATATCCGTAGACATTTCGGTATATGAAAGCGTGCATTTAACAAATATTTAAATGTTATTATCGACTAGCGGAATAAAACGAGAAATACTGAAGACAACAAGTCAAGCGCGTATTATGCAAATAGAGGTCACGGTCCGTCCGGTCAATAAAATCTTAATATAATTAACTGTTAATAGTATATTTTTTTCAAAAAACAGTCAATGTGATACGATTAAAAAGCATCGCGCTCATAATTTTATCTTGTTATGTCGAAGCGATGTAAAGGAAACCATAGCCGTTGAAGGACATATCGAATGCCGAATAGTACTAAACTTTACCGAATTAAGTTTACTTTGAACACCATTTATTTGTTTCAACATTTCCCTTTATATAGAAATACATTTTATCGATAACACACTCATGTGTACTTAGAAATTATATAAAATATCTGGTCTTGTTTTGGTATAATTTGGATGCTACTGGGAATCCAATTAACACTCTTTCCCCGAGTGAAACAACGATAGAAAAACGGAGAATCATCTGCTACCCGTGGAAATTAAATGTTATCTGGGTACAATAAATGTAAACAGATGCAACTTCGATACACAACCACAATGAAAAATGTGGTCGGTTACACGTATTGAAACGTTTTTTGGTTTTTTTTTTTTTTTCTGTTTTTTGTTTTGTTTTTCTTTTTTGTTTTGTTTTGTTTTGTTATGGGAATATTAAATTTCCACCCGCGACCTAAACTTGGCTTAGTTTTAACCATACTCGAATAAGGCTATATTCACGTGCCAATGGGAATAGTTAATAGATATGCCAAAATTATTCTTTAACTACGATATGACATCTTGTAATTGACGGATCGCGAGAAATAGAACTGTCAACTATTTCATGGAGACGGGAAGTGAAATTTGAACTCCGACACTTGTGCAAAGAATCTATGTTTATTTTGTGACTTTAATCTTCGAAACTACAGCTTGTTTATGCTTTTTTACGACGTGGCCAAGCATCCCTTTAATGTGTTGTTATACTCTTCTGACCATAATGTCTGAAAAATCAAAGTACTGAAAGTACTGTAAGCTAGCAAAGCATAGTTTTGTTTAGTAATCTTCTTTGCCAAAGGTTATCATGATAAAGTAATCCTGGAGTTAACCCATTACAATATGACAAAATCTTAGACTGGTTCAAATTGAAATAACTTTTAGACGACCTTAAAAATTTGTCTGTTAACTAAAGCTATCTAAGCTAACGCTTTGCTAGCTAAACAATAAATTAACAAGCGCCGTTTTCTTTCTGTCGTGGTTGGACGAGGTCAGCAGCTTGTCAATTACTCTGATCTACGAAAAACCTTTTAGATATTTCACGTGATCGTGGGAGTAAAATAACCAATTTTCTTACGAATCCCGAAGTTACATATTTCGGATTGCCGAAAATCGTCAATATATTTTATACCTACACATTTAGACTATTTTGGAGGACATTCTATTATTTGTTTGTCTGAAAATCATTTTTTATTATTCATGTATCTATTTTGTTGTTATAGTTGTTTATGATGATGATACCCAATTATTATAGTTTGTTTTTCCATCAACGTTTCTTCTTGATCTATTTGTCTCTCACCAATGGGTGGATAATCGTAAACCTAAGTGGGATAGCAGCTGGAGGCTAGGACAGGATGTAGTGGTAGTACTGGTGTGAGAAATACCAGGAATCCATTGTTAGGTGCTCCAACCGCCGCGATATGACTGAAATACTGTTAAAAGCGGCGTTAAACCCCTTTAAATCAATCAACCAATCTTCTTAATCTAGTGCCATTTATGATTTCATGCATACGTTAACGGTTTGCCCATGAGAAATGTAAGGGTATGAAAAGAAAAAATATACATCAAAAGTATATTAGCAAATCATGTTTTTAATATGTAAATGGAAAAAAAAATTAGATATATAACGAGATTTACTAAAAAGGAATAATAGAGTTGGTACTAGGGATATATAGGTTTCCCAGGTGTATGCAAATAATCCTGAGTGAAAATTATCTCAAAATGTTATTATTTCCTTTACAATATCTAGGTTGAATGACTGAACTTTTAAGCGTTGGAACGAATGGGCTCTGGATATGCGTTCCTTTTCCCATAAAAAGATAATGTTCACGAAATTTGTTTTCATAGTTGTTTTGTGTGGCCTTTGAGCGGTTATTCTTTTTTTCTAAACGACAGTTGACCAAAGATTGAAAAAGTATTTCTTAAAATGTATGAATATAGGCTGATAAGGTTCTCCCTTGTTATATTTACATTTTATCCTTTTAATCATAATTAGTCTATTAAGTTAAATTTGGAGGCTAGGAAAGGATGTAGTGGTAGTACTAGAGTGAGAAATACCAGGAATCCATTATTAGGCTCTCGAAACTTCACGACATGACTGAAATTCTGTTAATAGTGGCGTTACACCCCATTAAATCAATCAACCATTAGGAGGAAATAAAATGACCGAATAAATGGACACGAACAGTACACGCATTTGTGTATTACATGAGACCGAAAAATGGCGAATCGCTGGTCATGTCGACTAACTCCGACAGGACGTTCGATTCAGATTATCAAGCGGCATTATTTTGCAATTTTGTATGGTCAAAAAGCATGATACATGTTTTAAAATTTTGTAAATCACGAAGGGTTAATCAATAAAAGTTGACCAGAACTCGGCCAGAAATAATACTATAAAGGTAATATACAGTAAATGGGGCACGACATATCATCTAACTTATTAAACCTTTCTTGTTTTGCAAAATTTTAGACCTGTCCAAATTTTAAAGGTTTTGAAGACGATATTTTAAGTGGATTTAATTTGAAAAATAATCGTTCAGTAGGGTAGAAAATATTGTGTAAAAAGAAGAAATTGCTTGTCACAAGCAAATTCTTCTTTTCTACAATCTTTACTTAATTTATAAATAACAGGGACGTAAAAACCAGGGATTGAGCCAGGGAAATGGTTCAAGAGGCTAAATAATAAAAATGAGCGGGGGTATGTTACGATTAGCATCTTGTCTGTCTTCAGATGGATATGGTGGATGATAAGTACAACGATAACCATGCCTTTTGATGCGTTTGAGCTTTTTTAGTTGCAATTATGTATCCGTCTTTCTAATACTAGTAATCTGCTTTTCAGAAGGAGGGCTATAACATCACAGCTAGTTTTTTCTCGTTTAATGCAGTTTGAATAGAAATTCGATCCACGTGTGTTATTTAACACTTATGTCTTCTCTATAAAACTCGTTTGGGGTCTGTAGCGTTTAATTTGGGTTCCCCAACTTATATTACCCTATCACTGCTTTTTGTGCCCTTGCCTTTTTCCACAATATTTTCTACCCTTCTAAATGGTTAATTTTCAAATTAAATCCACATTAAATTTTCGTCTGCAAAACCTTTGAATTTGGACAGGTCTACAAAATTTTGAACCAGGAAAGTGTTAAACAGCAGGTAACTATTTTAGTCGACCTATGACCTAGTAAAGATAAATAAATTGGCATCGGTTCACCGCACTCGTATGTTTGCTGACCTTGGTCGACCAACCGTAGCAATATATCAAATATCTTCTACGCCTTAAAAATTGCGTTATTATCATACTTTATTCTTAAAAACGCTTATCTTACGATGTCGACAAGGAATAAACGATTGGGGTGAGTCTTATTATTAATATCATCATCATTATGGCTGTCAAAATAGATAATCTTTCATCGTTTCCTCATACCACAAACTTATCACCAAATTAACTCGTCCAATCTCACCTGACCCTATTTCTGCCACGCCATTATAAAACCCTTAGTGATACAGGTGAAGATTGTAAATGTAATTTTTGGTGACTGTTTATTCATATACAAGTGTAAGAGAGCATATTACTAGAGAGAAAATAGCCACAATTAAACCGTTACCACTTGACAATGTTAAGACCGGCCCAAATTGAAAAAAAAAGATGCAAATGACAATATTAGATTGATGAAATTCTAAAATTCTATGTAGTAGAAATTAAGAAAAATTGCTTAAAACAAGTGGTTTCTAGTATGTCCATAATGTTATTCAAAGCTTTTTTGTCGAGGAACGTAAAAAGAAGGGATTGTTTGGGAATGGGTTACACGCGTTCTCCGGTTACGAAATAAAGGTTTGTGGTGAAAAGGAAGAGCTTGATTGTCACCACAAAAATAGTTCTCTTTCGTTAGTTAGTCTTTTTTTCCCTATATTGTATTTCCAAGACTTTTCACAAATAGTGCCCAAGCGCGGCTGTCAATCAAGGAAACAACCGACCAATCAAGTCATTTACCAAGCCCGGACCTGAACTTTCATTTCCGGCATTGGCCGCCTTATTTGTTAATCGTTTTTGTTGGTTTGGCGACCTAAACGTCGTAACTACAGCTTATTCAAGCTGTAGTTACGACGTTTAGGTCACCAATCAAAATTGTCGCCTATTTGTTACATGCTACTTACCATAAATCTATCAAATGGATTGAAAAAATTGACCTATCGCAGCTATCAATTAGATAACCAGTTTACGAATGAAATCATTCGTTAAGACTGGAAGTTATATTTGAACTTCGATATTGGCCGACATTTATGTGAAACAATTTTTGTTCGTTTGGCGACCTAAACGTCATAGCTGCAGCTTATTCAAGCTGTTTGTAAGACGTTTAGGTTACCGACCAACGATTTTATTTTTGTAACATTGTATTGGCCACAATTCTTGCAAAATAATGCTGTATAATATCGAAGTTATACTTCCTGTTGGAGTCAGGTCGCCAACCAAACTTTCAAGTTTTTTGTTACATGCTACTGGCCATAAATGTTCAAAACAATACCGTTTAAAATCGAAGTGAAACTTCCTGCTGGAGTTGATGGTCGGGACTAACGGAGTAAGTGGGCGGACCGTCAAACTCTCTTAAAGGGGGGTATCGATGTTTCTGAAACCTAGATAAGAAAAAAATACCAAGTGCTCTAACGAACATTGAATACTTAAGTTGAGTTAGGAATTGTCTTGGTGGAAATCTAATAGGCCTAACGTTTTTTTTTTTGTTTTTTTTTTTGGATTTATCGGAAAGGTTCAGCGGAATTACAGGTTATTTTTAGATATCACGGAATTCGGCTCTCGATATCGAATGACCTCATTTGCATGTAAAGTCAACTGAAGGTAAGAAATTTACTAGCGAAACAGCCATCGTCCTTAATCATGTCACATGAAAGGGTTAGCGCAAAACTATGGTAAATGTCTATATTCGTAATAACGCTTACGACAGTTTTGGACTGTTTTATGACCGGCTAGCGAACATAACTCCTGATGCCATAACGATGATATCAGTTTGATGAAATTTAAACTAAATGCAAGGTTAAACGGTAAATCGCATCACGTGAATGGTCCTATATTCTTCGCAACTGTCTCGGATAAATCCAAAAAACAGATCAATAGCCTACGTCGGCTATTAGGGAAATACCCAGCTTTTTCTGAAAAGAGACCTCAGATTTTTGCACAATTACTTTTCGGCATATTGTATTCAAATAGTATATGAGAGGAAATAAAAATAATTAAAATCTGTGACATGAAAAAAAAAAAAATCGATACCAACCGAAGCAATTTGCTGGCCATTTCATTCTGAAGGTCGGCGTTGAATGGTTCAATCCCGGTGTTTTTACGTTCCTGTGACATCATACTTAAGAAAACATCGTAGAAAAAGAAGAAATTGCTTGTAAAAAGCAATTTCTTCTTTTCCGACAATGTTTTCTATCAAAAAGGGTGATTACTTTTTTAAAGTACACATGCTTTATAATACCGTCTGCTATTCCTGGACCTTTATCAATCCAATAATTTCATAAAAGAGTAAAAGATTAAAGTTGAAATAACTCTCAGACAATTTATCATACCAATAACTGTAGACCCGAAATGGCGGTCCGTCGATTGATTAGTTGTTCATTGTCTCTAAATTTACAGGAGCCATTTGCTTGCCACTTCATTCTGAAGGTCGGTGTTGAATGGTACAATCCCTGATTTTTACGTTCCTGTGATATCATACTTTCGAAAACTTTGTAGAGAAAGAAAATTGCTTGTAACAATTTTTTCTATCACAAAGGATGAATACTTTTTTGAATTGTACATACTTTATCATACCGTCTGCTACTCCTTTGAATTGGACAAGTAAAAAATTTCATAAAACGGTAAATGGTTAAAGTTGAAATAAATCTAAGACTTTTTAATACATATAAATAACTGTAGACCCGAAATAATAATTGATTTGATTGGCTCGTCTCTGTCAATTTTACTGCAATTTTATCAAACTATCGAATTTATTGTTCGGGCCGAACAACTATGTTTATTAATGTTTCGGGTGTGAAACCTGTGATTTTAGTGTGTTAAAAATGTAGCTTTTGATAAACTCTGATTAGTAAGGTCAAAGTTTGAAGTTTGTAACATGGCCTCTTTTGTTTAAACCTATTTATTTTACATCGATTGGGAAACAAGTTCTTCCAACTTAGATTAATCCCTCTCGATTCTGCTGCCCGGAAAATGCACCAGTACTCTTGTCGAAGGTGTGGGCCTCTTTCGAATTATTCTGTACGAGATCATCATTATTATTGTCAGTATTTGTGACCATCATCTTCATTTGTATATTCCCCGAAGGGAGAGCATATATAGCCGCCCTTTCATCAGTTCTTCCGTTTTCCGTCCGTCCATCCCAATATCTTCATAACCCTTAGGCCAAATTGGATGGAACTTCTATGTGAATCTCTTTAGATATTGTGCCGATGTATTTTACCCGGTTTTTGGATAGCTCCAAGATCAACACAGTTAAAGTTCAAATGTCAAATTTTGACTTTATTCATAGCCTAGCCCCTTTAATTATTATAACTTGACACACTTGTCTTTATCATGAATGATGTACCATTTGAAAAAAAATATCAGATAGCTCAAAGGTCAAGGTCAACAGAAGATGTGCGATATAAAACAAAACTTCAGATAACTCAAAGGTGATTGATTGATTGATTGAATGGGGTTTAACGCCGCTTTTAACAGTATTTCAGTCATATCGCGGCGGCTGGAGCACCTAACAATGGAATCCTGGTATTTCTCACACCAGTACTACCATTACTTCCCTTCCTAGCCTCCAGCTGCTATCTCACATAGGTCTACGATTATCGACCCATTGGTGAGAGACAAATAGACGGAAAGGATGAGTGCCGCCGTCGGGGATCGAACCCGGGACCTTTAGATTGACAGTCCGACGCGCTACCAACTGCGCTATGACGGCGGCTTTTAAAGGTGAATGTCACTGCAAAAGGTTGAACTTGAAAATTAGCATTTCCAGAAAATAGATCCTTCAATTATGGATGGATTTCAAAATAACTTTACACAATTCTTGTCTGTCATGAGTAGATGTGCCATTTGAATAATTCATTCATATAGTTCCAAGTTACAGGTCAATGTTGATTATTAAAATTAAGCATGTCAAGAGCATAGCTCCCTCAATTATAGATGTATTTAAATATAACTTGTGACAATTCTCAATCAGGAGTAGATGTGCAATTTGGGACATCCCCCAAAACATACAAAAAAACAAAACAGAACAAAAAACAAAAAAAAAAAAAAAAACAATAGCACTAATGTCAAGGTAACAGCTTAATGTCAAACATCAAACTTAAGCATGACTGGAGCATAGCTTCTAAAATATCAAATGATTCCAAAATATTTCGCACAATTGTTTTCTATTGTGAGTATTGGTGTGCCATTTGAAACGAGTTTTCATATAGCTCCGAGTTCAAAGTCACAGCTCATGGATGAGCGTTAAAAAATTAGCATGTCTGGAATAAAGCATTTACCCGCATCTGCTTCTTTCGGTCCGCCCGAACCCTTTTCCTGTTTAATTCATACTTTTTTGTGATATGGCTGTATTCGGGGAGCATAAACCGTCTCTAACAGCTCTTGTTACTATTTTAATTCTTTATTTTCTATTCTATTTTTAAGGATGACCCAGACTGTAGTTCTTCTGTTACTGGTTCTACCAATTGTCTGTTCAGAAAGGCAATATTTTGGACCTCCGGGACCACCCGCAAATAAAGTCGCTCTTCAGGTGGACCAGTTTGAAGATGCAGGTCACATGGTAGCCAGGAAGAAACGGGATAGTTCCGTGGAAGATGCACCTCTAATTGGAAAAAAGCCAATCGAATAATGGCCCCAAATATATTTGACAACTAAACAATTTTCCTGACACAATGATGGCAAAGAATGATACTACGAATATCATTTTCATTTTTCACGATGAAGGAAAATAAAGTTGATTAAAAATCTAGTTATTCTTTTATTCTAAAATTATTATTTCTATTTATGAACTTTCTCAGAATTGACTAATCGCTGAGCACGTCTACTCACCTAAGACAAATATAAAACTGCTTATTTTTTTCCGCAAAATGTGGTCATAGACATCAAATAAAGAGCAAATCGCTCGTTGGTGACCAAAATGCCGTACGTTTAGCTTCAATAAGCTTTACTACTCCGCTTCATTTGCTAAACTAATAAAAACGCTTTACACGAATATTAGAGTTGAAAGTTCACTTCCGGTCTGATTGAATGAGTGGTCAAATGACGTCTTGACAGCGGTGATCTGTCAGTTACCCGGTACAGCGGAAGGATGTTTCCTTCAAAAGGTGAAAATATATTTGTGATTAGTAAAGCAAAATGAAACTTCCTAGGTAGCGCGTATAAATCAACCCTGGTCATACAGCACATGTTGCACAGTGTGACCAGGATCGAGCCTTTCGCCTTTTAACTATATTGGTAACCCATTCTCACACAATGACGCTTTTAGATGCCCCCCTGAAAAACAAGTGGAAAAACATGGTGTAAAAGAAGAAATTGCTTGCAAAAGCAATTTATTCTTTTTACACCATGTTTTCTATCCAGAAAATTGAAAAAAAACACTAGAAATTCATAAACTTGAAATTGTCGTCCGCTACTCCTTTCAATTTGGACCGGCCAATACTTTTACCGTCTTTTAATGAGTTAAACTAGAATCACCAATCTATATAATAAATATACTATATAATCATTTTCTTTTGGGAGCTGCTTAACCCTTCCTTTTTTCAGATATTTACTTACTGGAGATCAAGGTCATCTAGCGATAGGAAATGTCTTAAGTCATACTTAACGCGGGCCATCCAAAGCAGCCCATACGGTTACCGAGGGATATAGATACTTCTTAAATGGAATTCAGATTCCTCGAGGTCTTCATTATATCGTTATCTTTTAACATTTCAATCCTGCTGAGCCTAGCCCAAATGCCTTTTATTGACCAATCGCTGCTGCCATACACATACAAAAAAATGATAGACCGAAAGTGATCTGTAAACTCCGACATTGATTGACATCTATGTGAAGCATTTTGTTAGCATGGAATCTTAGACGTTAAGGTCGCAGAGCAATCAATTTACTGTTTTTTTATCGCGACCTTTTGGTAGCGATTAGTGTCCGGGTTTTCGAAATTTAGTCGGTGAACTTCCCAAATGTTCCTTTAACTCAACTGGACGCATACAATACTGAACACTCTTGGTAATAAGTAGTTCTAATAGCTGTCAACATCTGAATTTCTTTGAGTGTTGCGTTTGAAATATCCTTTTCCAAGCATGCCATAATGCTTTAAACACTAGATTTCTTTGAAGTTACGTTGTATATTAGTATAATTACAGGTTGAGACATTTCCAAAGTAGAGTCAAAGGAAAATGGAGGTCCAGAGTTTGGAAAAACCGTTATTAGCTAAATACATGTATAAAGACAATTTGATTGGATGATCTACTTTAATACGCGTGAATTTTGAACAGCGTAGACGGAGAATTGTGTAACAAAGCGGTGCATCATATTAGTGGTAAATTAGAAATATGGGCTCCTCTTCTGGTTTGACAAAGAATTAAAGCAGAATTCAACGACTTCTGTTTTGCTTAAGATTTATGCGGCTTATAGGTAGGTATCGGAGTTTTTTCATGTCACAGATTTTAATATTTTTTATTTCCTCTCATATACTATTTGAATACAATATGCCGCAAGATAGTTTTATAAAAATCTGAGGTCGCTTATCAGGAAAAACGGGGTATTTCCCTAATAGCCTACGTAGGCTATTAATCTATTTTTAGATTAATCCGAAACAGTTGCAAAGATTAAAGGGCATTCACGTGGCGCGAATAACCGTTGGAACCTTGCATTTAGTTTACATCACATCAAACCAACATCATCGTTACGTCATCAGGAGTTTTGTTCGCTAGCCGGTCTGTAACGATCAGTCCAAAACTATCGTAAGCGTTATTACGAATATAAACACTTACCGTAGTTTTGCGCTTAGCCTTTCTTGTAACATGATTTAGGACATTTGATGTTTCGCTAGTAAATTTGTTACCTTAATTTGATTTTGGGCCATATTCAAATGAGGTCATTCGATGTCGACAGCCGAATTCCGTGATATCTAAAAAAAACACTGGAATTCCTCTGAACCTTTCAGGTTTCACGAACATCGATATTTCCTAAGGGAAGGAGGTATCGATTTTTCTGAAACCTGGATAAGACAAATTGACAAAGTGCCGAAAGATTGCTCAAACGAACATTTAATACTTTAAATTAGGTCAGGTATTGTCTTGGTGGTAATCTATTAGACCTAACGTGGCTTTTTGTGGTTATATCGGAAAGGTTCAGCTGATCTTTACAGACCGGCTAGCGAACATAACTCCTGATGACGTAACGATGACGTTGATTTGATGTAATTTAAACTAAATGCAAGGTTCATTCGCGCCACGTGAATGTCCTATATTCTGCGCAGCTGTCTCCGATTAATCTAAAAATAGATTAATAGCCTACGTAGGCTATTAGTGAGATACCCTGCTTTTATCTAATAAGCCATCTCAGATTTTGCAAAACTACTTTGTGGCATATTATGGTATATGAAAGGAAATAAAAATGATTAAAATCTGTGACATGAAAAAAAACATAGATACCTACCTTTATAGGGTGGTATAGATGTTTCTCAGACCTTGGCTAAATGAATTGCCAAGTGTCGAAAGATACGATCCAACGATCATTTGATACTTAAATTTGAGTCAGATATCGTCTTGGCAATAATCTTACAGGTTTAAAGTGGCTTTTTTGTTATTATACAGGAAAGGTTCAGCGGAATTCCAGGTTATGTATAGATATCACGGAATTCGAGTGTTGTCATCGCATGACCTCATTTGCATACGATCCAAAGTCAACGGAAGATAATCAATTTACTAGTGAAACAATCAACGTCTTAAATCATATCGAATTAAATGGTTAACGATAAACTACCGTAAGTGTTAATATTCGTAATAACGCTTACAATAGTTTAGGACTGATCTGTATAGATTTTAAGACCGGCTAGCAAACATAAGTCCTGATGACGTAACGATGACATTGGTTTGATGTAATTCAAACTAAATGCGAGATTCCAACGGTTATTCGCACCACGTGAATGACCTTTTATTGTTTGCCACTGTCTCGGGTTGATCTTTTTTAGATTAATAGCCTACGTATACCATCTTTTTCTCTGATAAGCGACCTCTGCTTTTCGCAAAACTACTTTTCAGAATATTGTTTTCTAATATTGTTTGAAAGGGAATAAGAAAAATTGTAACCTGTGACATGATAAAGACATCGATACCTACCTTTAATTTCTACATTGATCAACATTTCTGGAAACCATTTTAGCTCAACTGGCCGAAGTTCTGAAGTACTATAGCGATGGCTTTTCCCGTCCGGCATCCCTGCGTCCGTCTGTTACTTTTTCCTAATTACGCGATAGAGTCCACAGTTTTCGCCGGATTGCACCATCAGAAGGATTGTTCCTTTCAAAATTGGGTATGATCCCAGGGGTGTGGAATTCCCATGCCCGACTTGTCCGACACGGGCTTTTCTACCTGTGGGCAAGTACATTTTTCGAGGCTACTTGTCCGTGGACGAGTAAATATCAGGGCAAATCTTGGAATGGTACTAAATAGATAGAAGAGATTTATGAGCGTAATGTTTGTATCTAAGGCTAGAAAATATTGTTTTTAATGAAAAAAATGCTGAGTTATAGCATTTTCTTCTTTAAAAATAATGTTTTCTCAAAATGTATCTGTTCTTCATTTTCTTGGGCAAGTCCATTTTGATCCTGGACAAGTAGAAAATCACATTTTACTTGTCCATGGACAAGTAGAGAAAATCCATATTTCCACATCCCTGGATCATCCGTCAAGAAGCACGGGAAATAGAGCCTTATGAAAATTTATTTAAAAAATATATTAAAAAGAGGGCATAATAAAAAATTTAATTGACAAATCCTCGTTTATCCTCGATAGAGTCCACAGTTTTCATCAGATCCTCTTTAAACTTTCACATGATCATTCTACCATAATCAGGATCGTTCCTTGGATTTGGGCCAGATCCGTCAAGAAACACGGGAAAGGAGGCCTTTTGAAAATTTGATTTAAAAAAATCCTCGTTAACGCTCTGGAGAGCACAGTTTACATCGGATTCTCTTCAAACGTTCACAGAATAATTTTTCCATCATAAGGATCATTCCTTTTGAAATTGGGTATGATCCGTCAAGGAAATCCGGGAAAGGGGGAAAATTATTAAAAAAAAATTAGTTAACACGCTAGAGTCCACAGTTTTCAACAATTCTCTTCAAACTTTCACAGAACGATTATACCATTGTATGAATTATTGCTTTAGTTAACACAAAGCAGTCCACAGTTCTAATGGGATTCTCTTCAAAGATGCAAGGAAAACCGGAAAGGGGGCCTTACAGATTATCGTTCAAAACATTCTTGTTTATGTGTTGAAGTTCACAATTATCATCAGATTGTCTTTAAACTTTCACAGAGGACTATTGCATGGTCGTACGGAAAGTTCATTTCGGAAATGAAACGTATTCATGAGAAAACACAGAAAAATGGCTATTATGGACTTTCACTCAAAACAATTCTTTTTACGTGATAAAGTCAACAATTATTATATTATTCTGATGAAAATTCCATAGTGTGATATTAGGGTCATAAGGAAAATTCCTCTTGGAAATTAAGTGGATCTGTCATGAAACACGGGAAAGGGGGCCTTAAAGATTGCTGCTCAAAACGATAAAGGGGATGAAGTCGAATTCGTTATTTTCATTCTATTCATTCTTCTTTAAGCAATTAACTTCCTTAAATATCAGATTTCTCTAACGGAAAACTTGATAACCGGTAGAACGTCTCAGGCTCTCATTGGCCCCTTGTTGTTGGTTTAGCGACTTAAACGCCGTAACTGCAGTTATTCAGGCTGAATTTACGACCTTTAGAGCACCAACCAACCTTACCAATTTACATTTTTCTAACATGCCACTGTTTATAAATTTAGCAATTAACGCCGTTTAATATCGAATTGGAACTTCCTGTCGGAGCTCAACTGGCATGGCAAGCGATCCGATAATTAGGAAACGAGGAAAAGACTATCTGGGCCATATACCAAGAAAGCTGTGTACGGAGTTTAATCCAACTGTGTCAAGGGGTTCAGGAGAAGTGACTTAAGAAAGATTGACACAAAGAAACATATAACTATAATATAAGTCCCCCATCCTATAACATTTTTGCAAATCATGAATGGTCTAGCACATTTGAGTATTTGATAACAAAGTGTGAACAATCATTCTTTAAATTATTAAATAGGAAATGAATGTGTTGGAAATATTAACAAAAGATATTTGAAGTTTCGCCCAATTTGGTCCAATTGTTGTTGAGAAATGGTTTCGGACATAGACGGAAAGACAGACAGTCGGACAGACGGTCGGTCGGACTGATACACAGCGAGGCGACTGTATTGGGAGCATTGAAATGAAAAGACATGCTTAACAAATACTTTCAAGTTTTTTGTACGGAGTGTGGACTGCAAAGTAGGTCCTTCTAAGATTTGGCTTAACTAACTAGATTTTTAACCAAAAGGAGAAACTATCAAATTCCGGCTAGGATATGGTGCCAAAAAGTTCGACTTTATATGATTGCATCCGAGCGAAAAATGTGCCCACTACAGTGTATACAAGATTTTCCTTAAATTTGAGGCAGAGACCTATCTTTTATCCGATGTGCCCAATATCAAACTTGTCTAAGATAAAGTGGAAATAAAAAGTCTGACAAAATATAAAAACCTTGACATGAGTCGAAAATGTGCTCTCTAGATTGCAAATAAGTTTTTCTTCTAGACTTGATGACCTAGTTTTAGACTTCGTTCTACTTAATATCAACTTGACAAAAGTTTCGTGAGGAAAACAATCTGACCAAATATTAAGACAATAAGACCCGAGGAATCGCCTTGGCCACGTCTAAGTCAGCGTCGTCGTCCGAAAACTTTGGCATTTTGTAATATCTTTGGTATTACTAAACACATTCACTTAAAACTCTTTGATATATATTCATTATCAACAAAAGAGTTATCGATACCAACAAGAAGAGTAAATATCTAAAAGCACTTGTGAATGAATCATGCCCATTTTTTAAGTAAGAAGTTTCGCCTCCTATCAAGCACCTGAGCAGCAGAGCTTTTAGATCCGCATGAAGTGCTACTTTACATAAAGATAAACGGCGTCTTCTCATGCTGGAAATGAGCCTACGATTAATGGCCATAGGGATACGACCCCATTCCTGACGTAGAAAACGTTCCAGGTCCTTAAATGTTATTAACGTCATTCCTGTCTCTTACTCTCCTACCCTGATGGTCCCAAAGGTGTTCGATCGGAGACCGATCCGGTGATTTGGCTGGCCAATCCAACACATCAACATTATTAGTCTGTAAAAGGTCCAACGTGTGCCGAGCGACATGTGGGCGGGCATTATCTTGCTGAAAAATGGTAGCAAGCCCTTGACGCAAGAAAGGCAATACACCCCAGACCATGACGCTGTAGCTTCCAAAACGGTAATGTTGAATGACGTTGGCCGGATCCATCCTTTCGCCATCACGCCACCAAACACGTACCCTGCTATCCGCAAACATCAAATTAAAATGGGGTTCGTCTGTGAATAGGACCTGATTCCACATTCGTCTTTGCCATCGACGGTGTACACTTGTCCAATTCAATTTTGTATGTCTGTGTGCAAGTGTCAAAGGAATGCAAACGAAAGGTCGACGTGCGCGTAAACGTGCCGAACGAAGTCTGTTTCTTACAGTAGGAGCACAGACCCGTGTTCCCGTTGCATTTCGGACCAAACCGGCTATACGAGTGCTATTGTGGAAGCGATTACGCCAAGAACACATCACGATGTAATTGTCCTCACGTTGGGTAGTCTTACGTGGCCTGCCTGAACGTGGCCTGTCTTTGACGGTGCCTGATTGACGATACTTTGTTCTAAGTCTTGAAATGGAACTTTGGCTAACGCCAAAATGTTGAGATATTGTGGAAATAGACTTCACGTACATGTGGAAGCACGTGCAGAACGTCAGACAGCCTTTAGAAGCGAGGAAAACGTGCTCTTAATGCATAATTAGTTAGTTAGCTTTAAAAAATTGCAAACGAGGCTGATTTTATGAGGTTAATATATTTACGTTGAACAACAATGTAGGTCGAAAAAAATGCTTAACTTTTCTCCCTTAGTATATTTAGTAATACCAAAGATGTTACCAAAATGCCGAAGTTTTCAGACGACAACGTAAACGCAGACGCATAAATAAGTGTGATTAGGTTTTTCGGTTCATAGCTCCATGAAAACAGCAACAACAAAAATTTTCTCTTCATTTTTAATAATTTAATCGCATCGAGCGAAAGAAGAAAGTATTTTACAAAATTTTATACTTTTTGGTACAGCACTATATTGTGTGGAAGCATGCACAATTTTGTTCATGGAGATTTCAATATTTTTTCTACCAATTAGAACGCCCGGTTCGATACACGAAACTAAAATTTAAATTATTTGATTATGAAACTTAAAATACTTATTTTAGAAAGAAATATTCTTGATTTAGTTTTATTATATGTTATAGCTACTATTATTTGTGTGCTAGGGTTGTTTGTATGTTATTTTGACTACATATAGCTTCAGCGACATTAATTCATTTAGTATTGAATAAGGACCACTAGGTTCGCTTAATAGCAAACCATTCTCCTTTAGCATTTTTATCCCTTTCAATTGCGATAAAATATCTTGCATTTGCTTTGAGATGGGGAGGAAAATTTTGATATTTCACGAGGCCAAATGTCGAGTGGAATATCAAATGTTCCTCCGCAGCAAGAAGCAAATACAAAATGTTATATCGTAATCGTAACACAATTTTTCGTATACTATATACCTATAGTTTTGTTAAATAAATTCGATGAAAAAAAAACACTGTATTTCGACATTTGTTTGCCTTCTCTTTTACAATTCTGATTACGTTTATTCGCATTATGAGGTCATCTACAGAATAACACTAATGGATACGGAGTTTTTCTGACATGTCCCGATTTTCTTCTGTGTAGATTTGTATATATTTTACTCTAGTAGAAATATTTAAAAGTATATAATAACTTATAGTATCACTTAAAACATATCAAAAATTTAATATATCATTCGATAAGTAATCTATCACTTTAAAGAAATTTAAAAAAGCGTTTTCTGGACATTGCAGTGAGGTATCTGTTGATAACGCTACTAGCTATTCGGTGAGGCTAACAAATATTTAAGTTAATCTTTTCTTTGAATTAATTATCCTATACAAGACCACATGCATTCGCCACGAAAATCTTAGACAAAAATGCAACAAAGTTATGTATGTATACAATCATTTGAAAAGCAATGATTGTGTGCTCGGTCATATCTGTTTTATTTACAACTCCCTATCAACCGCTTTAGATTTTGCCTTAGTGTGTCATTTAAAAATGCATATATAAATGGATTCGACACGTTTTGCATAAAATAGCAGTAATAAAATATAACATCAAATGGAATGATTCCGTTTTCCATCAAAAGTGCTGGAACAAAGGCAATATTAAATGTAACAGAAACGAGAAATAAAATGAAGTCTGTCATTATATTATCGGCGCTTTTTTTTTCTTCTCAAGATCAACTCTAAATTCTTGCGATCTTTTGCCTTTCACTTCTTTCTTTTTTGGATAAGATTTCCTATTGTTATGGTCGCTTGTTGCAGTTTCGATTATTTTATGCTTATCTCCGTTTAAAGCTTTTTCATCTTTCTCAGGTACGTTCTTGTCAATATCGCATTGATTTGTTATACAACTATTTTGGTTGGTATTGCCAAAATTGAAGGATGGTTTGCAGTTGCTGCGAAGACGCAAACGTTTTTGTCTCTGTTTTGACACAGCTCTGTACATCAATGTGTACAGTATTGTGACGGCGACTGCACAGATACCAAATACGAAGGAATAGAAATATTGGTAAAACCGAATAAATGATTCGCTTAAGATGTAAAATCTAAGACTGCATATTCATTTTGTGTAGTTTGTAGATAAAGGTAGGCTCTTTGCGCTTATATTACTATCGTCATCGCACCAAAGGCTTCTTAACATTAACGAATAGTTAAAAGTATTATTTTCGTTAATCGAAAAGATCATCTGTGTGTTTTCCTTTTCATGATGGTAATTCGTTCCGACTGATAAGGACGATAATATACCAAGTATTATGTCGAGTACACAAAGGAAAATGATAGTTAATTTTGGATGCCTTTCAGTCCCTATATACTTGAATGGATATACAATGCACCAATACCTATCTACCGCAATTGCAATCATAACTAGGACTGAAAAGGGTATTGTTGTTGTCTTCATAAACTGGTAAAGTTTACAGACAAGATCGTTGCCAACCTCGTAGGAAATAAGTTCCATAATAACTGTATAAGGCATCGTCACAAGGGATGCCAAGAAATCTGCTACAGCAAGCGCGATAATGAAAATAATTGAGTTTGGTTTCTGTCTATTCTTTGAGAAGACGATGATAACGAGGGCATTGCCAACTGTTCCAAAAACGGCTAGACTGGCTACAATTCCCATTGCTATCTTAACATTTGTATGGGTATCTGGGTGGTTGTTGTAATCACTCCATGATTGACTGCTGTCGAGAGACATGTTGGTCGATTCACCTGAAAATACATAGAGTATAATCATTCAGTTATTTTCATATAAAATATCTCTCAATCCAATGCTATGTTAGGCATTAAAACACGAATCCGAAGAGCAGCGTCTTTTAACGTCTACTAATAAAAACAATTTAAGGATTGGGATTTTTTTATTTCATTCTCAATAGCGTGATATGACTGGAATACAAATAAAAAGTATTGTTAAAACCCCGTACAACCAATCACGCCCCGGCCATGTCGAAATGCGAGCATTATTACCAACGAAATTTGATTTTAATTACATCTTGTCGACACCTTTGATTGTCTTTCCTAGTAAGCGGTGGTATAAAGACCTTTATGGTCGATACAAAGGCGCTGGGATAATCTGTACATCAATTCGGAATGCATAACATCAAAAAGACAAACTCGAAAACCATGCGTAGTCTGTGATCACCGATTTTCTTCGGATGAGCGTTAAAGATCAGATCAGATCACTCAGACAGGATTGAGCTGTTGTCACTCCTATCTGGATGACGAACATTCGGGAGCTTTTGAGGGATATGCAAAACAGTTCATTGCATAAATACAGTATTTTCGGCTTAGTTATTTTTGAAACTCTATGCTAATAATGTTCTCTTTATCATATATTTCGATGGTATCTACCTTTTATTACAGTTTTAGCTAACCTTCAAATATATGGTAACGTTTAATGTTCGGCAAAGTCCTTTTCAAGATCGTAGTTCCTGTTTCTCATTGTGAAAGTTGATCTTTTCACTAGTGAAAATATCATTAGTTATTACTCTTGTAAGCCCAAGGATTTCATTTATAGGAATATAATATGAACTGTTAATTGAAAAGAGTCACTTTCGTCATTTTCAGTTATGAGTAAAATCGAGTTTTTATTTTGACCCAAATTTTGGAGTTATTGCCCTTTGTTGTTTTAAAGATATAGATTTTGTCCGGGGCATATCTCTGAAAGTATGATAGCTATTAACTTGAAACTTTATATGTGGATAGATCTCGTTGAGGAGAAGTGCAGGGCACAAGAACCACAACTCTTGCTTGCATCATTTTGAATATATCTCTGAATGTATAATAGCTATTTTCGAACTCATTGAGAAGAAATGCAGTGCACAAGATGCCTAAATCAAAGTGGCTTCAGTTTACTATCCAGCTTTTAAGGCGGGGGATGGCCATGTCCGACATGACTCTTGTTATTTTTAGTTAAGCCCCATTAGCTCCAATAATTAGGAGATAATTTTTAAAGTTTTTCTTAAAATTTCAGTTTTGTTGCCATTGCAACCAGAGTCTATTACGGATTTCATTATGGTATCATCAAAGGAACATTCCTGCCAAATTTGGTTGAAATCCGACCAGCGCTTTTGGAGGAGATGTCATTTTAAGGATCCTTCTTTATTTCTATATAAGCCCCACACCCCTTGGGCTCCGCACTTTGAGTTTTTGTGCCATTGCAACCAGTCTATAACGGATTTCAATTCTTTTAACCAGAGTTTTTATCGGATTTCAATTATTCTAGCAAATTTTAAAGGGCAACACCTAAAAATTATTCCTGCCAAATTTGGTTAAAATCCACCCAGCGGTTTTGGTTCAAATTCTTTTAGCAATTGTAAGGGCACTACCCAAGAAACTTTCTTGCAAAATTAGTTGAAATTCGCTCGACGGTTTTGGAGGAGATGTCGTTTTAAAAATCTTTCTTTATTTCTATATAATCCCCACCGGGGCTCCGCCCCTTGGGACCCGAGTATGATGATTTAGTAATTCTGAAAGAGGTCATTGTACTGAGGCCTCATGCCAAACTTCAAGGCTTTACGCCTAACCGGTCGGGAGGAGATAATTTTTAATGTGATAATTTAATTTTAGTTATGTTGTCATGGCAATCAGAGTTTTTAACGGATTTCAATTCTTTCAGCAATTTTAAAGGGCACCATCCGGAGAAGATTCCTGCCTAATTTGGTTGAAATCCGCCCGGCGGTTTGGGAGGATATGTCATTTTAAGATTGTTTACCCACGACGGACGAAGCACGCCGGACGCCGGACAGAGGACGATCAAAATACCTTACCATGAGCACTTTGTGCTCAGGTGACCTAAAAACGGTTCCATTTGGGTTATTCTTCGTTGACTTAATTAGATCTCGCAACGTAAAATATTTTTGCTTCTTTACTATCTTTTTTAAAATCATTAACACTCACTTTCTTACCAAAATCGGCTTTATCACCTTCTATCAATTTGCTGAACCAATTGCATTCAGACTTTTGAAAATGTTTTCTTTCATAATCGTTTTAACCGATTAACACATGACAGAATTTCAGACAGGCACAAAGTAAAAGATTTGTTTGTTTGTTTGAATGGGGTTGTACGCCGCTTTCAACATTCTTTCAGTTATATCGCGGCGGCTGGAGCACCTAACAATGGAATCCTGGTATTTCTCACACCAGTACTACTATTACATCCTTTCCTAGCCTCCAGCTGCTATCCCACATAGGTCTACGATTATCGACCCATTGGTGAGAGACAAATAGTCGGAAAGGATGAGCGCCGCCGTCGGGGATCGAACCCGGGACCTCTAGATTGACAGTCCGACGCGCTAGAGGTCCCGGGTTCGAAATTTGATTGGTCGATATTTTGAATGACTTTGTGGATACGTTGCGATACATTTCTGAAACTTGAAATCTTTGTAATATTAAAAAAAATATACGACGAAAGATGATTCCTCAAGATTCATTTTAGTACAAGGCCTTTCGTTTTACGACATTGAGCTTTAACGCGCACCCAAAAGCCAAGCATCAGGCACCTATATGCGGCGATCTTGTTTGAACTTGTAAAAACAACCTTTCTCTTTATCAACCAGAACAATCAGCAATAATAATAGAGTAAGGTAGACCGTTCTCTCTTGATTAAGTAAGTCGTCAAAACATGAATGTTTTTCAAGGGCCAATCTGCCGGGTTCGTGTAGTCTGAATAGGGTCTTTGTTTGCGCACTTTCTTATGTGCCTGACGGGTCCCATATGGAAATCAGAGAGATCCTATAGAAGCACAAACACACTATCACCAAGTTGTATGCATGTGATAAGCACCGTTTTTCATAAGTAGTCGTTATTTTTTGGTCGGCGGTTAACTCCAGTGTGAATTCATTTCCTTACAATATCCTGGTTTCACTACCATAAAAAATAATGATAAAGTATCAGCTTTGAAAACAATGCAAAATTGCTTAAGAAGTTTATAAATCTTTCCTTGCAATGATCCTGTCCTTAACTATCTGATTGAAATTTGAAATATTCTTCAATTGTGTAAATATGATGTTATTTGAATTTCTATATCTGCTACCTGAGAGGTCGAAATTCTACACAAATTATATTTAAAAGGCATTTCATGTTTAGAAAATTAATTTTTGGTTACTTTGACGAATTTTGAAGATGATGAATTAATACTCGGAGGAGATAGGATTTAAATGACAGGGTTTTAAAAGATTGGTTGAATGAATGAGGTTTTACGTCACTTTTAACAGTATTTGAGTCATACCGCGGCGGCTGGAGCACCTAACAATTGGTTCCTGGTATTTCTCACACGAGACCTTCTACAACATCCTCCAGCCTCCAGCTGCTATCCTACTTAGGTTTCCGATTATCCATCCATTGGTGAGAGATAAATGTCGGAAAGGATATGTGCCGCCACCGGGGATCTAACTCATGGCATCCCATGCTTGAAGATTATGAGGTTTTTAAAAGAAAATGAATCAGTACATAAAATTACATAATTTCAAGAGTATTCTGAAATATAAGACAACTTACCAATCATAGAACAAGAGATCCTTTATCTATCTCCCGAGTTTGATTGCTCAAATCTTTATGATATATATAAAAAAAAATAAAAGTCCTTTAACTAATTATTTCGGAAAAGATTTTTTAAATATTTTCTTTAATCCCAGGTATATTGAATATCCTAATATTTCGAGCTAATTTCCAGAAAACTGTAATTCTTTAATACCTTTTGGTAGTGTGTCAATAGGCATTGATATATGCTAAATATCAAAGCTCTTTGCCTACTGGTTTTTGGGGAGAAAATTCTCAAATATCACCTTCTTTATATCATTCTAAAATCTTGGATTGCACAGAAGATAGCTTATTTTCAAAATACGGTAATACCATGAAGAATTTTGGTAAAGGGTCAATAGTAATTGATACACACCAAATATTAAAGCTCCGGGCCATATGTTTTGGGAGAACAATATTCTAGAAGATGTCCTCCTTTAATTCTATGGAAAATCAGGGATCACACAGAAAAAGGGCTTATTTTCAGAAAAGGTAATACTTTGAATATTTGGTAGAGGGTCAGTAGATAATGATTTACACCTAATATTAAAGCTATAGGTCTTATGGTTTGGTAGAATCAGGATCAATCAAAAAATGGCTTATTTTCAGAGTACGGTAATTCTTTAAAGTATTTTGATAAAGGTTCAATAGATGATGATTTATATCAATATAAAAGCTCTAGGCCTTATGGATTAGGAAATGAAATATTTCAGAGATTTCCTTCTTTAACCCAATGTAGAATTACGGATTGTACAAAAAAGTACTAATTTTCAAGATATGGTAATTTTCTGATTGATTGAATGGGGTTTAACGACACTTATAACAATATTTCAGTCATCTCGCAGCGGCTAGAGCACATAACAATGGGTTCCTTGTTTTTCTAACACCAGTATTACCACTACATCCTTTCCTAGCGGCCAGCTCCTTTCCCGCTTAGGTTTCCGATTATCGTTCCATTGGTGAGAGACAAATGTTGGAAAGAATATGTGCCGCCGTCGGGGATCGAACTCATGACACCCAATGATTGAAGATTGGGGGTCTTATGCGGTACCGAAAGCGCAATGGCAAATTTTTTTAAGTATTTTGCTTGAGAATTAATTAGTGACGACTTATATCGAATATCAATGCTCTGGGCCTTATGGTTTGGGAGGAGAAGATTGTTTTAAGTTTGTTAGTTGTTGTTGTTTTTTTTAACTCGGTTGCCATAGCAACGTAAGTTCCTCAGGGATTTCAGTTATCTGAAGAATTTGACAGAGCACTACCCAAGGATCATTTTCGCGAAGTTTGGTTGAAGTTCCATAGTTAGAAGAAGACGATTTTTTGTAAAGGTGAACGGACGGACGGAACGGTGAACAGACGGACGGTGAGATAGACGCACAGACTGACGGACGCCTTACGATGATCAATCACAAAAACTCATCAAAAAGATTTCTTGCTCAGGTGATGTAAAAACAGATTAAGTAATTAATCCTTTGGAAAACAATTAATTCTTTTCTATTCTTTCTATATATTGCAGAAAAATTTGTAGGAAAATTTACATTTATCTATTGTCTCGGCTGTTGTTTTGATGTAAGCAGTGAAAGCATTATTCATTATTTCACCATAGATTTCGTGTCAAACAGTGACCACTTACCTACATATTTGAAAATAAATACCAAGCGAAGTAAACAATATGAAAGAGGTTATGGTCATAAAAGGGCAACTTACTTGAATATTTTGAGAATGATTTATCAGACGATATTAAAAATAAATAATTCAAATTATTTATTCGTTAGTCCTATTACAGACATTGACATACTAGCGGCAGTACACGATTTCAATCCTAATAAAGGGCAAGTTGGTAATCTAGTCCACTGTCATTTTATCCACGAAAAATTCTATTATATTATATATTGGACTCCTTTTTAAAAGAATGTATAATCCTGAACAGTTTCCTAGAAGTTTGACTGTTCCTAAACATAAAAAAGGCTGTTTGACTGACCCTGAAAATTGATCAAGGATTTACCGATATAGTAAACTATATATGAGCATATTAAATAACAATTAACATTAAATTTAAATGCCTTTTAAATTGTTGATAACAAGCCAAATTCCACCAGGGCTATAGTACTATAGATAATGCTTTTATTCTACAACCAATTGTTTCGAAATGTCTTGGAATGAAACGTTAGAGAATTTATGTTGCTTCTATTGATTTTAAAAAGGCGATGGATTCAGTGAACCGATTGAAATTATATTCTATATTACGTGGACAAGGAATAAAATGTAAACTATTTGCATCTCTTATTAGTATCTACAACAATATTTGTGCAAGTGTCCGAGATTGAAATTCTCGAACAATATCAGAATCATTAAATTATCCGGATGGTTTAAGAAGGCTGTAAATAAAGTCCTACAATATTTTGTCTTTTTATTCATGAGTCAGAAGCAAGCAGTAAAAACCTTGGATGTAGAGGTATTCAGGTTTTCCAGCTAACCACTTGATTTCATCATTTAAATCGAACTCAAGCAGAAGTGACACTTTTTTTTTTAAATCGGGAAGGTCATGAAGGGTATTATATACAAAATATGCACCCAAATTTATGATAAACACATACATACTTACATAATTTATCAAAAAGCAAACTTTGCTTTAAAAAACATTTCATATCGTACTGGGTAAACCTTAAATACTTGTATATTTTCTTATTTTGATTTTTGATTCTAAACAGGTTCGTCCCGGGTTCAATGTCCAGCTGCGACAACTATGCGTTTCGACATTTGTCTCCCACCAATGGGTGGGTAATTGTAAACAAAAGTGACATTTACCTTTCTGTTAAATGTTCCTGGGAATAAATTTTGCAGGAAAAATGAATGTCGAAGTCGATTTTCCTTTCGGAGCTCGATGGGCGTGGCCAGCGATCCATAAATTCCGAGAGAGCGAATTTCATTATATTCCTAGCTGTGAAATCTTGGGATTTATCAGTGTAATAAATTTTGATATCATCACTAGTGATGATATCAACTTTCACTCCGAAAATTTGGAACTACTTTTATTTTCAAAGGGCCAGCTCGCTCGGTGACCTTACATTCAATTTCTTAGGCTAAAAATCAATTAAGAAACAGTAAAATAAGAAAAAAATAACGAACATAACTACAACATCAAAATAACCGTTTTGTTAAAAACTGGTTTGAAACAATTACGAACCTTGATGTTAGTGTTATCATAGATGACTCAAACAAATGCATAATATTCCGTAACGTCCAAAAATATTCCCCGAATACTGATGATATTGCAGGTAATGTGATAGACACTTAAACCTGACCCGCATGAGCTTGTTTTGTACGCCCAAGTCAGGAGACTGAGTGATCACAGACTGCATATCCTATAATTCTGTCCAAGTCGAAGTCATGAATCGTCGATCGATGTTCGAAATATCCCGGGGCCTTTAGATCGACGATCAGATTGTCGCCCTTAGATACAGTATATGTTTCGCCCAAATTATTTTGTGCTTGACACTGCAAATCGCTAAGTGTCTTAACATACGGACTTTCCCTCAAAAATTTCTTTGAAAAACTCGCCCACTTGGAAAGAAAATCCAAGATGGCGAACATACATTATTGAATTACAAAATCCTTTGATATTAATGCGCACGGTTTCTAGGGCCGATGATGTCAAATATGTTCGAAATAAATCAGCAACTATTGAAAAATAAACTGTTTCGAATATAATAAATAGAATAAACAACTGGTTATTTTTGATATGAAAATCTCTCACTCGAAGACGTTGTTACGCGTTAGAAAAACTCGTCCTTCGGACTCGTTTTTCAACGCATAACAAGGCATTCTCGTGAGAGATTTTTCATATCATATATAACCAGTTGATTATCCTCTATATAATGTATATGTGCTTTACTTCATGAGGTAGCGACAGTTTACATATGACTGAAACAATTTCAGCCTTATATTTGCCGATATTGATGTGAAGCATTTTGTTGGTTTGGGTGACTTTAATGCCATTTTACCTTTTCGTTACATGCTGCTGACCATGCATTTTGCAACATGTCTACGTTTCCCTTGCTTTCGGTACTTAGTGGGCATCATAGATCATGATCATTATAGAAACAAACATTATCCCTTCCGTTAATAAATCTTGTTAATGCAATCGTGATATAACACTAGTTTTGAAACTTTGCAATGAATAAACTCTGTCGTTATCACGGTTTTCTTTACCTTTACTCAGTCATTATGCATATAATGACCTCATTCTAAGATATCACGGAATAAGCAGCGCGTGAATGACCGAATATTCCTTGCACCTTTCTCGGCATAATAGAAAATAGATTAACGGCCTACGTAGGCTTTTAGGGAAATACCCCAGTTTATTCTGATAAACGACCTCTGTTAACCACAAAACTATTTTTCCTAATATGTTATTGAAATAGTGTATGAAAGGGAATAGGAATAATTTAAATCTGTGACATGGAAAAAACATCGATATCTACCTTTAATAGTAATTTCGATTTATCACAAAGTTAAGATCGTGATTCATTATAAAACAATAGGAAACTAATGTTCACAAAATATTGAATTTTATAAACCCGTCTTTATAAAATTAAACATATAAACATATCGAATTTTGTCACATCATAGATGACTTGCTAAAAAATTTCATGATCACTTATGCAATATCCTTTTATTTTACCAGGCACGCTTACTCCCATACTACTATCTATCTAAGAATTGAATTAAAGAAAAGAAAACAGTTCTTTATCCTAAATGATGTTATTTATGGCGATGAAAAACTACAGTGTTTTGATGACGTCGAAATGATTATCGAATGACTATAGCTACGATATCCCCGCCGCCCGCGATTAAAGGTTTGTAAATAATCATTTTTTAATTATGCATGATGCTGTCTATCCCAAAATATTTATGAATTTTACTACCTATCTAAAAACTGTCGTCTAAAGCTTCTTACAATTTGGACCAGCCTAAAATTTTTCGTCTGGTAATGGATCATTGACAATTGTATCATTGTGATTTTTTTTAAAAAAAATACGAAAAATATTTTTGGCACCAAGACAAATTTTCCTAAACAACGGATCAAATATTATTAGGGTGAAAGATATTTTTAAGGCTGAGCAACTTCATACATAAACGTTGTATGATGACGAAAATTTAGATGTAGAAAAAGTTGCAAAGTGGCATTGTGAGGCAGCAGTGCGTGTAACTATGGCAAAAATATTTGGATTGATTAATTGAATGGAGTTTAACGCCACTTTAAAAGTATTTCAAGCATATTGCGGCGTCTAGGGCACCTAACCATGAAATCCTTGAATTTCCCACATCAGTACTACCAGTACTTCTTTCTGAGCCCAAAGATGCTTATCCACCTATTGGTTGGGGACCAATATCTGAAAGGTTATTCGCCGCTGGCTGGGATCTAACCTGGAACCCGTGACTAGGGTTCATACTTGATTCCAATTCGCTATGACCGCGGCTCCAAACATTTGAAGGTGCGTATAAGGTATAGATATATAAAATTAACAACTGCCACATACCAGAATATTTATTTAAACAAACCTTCATAGGACTTACATATCCACATACCTAGGAAACACTCATAAAATTCATTAAACAAAAAGAAAATACTATTCAAATATTTTAGCAACGGCTTTGTGTTCGGTCATATCTGTATTATTTACAACACCCTGTCGACCGCTTTAGATTTTTCCTAAATATGTCATTTAAGAACGCATATATAATTGGATTTGTCGCGTTTTGTATGAAATGGCAAGAAAAAACTATATCGTGAGATGGATGATTCTGTTTGCCATCAAAAGTGCATATTCCGTCTTGGTTGAATATAAATGTAGGTAGGAACAGTGCGCTTATACTACTAATGTCAGTACCAATAAGGTTGCTTAAGATTATCGAGAGGTTATATTGGTTGCTAACAAGAAACATCTGCTTGTTTTCCTTTTCATGGTAGTGATTCACACCGACTGTTAAGGACGATATTACACCAGGTTTAAGCGCAAATACACAAAGGGAAGTGATTGTAATTTTTGGATACCTTTCTGTCGCTCTCTATTTGAATGGATACACAATGCATCGCAACCTATCAACCGCAATTGCAACCATAATTAGTACCGAAAATGGTTTTGTTGTTGTCTTCATAAATTGGTAAACCTTACAGAGAAGATCGTTATCAACCCTGTTGGAAACAAGTTACATAACAACTGTATAAGGCATCACCACAAGGAATGCTAAGAAATCTGTTAAGGCAAGCGCGATAATGAAAATTGTTGAGCCTGGTTTCTGTGTAGTCTTTGAGAAGACGATAATAACGAGGGCGTTGCCAACGTGGTATTAAGTAAAGCCATAACTAATTAGTCCAAATAAATATTTAAGTAAGATTAGTGAAGCTAGCTTGAGCGACTATCTCAATTAAGCGACACTTCTTATTATGAGGCATGAACGAAAGTTCGTCTCATCAAAAAGAAAGACTAAACAATATATTTTATATGCTTTAAGCATCTTCTCTCCAATAAACTCATATTTACTTTGACTAGGGATGCCTTTGGTTTAAACCTATTTATTTTACATCGATTGGGAAACAAGTTCTTCCAACTTAGATTGATCACTCTCGATTCTTCTTCCTGGAAAATGCACCAGTACTCGGGCTGAAAGTGTGGGCCAATGACAGAACCAAGAACGATAGCCGCTCCCGAGAATCGAACTCAGGTACTCTTGATCGGGAAGCCGACGCTCTACCTCTCGACCACGGACACCGCACTCGGGATGTTTTTAACAACTTGCAAACTTTAACCACTGATTGTTTTAGGAGAACGGATTTGTAACAATAACATTGGTTCTGTGTTGATACGTGTTAAACATCTCTTATGACTGAACCCAATTTACTTGTAAATTAACATTCGTTACTGTAAAAAATGGCAGCTGCGCAACATCATCCATATCATACTTTACAAAGATATGCAGACTGAATCAAAGCACTTTTTTCAAATTAACTATATTCAAGGAGAACACTGTATCGTAACAGCCTTGGCATAGTCAGCGTCTTAGTTGTTCAGAAAAAAATGTTGATATTTTGTGATGTGTGTGCACTTGCCACGACCATCGACCTCCGGCAGGAGGTTCCACCTTTCAAACTGCATTATAGTGCAAAATAAACTGTCAGTAACAAAAAACGGAAAACGGCTGTTTTCCAACCTAAACGCTGTAACTACAGGGTAATCAAAGTACCTGAAGTAACGTCTTTTAGTCGGCTAAACCAAGAATACTAATTATTATAAATAATAGAGCCCAAAATTGAGTTCCAAAAATAAAACAAACTAAACAAAATAAACAATTTGAACAATCGATGTTTTGGTTGACTTTGGCGATCCGATCATTTAAAATATTTTCTGAAACTGTGTAATCTATCAAAACAACAGCAATTACGATCAAGGTAAAATACTCATGATTCATTTTTGTACAAGTCGAATTTATTTTTCGGCATTGATTTTTATAACGTTCCCAAAACCCTAGCCTAAGGCACATGTAGGCGGCGCTCGAACCGTTCGTAAAAGACTTTATTTAGATCAACCAGAGCATTGCGAAAATGAAAAATATAGTAAGGTAGGTCGTTTTTTCTATATCAGTTAATCGTCAAAAAGTGATTTTACAAGGGCCTTCTCGCCGAATTCGTCAAAACTGATAAGGGCCTATGCTTGTCGTACTGTCTAGGATGTCCATTTTTGCCTGGCGAACCACATATTGAAGTCAGAAAGATCCTTTGAATGCAGATGCACACAATCACTAAGTTGCATACATGTAATAAGCACCGATTTTCATAAAGCAAGCGTTATTTTTCCCTTATCTCAAGTGTCAATATGTTTCCTTACTATGTCCTGCTTTAAAATCCTTAATGAATACATACACATATACATACATACATTCAAAATTATTCTTTATTTCCTCCAAATATGCAGATTACATATATGTACAGTAAAACAAATATACAATTTATTAATGGAAGATGCAATGAAGTAATATTACAAAGGAAGGATGAAGGTTGAAGAATTTGATGATTTTCTACAAGAAAACAGAAAGAAAATGATATCCATTTTTGCCTGGCGGGCTATTTATTGAAGTCATAAAGATCTTATGAGAACAGATACACACACTCACTAAGTTGCACAACGGTTTTCATAAACAACCGTTAATTTTAGTCTTCCCTTATCTCAAGTGTCGATATGTTTCCTTACTACAAAGGAAGGATGTAGGGTGAAGTATTTGATGAGTTTGTACAAGAAAACAGAAAGAAAAGGATTTATTGAAACTCTCTTAGGCGCTCGAAATTTGTTTATGAAAGGTTTTATAGTAAGCACCCTCACAACTTTTGGGGAATAGGTTCACTCTTTTATATCTTAATTTTTAGTCTTGTCTATCAAAAACAAGCCTTCTGATTGGTCGATAAATATCAATCATAACTCCATGAACTAAATTTCGATCACGTAGTGATTTTGTATGCTTCCACACAAAATAGTCCCATACAAAAAGGTATCAAAATTTGTAAAGCTTTTGTTTTTTCCGCTCGATGCTATCAAATTATAAGAAAAGAGGAGAATATTTTTTTGTTTTCATGGAGGTATGAACCGAAAAAACTAATCACACAATGTATGAATCCGCTTAGCGTATTCATACAAGGGATTAGTTTTTTCGGTTCATACCTCCATGAAAACAAAAAATATTCTCCTCATCTCTTAAAAAGATTTCACTATGCACCCTTCAACAAGGCCTTATCCGACTAATCCTAATCTGACTATTTCGCATATGTAAAGTCTTGTCTAAGTAAGCAGAAAGACTTTAGTGTGAAAACTATAATGTAAAGATTCATGATGATGTGCGATCTAAAATTTTCTTCTTACAGAGAAATTATTCTACGGAAGAAAGATAAAATAAGATTTCACATTTATCCCCAAGAGATATAACAAACTGTATATTTAAGCGAAAGGGTTCTAACATACTGATGATAATCGAGTGAACGAAAATAATTGCATACTTTATGAGTTAGAACATTTGAAACGTCAAATGAAAGGAATGTGAACATTCGGAACAAGAGGCCAATAAGGCCTTATCGGTCACCTGAGTCCATCAGCACAAAAACAAATAAAAGTCTACCAGATAATGCTACATACTAAATGTCAAAGCTCTAAGCCTTTCAGTCTGGGAGAAGAAAATTTTTAAAAGTTTTCACTAAACAAGCCTAAGTTAAACTTGAGACATCATGGAACGGGCTAATTCTGACCCTGGTGCCATAATGTATACAATCTTCATGGAGGTCCACCAGGTGATGCTACATACAAAATATTTCAGCTCTATGACCTCCTGTTTGGGAGAAGAAGAGTCTTAGATTTTCACTATGTAAGCCCTTTGTAAAATTCGTGACATCCGGGAATGGGCTAATTATTACCCTAGGTCCATAATTCATACAATATTGATAGAGATCCACCAGATGATCCTACATACCAAATATCAAAGCTCTAGGCCTATCTGTTTGAGAGAAGATCTTTTAGAGTTTTCACTATATAAGCCTATGTTAAATTTGAAACATACGGGAATGGGCTAATTTTAATCCTTAATAATTAGTACAATCTTTATAGAGGTCCACAAGCGGATGCTTTATACCAAATATCAAAGTTCTAGGCCCTCCTGCTTGAGAGAAGAATATTTTTACAAATATCACTATATAAGCCTATGTTAAATTTGTGACATCCGGGAAAGGGCTAATTTCAATCCTGAGGCAATAATTTTTACAATCTTGATAGAGGTCCACCATATGATGCTGTATACCAAATATCAAAGTTCTAGGCCCTTCTTTTACCAAGTGTAAAGAAGTATATATGCATTACGATACATAACATTAAAAAGAATGGTTAAGCATTCTTGTAAGAATAAGCCACCATAAACAAAGTGTTCATTACTTACTTGGTCAATTTTTCACATTTTCGCGAACTTTAAAGTCGGGAGTGTCGACGATATTTGGTCGAAAGAAATGCGAACTTTGATTAGAGGGACGGGTTTTTCTTTAATTGACTTAACATAACGAGTCATCGTATCAAAATGACAAGGGTCTTAATCATTACACTCTGTATGAGAGTAGAAGTACGCAAAATATTTTCCCCAACCATCACACAGGTGCTCGGGACTGCGAACAGTGTCGCCATTAAACTGTTTTCATTGGACTCGGAATTAGTTGTCGCTTTGTTTGTAACTTACACAGTCTCTAAAACAATGGACTATCTATACCAGCCGCAGTTTCATTATCATTATTCATTTTTGATGTAATAAAAGGATTTTTCTAAGGATATTACGAAACTTGCATTTAGTCTCTTTAAAACGTGAGAAGGATCGATCGTCACGGTTTCTAGGTCTGCCTGCCTCAATCCGTATCCTACGTTTATATCGCATGAACGCATGTTATTGTTTGAGATCAGCCGACCTATAGGGCTTTTGATAATGACGATAAGATGTAGAACGTATTCTAGAGCTTCACATATATCTTACACATTAAAAAGATACCAATTATCAATAAAATTGTAAATATCACTGTCTAAAGACTTTACCAATGTTTCCATGCTGTGTAGAAGACGATTAGTGATAAATTCAGAATAATGCACAAGATGAGCCTCGTTCACCCTTTTTTCTACTTGACAGACGACATATTTTGATAAGGATGATTAAGACGTGCGGTTCAAGCGAAATACCAAACCAAATAGGTTTATGTGAGGAAAACAGTTTAGAGGTTTTTGAAACTGTACGCCAACAACATGGTCATTATCAATGCATAACGGTTTGATGATTCTGTTGTACCTCTTGTTCCATAATAGAGCCACTATACCCTTACCAACACGTCTATTCCTATAAATGTTTCGCGACACCAGTAAGTGCGTCTTTGTATGATATTGAATGATCCTGATTTAAGATCATATCCTCTAATAATTTAATTGTTAGTTTCGTCAATCAAAAACGAGCGATCTGATTGGTCGAAAAAATTAATTCATACCTCCATGAACAAAATTTTGAGCACACAGCCATTTTATATGCTTCCGCACAAAATAGTTCCATACAAAAAGGTATCAACATTTGTTAAGTTGTTGGATTTTTCGCTCGATGCTATTAAATTATAAGAAATGAAGAGAATATTTTTTTGTTTTCATGGAGGTATGAACCGAAAAACCTAATCACACAATGTATGAATACGCTTCGTATTCATACAGTGTGATTAGGTTTTTCGGTTCATACCTCCATGAAAACAAAAAATATTCTTTTCATCTCTTAAGTGGTCTATTACTAATACGTTCCTCACACCTTTGCGTATCGACCCGCGTAAGCGTGGCGTATCTCGATAAGAAAGGAACGCCGTGACAACGTAACAGGAACGCGGGATTACGTAGCGCATACGCCTCGATACGTAGCATGATCTCCTCGTACGCCGAGGGACGACGTATTTTTAAGTGTGCACTTAATGCCCCCGTTACACTAAACTAGTTCGCAGAACGTTCAGCACCGTCCTGACAATATCTCAAAACGGTCTGTGGTCGGGAATGGACGTGTTGTTTCAGCCGTACAACATCTATATTGTGATCATAGTAAGTTCATTGTTAGTTCGTAAACAGTTCCAAGTACGTGCATCCCGTTCTTATTCCGTCTGCAGTCCGTCTTTATCAAGTTCAAATCTGGTAAAATTACCCGTTCTAGTACTAGGGACACCGTTCTCAACCAGTCTATACCCGTCTGCAGTCAGTTTGAGCCCGTTCATAACTAGTTCATCGACGTTCCTTGTACATCCGAATCCGTTCTAACCAGTTCGTAACACGACCACTTCGTTTAAGCACAGATGTACTCGTTCCAATCAAGTTCTTAAAACGTCTCTGGTGCGTTCAAAACGTAATTGAAATCACGTTCTGACCAGAGGGCTATAAAAACTCATTGCGTTTTTACCAGTTTTCATTCCCGTTCGCGGCTTCAGACAGCAAAGACAACACATTTGACTAGCATTTATACTTCATATTTGAGAGTACCATGCCTCCGCGCAAGAGAAGAAATACACAGATGTTGCACATGAAAGCAGCGCCTACCAAGTCAAAAAGTACCTGCTCATCTACAGCCACTCCAAACCACCCCAAATATTCTGAACCTTCTGAACCTATCGGATCTGAAGAGAATGAGCGTGCTGTTTCCCCTGAACCTTCTGATGACTCTTCCTCCAAGTCAGAAAGTCAAATGTCAGAGGGAAATGCAGAGCAGAGTCAGAAGCCAGCACTTAAGAAACCCAAGAAATACACCAATCTCACCATAGATCAACAGGAAGCCATGGTTGAATGGCTCAAGACCCATGAAGTACTCTACAATAAGAAGCTAGAGTCCTATAAGGACACCAAGAAAAAGGCCTTCCTTTGGCAACAGCAAGCAGAAGTAATTGGTGTGGACGTTGAAATGTTAAAAATTTGGTACAACAGCCTGAGGACCCGCTACACCAAGCTCAAGAAAATGAAGTCTGGCAATGGTGCTCCTGAACACTCCGAAAGAGATCAGTGGATGCTGAATAACTTCTCCTTTTTGGCCCCATTCACGTATGAAGTAAAGAAAAGGACACTTATAAGTGTAAGTACATCTTTGCATTTTTAACAATTCATATTATATGCATTGTGCCTTACATAAGTTTTGTTTGTTGTAATATGCACTGATGTTATTGATAATTAAAACTCGATTGCATTAGCAAAATTCTTACTATTCATTCCTTTCTTTGCAGCTCAAGTCCAAGTTAGCTCCGCCTACAACTACAGATACAACTCCCGATCCAATGGACGAAGAAGACATCATCTCACCTTCCAGACACATAAGTCAGAGATCTGATAATCAACAACATCTTAAGTCGAGCACAACGATAGCTTCCGTTAATACCTCCAGTTCCTCCACACCAAAACCAAGTGACCTCTTCAGCTCAGCCATCAGCAGCAGGATTGACCAATTCATGGAAATGCAGAATTGTCTCATGCAGAAAATGGTCAGGCCTAACACAGATCGGATGAAGGAGGTCTTCGTTGATTACATTAGAGAGACTGTCTACGAAATCCACCCAAACCTGTGGGAAGATATGCATAGAGACGTAATGAAGACTGTTCTAATGTATAAAGACAAAGATAATGAGCTGAAAAGAATCCAACAGCATACAGCTACAGCTACATCTGAACCTGTTTTGTCATCAGATGGTTGGCAGCCACCTCCTCATATGTGGCCATCATCTGTGCAGAACCCAGTGAGTGTTTGGGGGTCAACAAAGTCTGCCTGGGTGAATCAACAATTTCCGCAGCACCAGCATTTCTCTCAGCAACAACAATCACAGCAATTATCCACCATATCGCACCAGCAGCACCCGCATCACGTCTTCCAGCCACAGTCGCAAACCTCTTCGATGCAGCAACAGCAACAACCGAACACCAGCTTCTCCACTGAGCTTACAACGCTACTGGTTTTGCCCCCACCAGATGATGAACAACAGGATGACCACTAATAATAAGGATACTGATTACCAGGAATTGATTTATTGGGACATGATCTTTGGATGATTTAGAGTTTATACTTTATAAAGCCTAAGATTTGTTCATGTAGAGTTTAGTTATGCTGATACCGTAAAACTTCTCAAACTCAGCAACTCATCGTCTAACCATTGGATTTGTTCAAAGACAACTGACCGCTAAATGCAGGGTGATAGTTATGCAGAAGCTAATGTTTGAGCTTTCTGCATTACTTTCAGCTTACATTAAGCTGTCAACTTATCAAGACCTACATTGCTGAAACTCGGGAAAGCAACTTTTTATGCGGTTTTGCTTCGGTTTCTCTCCGGTTTTGGTGCATTCCATTCTTTATTAAAAAGGAGGAAAACACCGTGAAGAAGAAAGTGATTCCTCGTATGAGCAATGGCTTCCTTTTCACGTTTTCAAAAGATTATAACGGCATTTCTCTCATTTCACATGCCATTGTGATTTTTAGATGTGGCTTTTAGTTATTGTATTTCCGGTTTCGGTTCGGTTCTTTCGCGGTTTCGCTTCGGTTCAGAGGTTGTTTTCCTGTGTTTCAGTACTGTAATGAGTCGTCCTTCGTTTGGCTGCTGCAGGAAGGTTTTCCTTTAATCTTGAAATTTGTGTTTTTAATGAGTTTAAACTTAAAGTAATGTTTTTGTGTGCAGTAAGATTTTACTTTCATCATGTAATTCGAGTTTTTGTTAGAACAGTATAAACATGAAAAAATGTTTTTTGACCGTTACAGGATGGCTTTACTTGATTATATAATTTGTGATTTTGTTATTAAAATATAAAACATTGTTTCTGAATTAACCATTACTTGTTTTATTTATATATGTACAACGTTACAATGAATCGCAAAAAACAATCATGGTGATCATTTGTAATGTGTCATTTTCAATAAGTTTCAATTACACTGAGCTAGCTGTTTTCTTTTTCCAAAAGATAAGATATCGCACAACCAAATTTACAAATCAGTGTTCTTTAATCGTCCCCTTATATCCCAATCATCCTGTCCTGCCATGGCACTAGTCCTGCTTGGCTGTTGAAATAATCTCTTAAATAGTCCCTTTGTCTCTTGGCCAAAACTGTGTCTCTGTTTCCTCCCTGTGGCACGTCCAAGTCTGGCAGATTGACATCCTGTCTCCAGGCACCCGGAACGAGGTTGTGTGCACCATCTTCAAAATCTAATTGACTGTTCTGAATGGCTGCGTTTCGGAGACGCATGAAGTTATGAAGACACACACAAGTTTCAACGATGGTCTGGATAGTCTCTGGCATCTGCTGCATCGTTGACAAGAGGACTCTCCATCGTTGTGCCATAATACCAAAGGCATTTTCGACCACACGTCTGGCTCTGGAGATCCTGTAGTTAGCGATCATTTCTTTTCTTGTCAGGTGACGGCCTGAGTATGGCTTCATGAGGTATGAGCGAAGACCGAATGCGTCATCTCCCAGCACAAAATAAGGAAAGTCTTGGACATCGTTTGGCAAGGGTGAAGGAGGAGGGAATCCAATTGAGCCATCTTCTAAGCATTCTTTCAGCTCTGACTGGTTGTAGATCTGGGCATCGGACTGGCTTCCAAAACCACCGACATCAATCCACATGAACTTATAGTCCGCATCTACCAGGGCCATCAGGACTATTGAATGAAAGCCTTTGTAGTTGTGATACATAGTTCCAGCTTTAGGAGGCTTCCTGATTGCAACATGTTTCCCATCTAGAGCACCGCAGGTATGTGGGATATTCCATCGCATCATGAACTCTTCAGCAATATGTTCCCATGCGTCTCTGCCAACAGGACAAGCGATGACTTCATCCTTGAGCTCCATCACCAGTGCACTACAGACTTCTCTTACCAATAAGCTTATTGTACTTCTTGCTACCCGGAAATCATATTGAAGTGTAGCATAGGAATCTCCTGTTGCCAGGTGACGAAGAGTGATGGCTAGCTTCAGTCCAGGTTCCAAAGCCTTTCTGTAGTTGGTGTCATCTTTTCTAATATGGTGGGTAATACGTTCGAGAAGTTCATCAAACATGGCAGGTGTGACTCTTAAAAAGTTGAAAAAGGACTCCTGGTCATCCAAGCGAAGCTCCTCCATCAGCTGATGATAATGTCCTACAGCTAATCTTCTCTCCGGTTTTAAATACTTCCTAACCCAGCAGGTTCTTGGTTTTCTCCTTCTCTCTTGTTCCAACATCTCATAGTATTGGTGCTCTGCTTCCAGCAAAAAATGCATAAAGCCAAAATTCAGAACATTCAGAACTTGAACATTATCCATGGTCCAAAATTTTCTATGCCCAAATGGCGAATCGGCGGGAAAACGCAAGTATTTATACCATATCTTGTCAGAACATACTGCAGACGAGGTGAACGTTGTCAAAACTGCACGCAATCGCAAAAAACGTACTTAAAACGAGTAGAGCGTACTTAGAAACTTTTGCTAACTTTTGAAACTGTAGGAAAACGTGTTGCAATCTGTCTAGACGTTTTTATTTTGCTTTTTTGTATTCAGACGAAATAACAACGCACTAAGAACGTAATTTGGTCGAGTGTAGTCTGTCTGAGAACGGGATGAACGGGTTACAAACGGACACGGTCGGTGCGCACACGTACTACTTATTGAAGCCCGATCGCCCCACGTCAAGGCACGTCCCTAATACGGTTTAAGTACGGCAATTCCGTTTGTAACACGTCAATTCCGTTTGAAGTACGTTGTCACTGCGTCTAAGCGCAGAACGTGATGGTCGCCCAAAAATTTTGAACAGGCTCAAAGTTCTGAAACACCAATCCCGACCAACCCCGTCTAAGCCCGTCCATCAAGTCCGTAAACAGACTGAGATGCGTTGATACTCCGTCCATTCCGTCTGAACACAGTTTGAGCCCGTTCGGTTAAATTTTTCAGATCGTAGTGAGAACGAGTTTGGTGTAACGGGGGTATAAAAAAACGTAGCACGTACGTGACAGCTCTGATACGCCGCGCTTACGTAGTGTATACGCCGTAGAAACGAAAACAACGTAGCAGTTACGTAGCGGGAACGTAGCTCCTACGCCTTGTACGTGGCACGAACGAAAAGCTAATTATGCCGCGTAACCACGGCGTAAGCCCGCGTATGCGTGGCGTATGTGCGGCGTATGTGCGATGTCGACCGCGTTGTCACTACGTTTTCTTGGTTTTGATTTCGTAACCACGGCGTAATTGCTACGTTTGTACGGCATATCTCGCGTTCATGCTACGTACGTGTTACGTATGTTTCGTTTCTATTTCGTTGCATCTGCGTTGGTGTTGCGTTGTCGGAGTTTCTATGGCGTTCAAAGAGTTTGTGTCTGAATAGCGCCATAGTACCAGTATCCTTGGTCTGCTCTCATTATTTCCAAAGTCATGGACCAAGAAGATTATGATATTGCTGTTGTCGGACTTGCCTGGACATTTTGCTTACAAAAACAAACTGAAACAGCTATTAGGTGGCATCTTCAGCTGCTTTCTGATGAATGACTACAACGACGTGAAATAAACAGTTTTATACCCCAAAGTAAACAGTAAACGTCGTGATTACGCAGCAGCAACGCCGCGCGAACGAATGGAACGCCGTGCTTACGTAGCGGTTACGCCGCGACAACGCCTTATACGCCACGCTTACGCCTCAGAACGTGGTACTTACGCCGCTGGATCTCAATACAAACACGGGAACGTGGCAGGAACGCCGCGGAAACGACGCAGGAACGTAGTACATACGCCATACCATTGAGATCGAACAAAATACGCCTTGGTCATCGGCGTTTAATCCACGTAAAATATTTTTGGCCCAAACGCCGCAGATACGCAAAGGTGTGAGAGCAGCATAACGGGGCTCTTATCCACAGACTGACTAGTTCAAATGTGATTGATATCCTTGGACTCTTTTCCAAGGACAGACTTGTACAACTCAGGCCGTTATCTTTTATTGTGTATCATTTGGACTTTTATTTACCAGACCGTTTTTCCGTAATAGATACTTAGTTTATTCGGTTTAGACTAGAATCTTTTACATTTTTTTTTCTCAATATTTGAGCAGCTGGACTGAACTACAAGTTCTGCGCGTTACATTTGGTGGCAGCGGTGGTATGATGACAACTGCTAAATGTACATTGTAAATGAAGAGCTTGGAGACCAGGCAAATCCATTCAGAGAAAAGAATCATAAAACCTTAAAATCGTTCTTTTCTGTTTATTACTCAATTTAGTAACATGCCTTTCCGGAGGTTTCCTAATATGTATACTACGGCAAATAAACTCCCCTGAAACCGTTACAGAATTAAGAAACAAAAGTATTGCTTTGGTAAGTGCATTAACCGATTGGGATGACCTACAGACTTAATATTTTTTCTGACCGAAATAGAGACTCGAAATTACAAAAATATAAACATAAGACCACAGTCGCCGCGCAGCAAAACTTCAAAGACTTCATGTGTTTATGCAGATGTTCCTGAAAGAGTGTAACATTCAATTTCTACGAATCTTTGAGCGTGAGAAAAAGTAGTAGTGCGTTTTCTCGAAAATGCACTGCATTGTCAAATTGGTGGATCAATTAAATGATTAAAAGATGGAAATTATATAAGACCGCCGAAGTTAGTGAGAATCCTTGCAAAAAGAATTTGAAGTGTCAGCGTTGTTGGCGTGATAAATGCAAGTATTTGTCTTATTCCTGTTATTAGTTAAAAAAAAAAACTGTAAACTTGACTTGCATGCTCACTAACTCAACGTATCTCCATACTATTTTCCTGTTATTAGTGCAGCAAACGTCTGTCAACTTGAATTGCATGCTAACTAACTCAAAGCATCTCCATACTATTTTCCTGTTATAAGTGCAGCAATCGTCCGTTAACTTGACTTGCATGCTAACTAACCCAAAACATCTCCATACTAATTCCTGTTATAAGTGCAGCATTCGTCTGTTAACTTGACTTGCGATTCCCGACGGCGGCAATACTCTTTCCGACATCTGTCTCTCACCAATGGGTAGATAATCGTAAACCTATGTGGGATAGCAGCTGGAGGCTAGGAAAGGGTGCAGTGGGTAGTACTGGTGCGAGAAATACCAGGAATCCATTGTTAGGTGCTCCAGCCGCCGCGATATAACTGAAAGATTGTTAAAAGCGGCGTTAAACCCCATTCAAACAAAAAACTTGACTTGCATGCTCACTTACTCAAAGCATCTCAATACTTTTTTCCTGTTATTTGTGGACAAATTGTCTCTTAACTTGACTTGCATGCTCACTAACTCAAAGCAACTCCATACTATTTCCCTGTTATTTGTGGAGAAATTGTCTCTTAACTTGACTTGCATGCTCACTTACTCAAAGCATTTCCATACTATATTCCTGTAATTTGTGGAGAAATTGTCTCTTAACTTGACTTGCATGCTCACTAACTCAAAGCAACTCCATACTATTTTCCTGTTGTTTGCGGAGAAATTGTCTCTTAACTTGACTTGCATGCTCACTAATTCAAAGCATTTCCATACTATATTCCTGTTATTTATGAAGAAATTTTCTGTTAACTAGACTTGCATGCTCACTAACTCAAAGCATTCCCATACTATATTCCTGTTATTTGTGAAGAAATTGTCTGTTAACTAGACTTGCATGCTCACTAACTCAAAGCATCTCCATACTATATATGAGATAAAATCTTAAATCATAATTGTACCTACTGCTGGGTGACTGGTAATTCTAAGAATTGTCGGATCTCTTGTCCAGTCCGCTGGTTCCGATGACCACACCCGCTGAGCATCGACATCTAATTCAATTCATTAAAATGATAGGGCGGCGACCTAAGGGCGGCGACCTAAACGTCTGAATAACAGCTTGAATAAGGTGTACTTACGAAGTTCATGTAACAAAAATGTCGACCATTGCATGAAGACACTTCCGGTTGAAATGAATTATTTGATTTGTTGATTAATTTTTCGGTTGACAGTCGCAAATGGTCAATTGTTGAATTATCATTACAATGGATAGATAGCTTGCCCCAACGATTACATCCGCTGGCCTCACCCACTGAATCCGACTTCCAGTTCGATAATTAACGACGTTATATTGCAAAATCCACGGCCATTGTCATGCAGCAAAACAGTTGAATAGTTAGTTTGCGACCTTAAGTCGGCTAACCAACAAAAATGCTTCCCACTTCATTCCTGGTCTAAATAAATGATTTGAATGGTCGACGTTTTTCTTTTTTTTTTTTTTTTTTTTTTTACAGTCTTTGTTGGTCAGTTCAAGCTTTGACACAATATATTCTTAGTTCATATGAGCCTAAATCTTAGAAATATACAAATTTGAAAAAGTAACATATTGGCTAAAACTATCGCAGGAAAACTGGCAGCTATGCGGAGACAGAACGGTGAAAAACTTTAGAACCACTTGTTTTGCATTTCTCACGCTCCCTATAAAGAATGACCTCATTGGATCTAATTGATATTCTATTCGAATAGCTTCATGTCATCTTCTTTGAACATGAAAGAGAAACGATAGTCTTTTATATTTTATCAGATTACAATAAAGGCTTGTTTAAAATGGAAAAATTATTGTGAGGAATACTAAGCTTGGCACTACAACACAGAAATGGCAGAAATTGTACTTTTTGGAAAGATAATGATACTGGTTAGGCTTTTGTTATGTCTCTTTGATGACGTCGTGTAAAACCATTTAAGTAACACAACTTGTTTGGCTCGTTCGTGCGTACGTCGGTTGGACGAAAAATTGTTTCGTGGATATGACTTGTTAGTATAACGTAACTGACGGATCTCTGGCACCGCCGTTATACTCCGACAGGAAATTCAACGTCCTTTGGCGTCGTTTAACGTCGTTATTTTGCAACAATTAAGGTCAAGAACCTGTTTTGATATAGTACAATCGTTTGTTGGCGACCTAGGCGTTATCAATGAAGCTTGAATAAACTCCATTTACGATGTCTAAGTAACCCAACCATCAAAACGATTCATAAAGATATCGACCAATAATGGAGTTCGAAGTATACATCCGTCTAAATGAATGATATAATAAAATTGTGGAATCTTCTATTCACAGTGGCGATGAGTCAATTACATCATAATATGTTAACTCATTCCATCATTTTTACGCTCACCAAGAAAAAAACTTTTAAATCATATGAAAAATGAAGAAATTGCTTGTTTTAAGCACTTTCTTCATTATCCACATTGATTTCTATCCTAATAGATGAAGGTATAAAAAAAAACATCAACTTGAAATGGACGTCTGCACCTTCATTCAATTTGGACTAGTCTAAAATTTGTATTGCTTCAATTTTGATTGGCTGCGAGAGAAAAATGCTGGGTTCTTCGGTGGAATCTTGAACCGCTGCTTATTTGAATTAGCTCACAAAAATGGCGCAGAAAACAGAACAGGTATAAATATGTTACACATTATATTTAAAGTAACACGTGTAACATGTTTTCTGATGGTAAAAGGCATACATATAACCAAACAAATAAATATTTCTCCATTTCAAGAGACGCGATTTCATGCCCAAAATCGGGAAAGTTACTGTAACATTGTAACATGTAGTTTTAGAAAGGGACAGATTTTTCGGGTGTTTGTAACCTTTGTAACAAGCTTGTAAAACCCTTGTAACATTCTTGTTACATATTGTAACATTTTAAAAAACCGCATTTTCATGCCCCATATCTGGAAAGTTACTGTAACATTGCAATATGCAGTTTTAAAAAGGGGCCCATTTTTCGAGTGTTTGTAACCTCAGTAACAAGCTTGTAACACCCTTGTAACATTCTTGTAACATATTATAACATTTCAAAAAACGCATTTTCATGCCCAAAATCCAGAAAGTTACTGACATATTGTAATATGCAGTTTTAAAAAGGGATACATTTTTCAGATGTTTGTTACCTTTGTAACAAGCTTGTTACACCCTTGTAACATCCTTGTAACATATTATAACATTTCAAAAAACGCATTTTCATGCCCATAATTCAGAAAGTTACTGTAACATTGTAACATGCAGTTTTAAAAAGGGACCCATTTTTCGGATGTTTGTAACCTCAGTAACAAGTTTGTAACACCCTTGTAACATCCTTGTAACATATTATAACATTTTAAAAAACACATTTTCATGCCCATAATCCAGAAAGTTACTGTAACATTGTAACATGCAGTTTTAAAAAGGGACCCATTTTTCGGGTGTTTGTAACCTTTGTAACAAGCTTGTAACACCCTTGTAACATCCTTGTAACATATTACAACATTTCAAAAAACGCATTTTCATGCCCAAAATCCAGAAAGTTACTGTAACATTGTAACATGCAGTTTTAAAAGGGGATATATGTTTCGGGTGTTTGTAACCTTTGTAACAAGCTTGTAACACCCTTGTAACATCCTTGTTACACATTATAACATTTCAAAAAACGCATTTTCATGCCCAAAATCAGAAAAGTTACTGTAACATTGTAACATGCAGTTTAAAAAACGGATACATTTTTCTGATGTTTGTAACCTTTGTAGCAAGCTTGTAACATCCTTGTAACATCCTTGAAACACATTATAACATTTAAAAAAACGCATTTTCATGTCCAAAATCAGAAAAGTTACTGTAACATTGGAACATGCAGTTTTAAAAAGGGACCCATTTTTCTGATCTTTGTAACCTTTGTAACAAACTTGTAACACCCTTGTAACATCCTTGTAACATCCTTGTAACATCCTTGTAACATATTATAACATTTTAAAAAACGCATTTTCATGCCCAAAATCCAGAAAGTTACCGTAACATTGTAACATGCAGTTTTAAAAAGGGACCCATTTTTCGGTAGTTTGTAACCTTTGTAACAAGCATGTAACACCCTTGTAACATCCTTGTAACATATTATAACATTTCAAAAAACGCATTTTCATGTCCAAAATCCAGAAAGTTACTGACATAACATTGTAACATGCAGTTTTAAAAAGGGACCCATTTTTCAGGTGTTTGTAACCTTTGTAACAAGCTTGTAACACCCTTGTAACATCATTGTAACATATTATAACATTTCAAAAAACGCATTTTCATGCCCAAAATCCAGAAAGTTACTGTAACATTGTAACATGCAGTTTTGAAAAGGGACCCATTTTTCGGGTGTTTGTAACCTTTGTAACAAGCTTGTAACACCCTTGTAACATCCTTGTAACATATTATAACATTTCAAAAAACGCATTTTCCTGCCCAAAATCCAGAAAGTTACTGTAACATTGTAACATGCAGTTTTAAAAAGGGACCCATTTTTCGGGTGTTTGTAACCTTTGTAACAAGCATGTAACACCCTTGTAACATCCTTGTAACATATTATAACACTACAAAAACGCATTTTCATGCCCAAAATCCAGAAAGTTACTGTAACATCGTAACATGCAGTTTTAAAACGGGATACATATTTCGAGTGTCTGTAACCCTTGTTACTAGCTTGTAACACCCTTGTAACATCCTTGTAACACATTATAACTTTTCAAAAAACGCATTTTCATGCCCAAAATCAGGAAAGTTACTGTAACATTGTAACATGCAGTTTTAAAAACGGATACATTTTTCGAGTGTTTGTTACCTTTGTAACAAGCTTGTAACACCCTTGTAACATCCTTGTAACACATAATAATATTGTTAAATGCAGTTTTAGAAAAGGGATACATTTTTCGGGTGTTTGTAACATTCATAACCTTTCAAAAACGTATAAACATGCCGAGAATAGAGAAATTTACTGTAACATTGTAAAATGCAGTTTTAGAAAAGGGATACATTTTTCGGTTGCTTGTAACCTTAATAACATTTAAAAAACGTATTTACATGCCAAGAATAGGGAAAGTTACTGTAACATTGTAACATGCAGTTTTAGAAAGGGATACATTTTTCGGGTGTTTGTAACCTTTAGTTACAAGCTTGTAACACCAATGTAACATCTTTTTTACTTATTATAACATTTAAAATACGCATTTTTATGCCACAAATCCAGAAAGTTACTGTAACATGTAACATACAGTTTTAGAAAGGGTCCCAATTTTCGGTACCTTGTAACAAGCTGGCAATACCTTTGTAACATCCTTGTTATATATTATAACATTTCGAAAATCGCATCTCAAATCAGGAAAGTTACTGTAACATTTAGTTTTAGAAAGGAACCCGTTTTTCGAGTGGTCGTAAGCTTGGTTACGAGATACTGACACCCTTGTAACATCCTTATAACATAATTACTTTTCAAAAATGCATTTTCAAGCCTAAAAATGGGAAATCTACTGTAACATTATGTAAGAAATCCATTTTCCGAGTATTTTAACCCTTGCAAATTACTAGTATCATGATTGGATACGCCATTGCAAAGTTTATAATTTATAGCAATTGCAATACCTTGTACTTAACTGTTTATTGAATACTCTCAGACATTATACTATGTTCAAATTGGACAGTGCCATCCATTTATGGAAGAATGTTCATTATATACTAATAAGGGATCGCTGGCATACCGGTTCGAGTCACAAAGGTAATAAACGATATTGTATACAAATGAAATTGTCAGGGGCACCAAATTAAGGTAAATCATTTGTTGGTGATCCCAAAGTTGTCACTACAGCTTGAGTAAGTAAAAAAACCAACGAAATGTTTTACATAAATGTCGTATTCCAGGGTTCACCTCTAATCAAAATGATTTATTTAATTGAAAAATCGAATTTTTGTAGTGGTTATCCGTCATTTAAAGCGAGATATCGAAATATTTTGTCGTTGGTCGTACAAAACATTGCAACTACTGCTTCAAATAACTGTGGTTTCGAGTCTTTTGCAGCCCATCGACCATTTTCTATTTTAGGCGATGTGTCCGTCAGTCCGTGTATGCATCCGTGTTAAACCCATTTATTATGCTGAAATCAATAAGGAAAAATATTAATCTACTTTGTCCATGCACTCCATCCTTTTGTCACAAAGTTTTCAGATCAGTCTTCAACTTTTCTAACATACAGCTGAATAGAGATTACACGTGATTTCGTGACAATCCCTTTCTGAAGTTATCAATTATAAACATTTTTGGCAAATACTTGATCACGTTCATGTTTTTCATTATAATAATTGTTATGAGAATCAAGAAATCAATTAAAAAAAAGATAGCAGCTGCGTAATAAAATCAAATGAAACATAAAAACAAATATTTTCAAAGTACTCTTAAATGCCTACTTTAATCCTCATAGTTATCCTCTCCCCCAACCCCCGAGATAAACAAGTAACCACCGACTGAGAACTAAATGACCTATCTGATACGTTAACAAAAAAAGTACTGGATAAAGAGTAACAATTTCAGCGAGACAAAAAAATAAACGGAAATAAAGTAACAACTTTTTAATTCATATAAAATTTTGAATATAGACCTTTTTTTAATCAGAAATGATATTTGGGGTATCTTTTCTCCAGCATAGTTCCATTTCTTCATGATATTTGTTTCCTTGATAATTAAGACTTATTATTCTTTAATTAATAGGACAATTAATTTATTTCACTTTTAAGTTTCAAGACGTCATTATTCTATATTAATTCACACCTATGCAGACTTTGACCATCTAGGTTTTGAGAGGGAATTATGACACTATACATGCAGTTGTATACCGGTAATACACTTTTATCTAAAATAAAGTCTATAATTTAGATCATCACAATAATGTGACAATTGACCGCTTTTTTTTATATTATTCAAACTTGTCAACAAAACTTAAGCTAAGTGAGAAACTTAGGCTGAAATGAATCAAAAAGAGAACGAACTTTCATTGACATTCACGTGACCCTTTTACCAATAGTGTATTGTTGTCAAATATGGTTTGGTAATGTAGAATGGCTGTTGTTAAAGACAACTTAATATCTCGGAATACAGGTACAAAAGTCAATTATGTATATTCATTTTGTTTAAAAACATCTTGAAACTTTTACTTTTTTCTTGTTACTTTTCTCCGTTACTTTTTTCCTGTTACTTTCTTTCCAATAATCTTTTTCAGTATACAAGGAGATTAACCCTTCCTGTTAAATCCCCCTGATTTTATAATAGAGAAAAATTGCGGAAAAAGAAGAAATTAATTGTAACAAGCGATTTCCTGTTTTTCAACAATAATTTCCATACTAATTGATGGTTATTTTTCAAATTAAATCCTCCTTTAATTTTCGTCTGCAACACCTTTGAATTTTGACAGGTCTACATATTGCCAAACAGAAAAGGGTTAGATCTAAAATATTATCATAGATAAGTGGGGCATAAACTCTTTATGCCCACTTCATTGATGAGAAATATATTAAACTTTATTTGGTTAGAATTGTTAATAAATAATAAGTCCTCATTTTTAATACTTTTTTTTCATTTATGCACATATGAAAGTAAATGCTGAGATAAGACTAAGTTGGCAGTAACGACTAGAATGACTTTGACAGACAACAATGGGAAAGAGCAGAAAATGTTGATTTTTCTGTCTTCCCATCTTGTGTCAATAATCTAACTCTAAATTGGTTTACAATGGTAAAAAAAAAAACATTTCAATTCATTTTTTTTTCTTTTTGCTTCTTGTGGAAAAAAAGTTACACTTTCCTCTTAAGGGTACTATCTAATGGACAATGTTTTTAAAAAATGCAGTCTTTTTTTCCCAGTGTGCATGTAAATTGTTTTCAAATGCACTAAATTCAACATACTGCATAACTTTCTATGTTTTATAGTATCTTCATTTTCGTTTCAGTTTCTGTTCATTTGATAATTTCAAATTATTTGAAACATTACAAGATTTTTTGAAAAAAAGATATTCTGTGATAATCAATAATAAACTTTGATCTGATTTCCTATCAAATTCACATCAGCATAAAAAACTAAAATGCAGTCATTGTATAATATTGGCCAATATCAGCGATGATGATAAATGGAAAATACAAGATATTAAATCTGCTGGTGTAATTTAGAGATAAGGCTATAGTAGCTTATCAGTAGGAATCAAACATACACGACTATCCTCAAACGAATCCTTTTATGGGCCTAGTTTAATCCTTCTTTATTTGACCCCTAAATGAGATATACAATTAACCACCCACTGAGAATTTAAGAACCTTATCTGATGTCATAGTATACTAGGGATTAAATCTGCTATATTATCATGGATAAGTGTGGCATATATTTGCACTTTCTTTGCAACCAATTTGTGTCTTGAGATGAATTATGAATTTTATTTGGTTATAATTGTAAATAAGTAACAAGTCCTCATTTTTTAGACTTTTGCAATGTGATTAAGACAGTAAAAGTACAAAATATGAAGCAATTTTTATCATCACCGATCACAAATAGCAACTGGAATAACTTGGATAGACAACGCTCAGAAAAGAGAAAACATTGACTTGTCTGATTTCCCCTTTTTTTCTCAATATTTCAACCCTTTTTCTCTTTTAGTAAATCAATTTTTTTAGTTTGTAAAACTGCTACACTAGCTAAGAAATTCTTTCATATTCTAAGCCAGGCAATAAATCAAAATGGAAAAAGTATTTTTATTAGAATTTCTTACTTTACTACATTGTTTGAAGAAAATATTTACCCTATAAATCATAACAAGAGGCCCATAGGGCCTTATCGGTCACCTGAGTCCAAAGAGCACAAAAACAAATAAAAGTCCACCAGATTATGCTAGATACTAAATATCAAGTATTTATACAATCTTCATGGAGGTCCACCAGGTGATGCTACATACAAAATATAAAAACTCTAGGACTTCCTGTTTGGGACAAGAAGAGTTTTAAATATTCACTATATAAGCCCTATGTAAATTTCATGAAGTCTGGGAACGGGCTAATAATAATCCTAGGGTCGTAATTCATATGATAGAGATCCACCAGATGATGCTACATACTAAATATCAAATCTCTAGGCATATCTGTTTAAGGGAAGAAATTTTTAAAGTTTTCACTATATAAGCCTATGTTAATTTGTGACATACTGGAATAGGCTAATTTTGATCCCGGGGCAATAATTTGTACAATATTGATAGAGATCTACAGGATGATGCTGTATACCAAATATCAAAGTTCTAGGCCCTCCTGTTTGGGAGAGGAAGATTTTTACAAATTTCACCATATAAGTCTATGTTAGATTTGTGAAATCCGGAAAAGGTATAATTTAAATCCTGAGGCAATAATTTTTGCTATCTTGATAGAGGTCCACCAGATGATGCTGTATACCAAATATAAAAGTTCTAGGCCCTCCTGATTGGGAAAAGAAGATTTTTAAAAAAATTCACTATATAAGCCTATGAAAAACTTGTGACGTCTGGGAATGGGCTAATTCTGTCTCTGGGGCCATGATTTATACAATCTTGATAGAAATTCACCAGTTGATGCTACATACCAAATATAAAAGCTCTAGACCCCTCTAGTTTGGGAGAAGAAGATTTTTGAAATTTTCACTATATAAGCCTATGTTAGTTTTGTCTGGGATCGGCCTAATTCTGTCTCTTGGGGCCATGATTTATACAACCTTGATAAAATTCACCAGTTGATGCTACATACCAAATATAAAAGCTCTAGGCCCCCCTAGTTTGGGAGAAGAAGGTTTTGAAATTTTCACTATATAAGCCTATGTTGGTTTTGTGACGTCTGGGAACGGGCTAATTTTGACCCTGGGTTATGATTTATGCAATATTGATAGAGGTCCGCTAGATGAAGCAACATACCAAACATCAGAGCTGTAGGCCCCCCCCCCCTAACACGGCCGTTTCTTAACAGATTTTTTTTTTTTTGTACAAACTTGATAGTCATTGCCTAAAGTCTCTAAATACCAAATGTGAATCTAATCTGCCGGTTCATGACAAGAAGATTTTTAAAGATGTACCCTTTTTTGGCCCCTTACGGAGCCCCAAGGGGAGATAACTCCATGATGTGTACAAATCTGAAGCGACTTTCATTAAGGATGCTTCCTGCAAAGTATGGTTGAAATTCATCCAAGGGTTCTTAAGAAGAAGTCGAAAATGTAAAAAGTTAACACACTACGCACGACGATGGAAAAAACACGATCGCAATAGATCACCATGACCTTCCGTCAGGTGACATGAAAAAAATAATGCTTGCAAAGTTCCTTTCATTACATTAAATCCAGCATTCTGCAACTTAGTCACTTTTAATTCAATAATTTGAAATTAATTTAAAATATCGAAAGCATAAGAAATGATAAGATGAAATTTAGAAAATAACTTTACTTTGGTTTCTTTCAGAACCCTTTCCTGTACAAATCTGGGATTTTACGCTGATGTGATTTAACATTTGAGAAAACAATGTGGAAAAATAGCAGATAGGATGGTTTCATTTCAAATTGCATTTAATTGTGCAACCTCTTTGAATTTGGACAGTCTAAATTTTAAAACTTTGGGAAAGGGTAAATCCTTTGACGATATACAATGATCGGCTGTGAATTCAATGGGCTGATCTGATAAGGAAGCTTTATACAATATACAAGGTGATTATACCATTACCACTCTACAAAATCTTAAACTGGCCAGAATTCTCTAATCGCCTTTTTGTGTAGAAAATATAGTGGACATTGAAAGAAAATTGCTTGTGACAGTTAATTTTTTCGTTGTCCACTACGTTTTTTCTTAAAGCTTTTTTCGTGGGTGCGTAAAAAGATTAGATTACGTGGGAAAGGGTTATTCAAGATATTTTCACACTCTTTGTTGTCGATTCGTTTCTGTGAGATAAATTTTGTATTCTATTTCGTTATAAATTTGAATAAAATTGAGTACTCACTTTTATAACATTTTCATTAATTCATTACCACACACATAGGTTTTTCTATCCCGAAGAAATCACGTTCATGACAATTTTGTAGAAAATGGGGATATTAATTGTAATAAGCAATTGCCTCTTTTCTAACAATGTTTTCAAATTTATTTGTCACTTATTTTCCAATTTTTGTGCAACTTCGTATATCGTCTCAAATTCTTTAAATTTGAGTTAAAATTCAATCATCTTGTTATGGGTTGAGGTATCAAAGATTACAAAAATTCAGATAATACAATTTAACGAGCGTTTGTTATAATAACAAATTAAAAAATACCAGCTAGGTTAACTGGGATAGACACCAGTAAGAAAATAGGAGAAATGGTTGATTTTTTCTGATTTCCATTTTTCTCTCAATATTTCAACACTTCTTTCTTGAGAAATCATTCTGTTTTTGTCATTAGATAAAGCAGATATAATATGAATGAAGAAATCTTAGGACTTGTTTTTGTAAGGTAGAGAATGAAAGTTGAACAAGAACAAGAGCTGTCAGTGAACAACAACACTCCACTAGTGCTGCTTAGTAACAGCATCTCCATTTCTTCCTAAGGCACATTAGCTAAGTACCAAGAGAGATACAAGTCCACCGACTCAGTACAAATAGTGTTCCTTATATATATTTCAATTTGGAGTTAGGAAATAAAATTAATTGATAAATTACTAAACTTAGCATCTGTCTTTACAATAAGATAAAGATTTTATCTTGAAGTCATATGTTTTATAATTGGGTTATGCACTGTTAATCTACCATTTAATTAATGGAGGGAAGTAATTTGATCTTATTTCCACCAAATAGTCTTAGCAGCATTCTATCATTGAATTAATTGTCGCCGGTTTGGTCCTAAAACTTCGTAACTATGGCTTTAATAATGCTGTGGTTGTGATGTTTTGGAATTAAATTTAAGCGACGAAAAATATGAAAAATTGATGCTGTGTTGTTTCGATCAGATCTTTTCCGTTTCTGTGTTTTCTTTTCTACATGTATTCATCATTTTCTGTTTGTACATGTATATATTTTCATTGTTGGTGCCATTTATGTCTTGTATGTTTGTGCCATCTACATATTGTATATTAGGGCCAAAAGCACTATTTTGTGCTGATTTGATTATTAAATGAAATGAAAAAAAATTCTGATATTGATAAAGAATGAAACATGTGATAAATATCAATGATTTGTTTGTTTGTTTGAATGGGTTTTACACCGCTTTCAACAATCTTTCAGTTATATCGCGGCGGCTGGAGCTCCTAACAATGGAATCCTGGTATTTCTCACACCAGTACTACCATTACATCCTTTCCTAGCCTCCAGCTGCTATCCCACATAGGTCTACGATTATCAACCCATTGGTGAGAGACAAATAGTCGGAAAGGATGAGTGCCGCCGTCGGGAAAATATCAATGAATAAAAATCTAGCTTAAGTATTCGATATTAAGCAATCTAAATAGGACAGAAATATGGTTATGTCATTGAGGTGTGAGAGTCAGTTATGCATCGGTCATCAAAATTAGAAATTGTTTGACTATTGAATTCATAAAAGGACAATAATAGACTGTTTGTTAGTGAATTTCCGATTTGGCCTATATTTGTAGTAAAAGTGTCACATTTGTCGCTATTTGCGATCGACATCGGGAAACTGAAGCAGCTGCCTCTCTTTTTTCCTTCTCGCAGAGTAATGCAACAAGTTTTATTTTTGTTGTTGTTTGATATGAAATTTTACATACCACAGTTCGATTATTTACGTTACCGGTAAAACGAAATTAAACGTTAAAGAAATAAATATCATACTAACTTCATTTAATGTTATCCCGTAAAGGACATTTTGACAAAGTTTAACAATTAGTCTTCACTTATATCATTTATGTTATCTAGACGGAAGAGGAGGGCACACTAAGTTGAATATCTAGCTATATAAAACCCTTTCCTGAGCAAGCCCTGGCCATGCCAGGAAATCTCGTCCAAGTTAAGATTTCATTGGCTAACGGACAATGCGTTATCGATACACCCTTCTTACAGCAACCAGTCAGTGTGAAACAAACCAGACACACATTAATTTTTAATAAACGGTCAGTAGAAGACCACCTCGTAAACCAGATACATAAAGGAATCGAAACATGCTGTCTGTATGTAGTTTTAATCGTTGGATGCTTTTGTCATTCTGAAAGAATTATGACCTGGGTAAACCCATTACAAGACGACAAACGTTTGGACTGATGGAATTGAAAGAAGTAGCAGATATCAATTCAAATAGCTTTGGGGCTGAAAAGTAAGGGCTAAACATGGTAAAATATTATGATGAAAGGAGAAATCGCCTGTTTCAAGTAATTTGTCCTTTTCTCAAATTTGTTTCCTGGATGTAATTATTTACGGATGTAACAAGAGTCATGTTGGACATGGCCATCCCCCGCCGTAAAAGCTTAACAGTAAACTGAAGCCAGTTAGATGTAGGCTTCTTGTGCACTGCATTTCTTCTCAAGGAGTACGATAACAGCTGTTATATTTTCAGGGATATGCACCGGACAAAATCTTAGTCTTTAAAACATGTAAACATATGAAGTTTCAAGTTAATAGCTATAATACTTTCAGAGATATGCTCCGGACAATATCTTAGTCTTAAAAACAACAAAGGGCAATAACTCCAAAATTATGCAAGCAAGAGTTGTGGTTCTTGTTCACTGCACTTCTCCTCAATGAGATCTACCCACTTATGAAGTTTCAAGTTGATAGCATTTATACTTAGAAGACAAGCTCCGGACAAGCTTAGTGACGGAATGACGAACGGAGACCCGGTTATTATATCCGCTTCGCCGACACAGCGTGGGATTAAAAAGGCGTGATAGTGTGGTAGTGAATTAAGCCTCGAAGAAGTTTGACTGTTTTACAAAATAATTAATGACATCACAATCACAGAATTACTTTTTATGCTTTTTTATCCGAACTATTTTTTTAGCTAATGATTTGAATATGTATGCCGACCTTACTTAACATTTTTTTTTCAAAATCGGACAAATTATGAAACATAAACATGAAAAGAGAAAAAGGAAATTATTTAGTTAACCCAACGGTCAATGGGCCCCCAAACGCTTTAGAGGTAGGTATCGATGTTCTTTTCATGTCACTGATTTTAATTATTCTTATTCCCCTTTCATACACTAGTTGAATACAGTATTCTGAAAAGTAGTTTTGCAAAAATCAGAGGACGCTTATCAGAGGGTCTTTCACTAATAGCCAACGTAGGCTATTTTTCTATTTTTAGATTAACCCGAAAAAGTTTCCTTAGTAAAGGGTCATTCATGTGGTGCGAATATCCGTTTGATTTCGCATTTAGTTTGAATTACATCAAACTAACCATTCGGCAATCCTCGGGCGATCTCCGAAGTCTCCGATCTATACCTCGGACGTATTAGGTAGCCATGTTTTGCATCAAATCTCAACATTTCTTCGCCGGAAACAGATCACAAGAAAGTGCTCCGCTGCAAAGAAAATAGTTCTGTTATTGTTTTTACTCACAAATGCTCTGAATAAAGTAGCGAGTTAATGATCCGTTTGTAAACATTTTAAGATACTACAAATTGTTTTAGCCGATTTAAAGTTACATAGATTCAAGTTTAAGGATGCCGGTAATCTTTGTTGTTGTTGTCCTTAAAGTGTAAATACCGCGACTTTCAATCAATCAATTTCAGCATTGATTTTATCCAGAAAAGTCGTGCCGGTGTGTGTGTAAGTTATGCCGTATACATTTGATTGTCAATATATTTGGACCCTTCCTTAATACTACATCACCAAAAGAAGCAACAGAAAACATTCTGAGAAAGGGAGAAATCGCAGAAAATGATGCAATTGTTGCAAACACTCCTGATAACTTTGACAACAACAACAACAAATAGGAGGCCTATAGGGCCTTATGAGGCCATAATTTTTACAATATTGATAGAGATCTACCAGATGATGCTACATACCAAATATTAAAGCACTAGGCCCTTCTATTTGGGAGAAGAAGATTTTTGAAATTTTCACTTTATAACCCTAATAAACTTGTCACATCCGGGAACCAACTAATTTTGTCCCTGGGGTTATAATGTATACAATCTTGATAGAGGTCAACTAGATGATGCCACATACCAAATATCAGAGCTGTAGGTCTTATGGTTAGGTAGAAAAAGATTTTCAAAGTTGTCACTATGTAGGTTTATGTAACCCCCCACCACCACCACAACCATTTCTGACATATTTTTTTTCTTGTACAAACTTGATATTCCTTGCCCTAAGGACTCTAAATACCAAATGTAAATCCAATCCGACAGCTGGTTGATGACAACTTTTTGGCCCTTATAGGGCCCAAAGGGGAGATAACTCCATGACATGTACAAACCTGAAGCGCCTTCCCATAGGGATGCTTCCTGCCAAGTTTGGTAAAAATCTGTCTAGGGGTTCTTAAGAAGAAGTTGAAAATGTAAAAAGTTATCGCACAATGCAGTGACGCACAAAGAAGGACAAAACAAGATCGCAATAGGTCACCATGACCTCGGTCAGGTGACCTAAAAACACACACACTCAAACTATGCAAATGCCTGGATACTTGGTTAGAATGTTTGTCTCTATTTGTCTGATTCAAGTTTGATATCAAGACACACAGGGTCAAAAGCTTGGTAATTCGGCTAAATCTTTTAAAAACATGTGCAATCATAGATCCCTACTTTTTTCTCAAATGTCTTGATATTTGGACAGAAAAATTGTCTCAAGGATATCTCAGGTAAGTTGTTTCATATGGAGTCACAAGGGTCAAGCTGAAATTTAATATTTCACCTTGATCAGTGACTTTGAAGCTATCCAAAAAATTCTTCGAATTGACACATTCATGTCATGATGGATAGCAGTTGTACCAACTTATTTGGAATTCAATCCATTAACCCATTCCCACTCAATCCCTCCTTTTTACGCCCCTCAACGAAAAAGCTTTGGAAAACATTGTGAAAAATGAAGAAATTGCTTGGATCAAGCAATTTCTTCATTATCCACAATGTTTTCTATCCAAAAAGTCAAAGAAAATTTAAATTCCACCAACTTAAAGATACCGTCTGCAGCTCCTTTCAATTAGGACCGGTCTAAAATTTCGTTGAGCTGGAATGGGTTAAGGTAGTAGTTAATAAACCAGACAATCTCAATTCAACATCTGACCTTGAACTGTGACCTTGACCTTGAATCAAATCTAAAAGTAACTCTTCTACAAGACTTTAGTGATGGTTTTGCCATTCATTTATGACGCAGTACATCAGATAGAAAGTGAAACTGAGATATTTTTATTATCAAATATTCCAAGTGAAGAAATCTTTATTTGAGACCAGATTTCCTTAGAAATTTCTTTAACTCTTTCTGGATTTTTCAATTTTAGACTTTTCAAAATTGAAATAAGTTGCAGATGACAATTAAAATTGGATGCAATTTTAATGAAACTGTCCTGTGTGGAAGAAAATATTGTGGAAAAAGGAGAAATTGCTTATTACAAAGAAATTGAAAGAAGTTGCAGACAACATTTCAAATTGTACCAAAATTGAAAAATAAGGGCTAAATAAGACAGGCAGAAAAGGGCTGTGAGAAAAGGAGACATTGCTTGTTTCAAGCAACTTCTGCTTTTCCCACAAAGTTTTCTTTGATTTATTTCTTTGGGGTATCAAAAAGCATGTTTATTTAGGGTAGGGTCAACACATTTTAAGAAAAAAATAATGTCAGTGAATTTTGAAATGGTTTTGGGGTACATTTTTTAAAACAGCTACCCACAACATAAGGCTTATGTTGATCCAAGACTGAAATCTGAAATTTTGATAAAGCACCAAAAAGTGATTCTGCATTCTGCAAAATTTGAAAGCTCTAGGCCTTATGTTTTCTGCGGAGAAGATGTTAAAAGATTTTTTTCCATAATTCTGTTTAAAATCAAGGAACCATCAGCAAAGGGCTTCAGTTCATTACAAAATAATAATTTGAAGGATTTTTTGTAGAATAATTATACAATAGGGTGATTCTGCATACACAATTTGAAAGTTCTAGCCTCTTTTACCCTTGGTTAAATCTTGGAACCCACAACATAGTGCTCAAGTTCTTCTCAGAGTCATATTCAGAGGTATTTTGGTAAAGAATCATAAGGCCCTGCTATGTGTAAAATTTGAAAGCCGTGGGTCTTGCGCATTGGGAGGAGATTTCTTAAGATTTCCTTCTTTAGCCAATTACCACTCGATAAAATTTTAGACCAGTCCATATTCAAAGAAGTTGCAGATGACAATTTTAACTTGATGAAATTTTTAAAATCTTTTGGGGTAGATAACATTGTGGATAATAAAGAAATTGCTTGTAACAAACAATTTCTTCATTATCCACAATGTTTTCAAATCATTTATCTTGGGGGGGCGTTTAAGTAGAAGACTTAAATGTTTCTTTCTTTCTCTCTATCCCTTTCCTGTACAAACCCAGGATTTTATGCAACTGTTATTTTATACTTGAGAAAACATTGTTGAAAAAGAAAGAAGAAAAAATTGCTTTTAACAAGCAATTTCTTCTTTTCCCACAATATTTTCTACTCTGTAGGTTTGTTACATTTCAAGTTGCACTCACTTTTCATTGTTGTCTGTAACTTCTTTAAATTTGAACCAGTCTAAAATCTTGAAAAACAGGAAAGGGCTATTTAAGGCCAGAAACCCACAACATAGGGCCTATATTGATCTTGGAGTAATAATTTTAAGTTTTTTGATAGAGAAATTCCAGTTGATGTTACATGCAAAATTTGAAAGCCCTAGCCTTATGGTTTGGGAGGAGCAGACTCATGTAAGGCAAGAAACCCACAACATATGGCCTACATTGATCATGCAGTAATATTTTGAAGTACATGTTTTTTGATAGAAAATTATCAGTTGATGCTACATGCAAAATTTGAAATCTCTAGACCTAAAGGTTTGGGAGAAGATGTTGAAAGGTTTTTCTTCTGGTTGCTATGGAAACCAGAGTTCTGTATTGATTCCTATCCTTTCAAAACATTAAAAAAATATGACCAGAGGATTATTTCTGTGAAGTTTTGTTGAAATCTGATGGTTATTTCAGGTGGAGATTGTTTTTAGATTGTGAAAGGACAGACAGATGGACTGACAGATGGACGACAAATATTTATCAATAACAGTTACAATAGCTCACCTCTAGCACTTCATGCTCAGCTGAGCTAAAAAATATTTTATGAAGATCTGGAGATATTTTTTTAGAAATGACTGAAGAAAGAGGAGACAAAAATGTAGCCCTTTATCATTAAGCCATTAAAATTACTAGAAGTAACCAAAATTATAATTAATCCTTTCCAGTTTTTCCACAGGTTTGGACTGCTGCAAACTGAAGGAGGTAGCAGACAACAATGAAAATTGGATGCAATTTGAAATAAAGCCATCCTATGTGATAGAATTATTGTGGCAAAAGAAGAAATTGCTTGTTACAGGCAATTTCTTCTTTTTCCACAATGTTTTTCTCAAGTATAAAATCACAGTAACATAAAATACCAGGTTTGAACAGGAAAGGTTTAAAAACAGTCTGACAATTTTATTTTCCATGACAGTGAGATCCCAAATATACAATAATCTTGCCCCAATATAAAGGGGCACTTGTTTTTGTAAAAACTACTTCTTTTCAAGTAGGTTTGACCAAAAGGTAACTATTTTGTAGCCAATACCTAGTTTTAAAAATACATGTTCTTATTTCAGATGATAATCACAAACTTTAAACAACAATGAAAATTAAAAATTTACACATCTGCTACCTAAAATATACTGGTTGATAGAGTCATCCCTTGAAATCTTTTAATAATCTTAAAAAGCTAAAAGGCATGCCATGGCAAGTTTTTTCGTACTGTTTATATAACTTTTTATATTTCATTATTATCATATTTTCTTTTTTGAATTAACAAGAAAAAAAAAAGAGAGTTGGAAAAAAGACTGTTTCAACCCCTCCATGGGTCTCATCAGGCAGGTGGCAATATATTGTAAAAACCAAATACTGCAGATAATCCCCTGCTACAGTCAATTTTATTCTCTTTACTGATAAGTGAAGAAATCCAGCCATATATCAAGTATCACAGAATTAACCCTTGTCATGCTGAACCTGGGATATTCCTGTTTTCACAAGAGGTAAAGACAAAGATCAGCCTGCAGATACATGTATATGCAGTCTTATCCTAGTTTTCACCACCTGCCTGTCCTTTACAAGCCAGAGTTGTTTATAAGATTAGATTTCTAAATGAGTATTAACCTGTTAATCTTGATATATCTTACTGTAGACCAGAAGAAACAAGCTGCCATATCATTCATTCTTTTTTTCTTCAAATTGGTCAAAATAAGAATATATGAACTTTCCTTAACCCATTCCAACACAACAAAATTTTAGACTGGTCCAAATTCAAAGAAGCTGCAGACGACAATTTCAAAATGATGGAATTTTGAATTTTTTCGTTGTTTTGGATAGAAAATATTGTGGATAATGAAGAAATTGCTTGATACAAGCAATTTCTTCCTTCTCCACAATGTTTTCAAAAGCTTTTTTCTTGAGGGGCGTAAAAAGGAGGGATTGAGTTGGAATGGGATAAAAAAAAAATCATACTTATCTTTTTACTTTTTTTTACTTTACCATTTCATTTATCCCTGTCTCATTTATTTACCTAAATTTGATATCCTTTATTCATTTGCTTCACTGGCCTAGAGGCCAGCAGGCTATTGCCATGGTGTAGCCTTTGTATGTCAGCTCTTCCCTCTGTGACCCTTTTCTTTAAAAATGTCATTTGGTCAGTTCAAAGAAATTTATCATTAATGATTCTTGAGTGACACTTAATCAAATTCCTGTAAGTCTCCTTGATTAGTTGAAAATCAACAGTCTATTTGAATCCAATATATATACCCTTTCTCTTACCAATTCAATCATTGGTTTTATTTAAATATAGATGGTTAATAATTTAAAAACAGCGTGGAAACAGAAGAAATTGCTTGTAACAAGTGGTTTCTTCTTTTCCCACAATGTTTTCTCTTTCAATGTTGCTTTCAATCATATAATTATACAATTCACACTATTATTATTACTTTTTTTAAACATGAACTAATGTGGCAATTCTATTTTTAGACTGGTCACATGAATTAAATTTATAGAAATTATTGCATAATCAACCAGATTACTGAGATTAGAAGATGTACTGTAAGAATTATCAGGTCCTACAGGTCTGTGGCAAAATTTACCTAGTGTACAATAAAAATGATTTTTTGCTGATTTTTTTCTGATCATTTTGAAAATTAGATTATTTTCGTTATTACGAATATAAACACTTACCATAGTTTAGCGCTAACCACTTGATGTGATATGATTTAGGAGGATGATTGTTTCGCTAATCAATTGGTTATCTTTCGTTGACTTTGGGTCATATGCAAATGAGGTCATGCGATGACGGAAACGGAATTCCGTAAATATCTTAAAATAACCTGGGTTTTGGCTGAACCTTTCCTGTATAACCATAATAGCCAATTTAAACCTATAAAATTATCGCCAGGACAGTATCTGACTCAAATTAAAGTATAAAGGATGTTACAAGGGTGTTAAAAGCTTGTTACAAAGGTTACAAACACGCAAAAAATGGGTCCCTTTTTAAAACTGCATGTTACAATGTGACAGTAACCTTTTGGATTTAGGGCATGAAAATGCGTTTTTGAAATGTTATGATATGTTACAAGGAAGTTAAAAGGGTGTTACAAGCTTGTTACAAAGGTTACAAACATCCGAAACATGTATCCCTTTTTAAAACTGCATGTTACAATGTTACAGTAACTTTCTGGATTTTGGGCATGAAAATGCGTTTTTTGAAATGTTATAATATGTTACAAGGATGTTACAAGGTGTTACAAGCTTGTTACAAAGGTTACAAACATCCGAAAAATGGGTCCCTTTTTAAAACTGCATGTTACAATGTTACAGTAACTTTCAGGATTTTTTGCATGAAAATGCATTTTTTTAAATGTTATAATATGTTACAAGGATGTTACAAGGGTGTTACAAGCCTGTTACAAAGGTTACAAACACCCGAAAAATGTATCCCTTTTTAAAACTGCATGTTACATTGTTACAGTAACTTTCAGGGTTTTGGCATGAAAATGGGTTTTTTGAAATGTTATAATATGTTACAAGGATGTTACAAGGGTGTTACAAGTTTGTTACAAAGGTTACAAACATCCGAAAAATGTATCCCTTTTTAAAACTGCATGTTACAATGTTACAGTAACTTTCTGGATTTTAGGCTTGAAAATGCGTTTTTTGAAATCTTGAAATTTGTTACAAGGATGTTACAAGGGTGTAACAAGTTTGTTACAAAGGTTACAAACATCCCCAAAATGGGTCCCTTTTTAAAACTGCATGTTACAATGTTACAGTAACTTTCTGGATTTTGGGCATGAAAATGCGTTTTTGAAATGTTATAATATGTTACAAGGATGTTACAAGGGTGTTACAAGCTTGTTACAAAGGTTACAAACACCCGAAAAATGGGTCCCTTTTTTAAACTGCATGTTACAATGTTACAGTAACTTTCTGGATTTTGGGCATGAAAATGCGTTTTTTGAAATGTTATAATATGTTACAAGGATGTTACAAGGGTGTTACAAGTTTGTTACAAAGGTTACAAACATCCGAAAAATGTATCCCTTTTTAAAAATGCATCTTACAATGTAACAGTAACTTTCTGGATTTTGGGCATGAAAATGCGTTTTTTGAAATGTTATAATATGTAAAAAGGATGTTACAAGGGTGTTACAAGTTTGTTACAAAGGTAACAAACATCCCCAAAATGGGTCCCTTTTTAAAACTGCATGTTACAATGTTACAGTAACTTTCTGGATTTTGAGCATGAAAATGCGTTTTTGAAATGTTATAATATGTTACAAGGATGTTACAAGGGTGTTACAAGCTTGTTACAAAGGTTACAAACACCCAAAAAATGGGTCCCTTTTTTAAACTGCATGTTACAATGTTACAGTAACTTTCTGGATTTTGGGCATGAAAATGCGTTTTTTGAAATGTTGTAATATGTTACAAGGATGTTACAAGGGTGTTACAAGCTGGTTACAAAGGTTACAAACATCCGAAAAATGGGTCCCTTTTTAAAGCTTCATGTTACAATGTTACAGTAACTTTCTGGATTTTGGGCATGAAAATGTGTTTTTTGAAATGTTATAATATGTTACAAGGATGTTACAAGGTTGTTACAAGCTTGTTACAAAGGTTACAAACATCCGAAAAATGGGTCCCTTTTTAAAACTGCATGTTACAATGTTACAGTAACTTTCTGGATTTTGGGCATGAAAATGCGTTTTTTGAAATTTTGTAATATGTTAAAAGGATGTTACAAGGGTGTTACAAGCTTGTTACAAAGGTTACAAACACGCGAAAAATGGGTCCCTTTTTAAAACTGCATGTTACAATGTTACAGTAACTGTCTGGATTTTGGGCATGAAAATGCGTTTTTTGAAATGTTATAATATGTAAAAAGGATGTTACAAGGGTGTTACAAGTTTGTTACAAAGGTTACAAACATCCGAAACATGTATCCCTTTTTAAAACTGCATGTTACAATGTTACAGTAACTTTCTGGATTTTGGGCATGAAAATGCGTTTTTTGAAATGTTATAATATGTTACAAGGATGTTACAATGGTGATACAAGTTTGTTACAAAGGTTACAAACACCCGAAAAATGGGTCCCTTTTTAAAACTGCATGTTACAATGTTACAGTAACTTTCTTGATTTTCGGCATGAAGATGCGTTTTTTTTGAAATGTTATAATATGTAACAAGATTGTTACAAGGGTGTTACGAGCTTGTTACAAAGGTTACAAACATCCAAAAAATGGGTCCCTTTTTAAAGCTTCATGTTACAATGTTACAGTAACTTTCTGGATTTTGGGCATGAAAATGCGTTTTTTGAAATGTTATAATATGTTACAAGGATGTTACAAGGGTGTTACAAACTTGTTACAAATGATAAAAAACACCCGAAAAATTGGTCCCTTTTTAAAACTGCATGTTACAATGTTACAGTAACTTTCTGGATTTTGGGCATGAAAACGCGTTTTTTGAAATGTTGTAATATGTTACAAGATTGTTACAAGGGTGTAACTAGCTTGTTACAAAGGTTACAAACACCCGAAAATTGGTCCCTTTTCAAACTGCATGTTACAATGTTACAGTAACTTTCTGGATTTTGGGCATGAAAATGCGTTTTTTTGAAATGTTATAATATGTTACAAGGGTGTTACAAGCTTGTTACAAAGGTTACAAACATCCCCAAAATTGGTCCCTTTTTAAAACTGCATGTTACAATGTTACAGTAACTGTCTGGATTTTGGGCATGAAAATGCGTTTTTTGAAATGTTATAATATGTCACAAGGATGTTACAAGGGTGTTACATGCTTGTTACAAAGGTTACAAACACCCGAAAAATGGGTCCCTTTTTAAAACTGCATGTTACAATGTTACAGTAACTTTCTGGATTTTTGGCATGAAAATGCGTTTTTTGAAATGTTATAATATGTTACAAGGATGTTACAAGGGTGTTACAAGCTAGTTACAAAGGTTACAAACATCCGAAAAATGGGTCCCTTTTTAAAACTGCATGTTACAAGGTTACAGTAACTTTCTGGATTTTGGGCATGAATATGCGTTTTTTGAAATGTTATAATATGTTACAAGGATGTTACAAGGGTGTTACAAGCTTGTTACAAAGGTTACAAACACCCGAAAATGGGTCCCTTTTTAAAACTGCATGTTACAATGTTACAGTTACTTTCTGGATTTTGGGCATGAAAATGCGTTTTTTGAAATGTTGTAATATGTTACAAGGATTTTACAAGGATGTTACAAGGGTGTTACAAGCTTGTTACAAAGGTTACAAACATCCCCAAAATGGGTCCCTTTTTAAAACTGCATGTTACAATGTTACAGTAACTTTCTGGATTTTGGGCACGAAAATGCGTTTTTTGAAATGTTGTAATATGTTACAAGGATGTTACAAGGGTGTTACAAGCTTGTTACAAAGGTTACAAACATCCGAAAATGGGTCCCTTTTTAAAACTGCATGTTACAATGTTACAGTAACTTTCTGGATTTTGGGCATGAAAATGCGTTTTTGTAAATGTTATAATATGTTACAAGGATGTTACAAGGGTGTTACAAGTTTGTTACAAAGGTTACAAACATCCCCAAAATGGGTCCCTTTTTAAAACTGCATGTTACAATGTTACAGTAACTTTCTGGATTTTTGGTTTGAAAATGCGTTTTTTGAAATGTTATAATATGTTACAAGGATGTTACAAGGGTGATACAAGTTTGTTACAAAGGTTACAAACACCCGAAAAATGGGTCCCTTTTTAAAACTGCATGTTACAATGTTACAGTAACTTTCTGGATTTTGGGCATGAAAATGCGTTTTTTTTAAATGTTGTAATATGTTACAAGATTGTTACAAGGGTGTTACGAGCTTGTTACAAAGGTAAAACACCCGAAAATGGGTCCCTGTTCAAAACTGCATGTTACAATATTACAGTAACTTCCTGGATTTCGGGCATGAAAATGCGTTTTTTGAAATGTTGTAATATGTTACAAGGATGTTACAAGGGTATTACAAGCTTGTTACAAAGGTTACAAACATCCGAAAAATGGGTCCCTTTTTAAAACTGCATGTTACAATGTTACAGTACTTTCTGGATTTGGGGGATGAAAATTCGTTTTTTGAAATTTTATAATATGTAACAAGGATTTTACAATGATGTTACAAGCTTGTTACAAAGGTTACAAACATCCCCAAAATGGGTCCCTTTTTAAAACTGCATGTTACAATGTTACAGTAACTTTCTGGATTTTGGGCAGGTAAATGCGTTTTTTGAAATGTTACAAGCTTGTTACAAAGGTTACAAACACCCGAAAAATGGATCCCTTTTTAAAACTGCATGTTACAATGTTACAGTAACTTTCTGGATTTTGGGCATGAAAATGCGTTTTTTGATATGTTACAAGGATGTTACAAGGGTGTTACAAGTTTGTCACAAAGGTTACAAAGATCCGAAAAATGGGTCCCTTTTTTAAAACTGCATGTTACAATGTTACAGTAACTTTCTGGATTTTGGGCATGAAGATGCGTTTTTTGAAATGTTATAATATGTTACAAGGATGTTACAAGGGTGTTACAAGTTTGTTACAAAGGTTACAAAGATCCGAAAAATCGGTCCCTTTTTAAAACTGCATGTTACAATGTAACAGTAACTTTCTGGATTTTTGGCATGAAAATGCGTTTTACGAAATGTCATAATATGTTACAAGAATGTTACAAAGGTGTTAAAAGCTTGTTACAAACGTTACCAACATCCGAAAAATGGGTCCCTTTTTAAAACTGCATGTTACAATGTTACAGTAACCTTCAGGATTTTGGGCATGAAAATGCGTTTTTAATAATATGTTACGAAGACATATCCCTTACAATTTATTTGTTACACATTGTTACTTATGTTATTCTTGTAACTTATTTACATATGCTCTATATATTGCACCAAAAATAGTCCCTATCTCGCTTATTTGATACCAAGAACCTTTCTTCCCCGTTTACGGCAGGAGTGTGTTTTTATTTAATCTCTTTATATTCATCTGCAATATATTAACAGAATATATTTATCCTTCAATGAAATCGTACAAATGTGCTAAATAGCCTAGCTTAATGCCATTGAAATGATTCATTTCCCAAACCACCAAAGATTAAATATTTATTTTATAGATTTTTAAATCTGGTTCGGCCTTTATCAGAAAATACCAATTTAATATTTTCTAATGGAAACAATGCCTTTAACTCGTTCACAAAATTTTGCAAGCATATTTCTTTGATTTGCAGCATCTTTCGGGTTGCTTTAAAGAATCATGATTTGCATGGGCTTGGTATCTCAGATTTCTGTCTTTTCCTTGGCAAATTCACTTTAGCTATGTTTTAAAAAATCATTACTTACTTAGGTAATGAACAAACATGGCTATATTTGATGTAAACCTCCATTTATAAGATTGCTAACTCTAATTTGAAGAAACACATAACTGTTTCCTTTTTTGCAAATTATCAAATCATGGTATCATCGGATGACGACCAAAATATTGTAACGGCAGATTAAGTGAAGCTATGGTTATGACATTTTAGTTTCTTGAATACAGATCAAAAAGCTCACATTTTGTTTGACTTTGTCATAACACCTTAACATTGACTGACCAGACTTGCACGATGAAAAATAACTAAATTAGGAAACATAGTTACTTCCCTTTAAAAAAAATGCATCTTGTGTCATTTCTGGCGGCTTAGTTGATACAAAATCGATATTTTTTAAATCGATCAAAACACCGGCTGTAAATTCAAGCATTTCTATGCATGCTCATAAAACTTGTGAAAATCTACTTGATTGCCTCCATCTAGCTTCATCGCCGATTTAGAAAATAATTGCCGCATGCTCTCAGCCTGTTTTGTTTTCATAGCCGTATAAAACATCGTTAATCCTGTATTCTCAGATATTCACAACAATGTTTCTGGGGTGGTGCTCTTAAAAAATTTCTAAAAGTATTGAAATCCGTTGAAAACTTTATTAGGCATGTCAACAAATCTGAAATTTAAAATAAATCTTTAAAGATGATCTCCTCCTGGCCCAGAAGGCGTAATGCCTTGATATTTTGCATGAAGTATCAGTACATTGACCTCTCACAAATGCTAAAATCATCACCCTAGATGCCATTGGAGGCTTCTATAAAAGTAAAGAAGTAAAGAAGGATTTTTTTAAACGACATCTCCTCCCAAACCACTGGGTCATTTTCAACCAAAGAATTGAAATATTTTGAAAGCTCTGGTTGCCATGGAAAAAAACTGTAAATAATCATAATTTCACAATAATGTTCCACGGGGAACTGTGTAAACACCATACATAATCACTCTAATTTTCTAAGAAAATTAGAGTGATTATGTATAGTGTATAAAAAATCAACTTCTCCAGACCTAGAAGTTGTAGAATCATGATATTTTGCACGAAGCATTTGTACATTGACCTCTTACAAAAACTGCTAAAAAGTCAGGGCCCCAGGGTAATTTGGCCTAAATAGAAATAAAAAAGGCAACTCTTCTGGGTAATTGCTTTAAAGCAAAAGCAAGAAGAAAAATAATTCTAAGATTTTGGTTAAGATCGTTTTAATTTATTTAGTTCGATTGCGTCGAAAACACTAAGCTTATACAGCCGCTCTCGAACACATCACAAACCAGATATTTTCATGATTCTGAAATAGAGGCGATAAACCCATTCCTATCCAATTTTACAGTGGGATAGACTGGGGCTGGCTATACATGGGGTTCTAGCCCGAAACATTTTGATCACGAGTCAAGCACAAATACTACTCGGCCATCCTTCGTTTAGTCCAAAAGTGAACTTTGAACTCCAATAACGGTCGAAATTTATGTAAAGTATTCTTGTTGGTTTGGTTTCTAAAACGTCATCGCAACTGCTTATTCAAGCTTTAGTTACGACGTTTAGGTCGGAAACTAATTATTTAATCTTTTTTGTTACATGATATTGGCCATGAATTTTGCAGAATCACGCCGTTTAATATCAAAGTAGAACTTCCTGTCATAGCCTAGTTGACTTGACCAGCGATCACCTAACCAATTCCCACACAATAACGCATTTTGACGCCCCTCAATTGATTGATTGATTGATTGAATGATGTTTAACGCCACTTTTAAGAGTTATTCAGCCATATCGCGGTGGCTGAAGCACCTAGGTATTTCTCACACCAAAACTACCACTACATCCTTTCCTAGAATTCAACAACTATCCCTGTTAGGTTTACGATTATCCACCCATTGGTGAGAGACAAATGTCGGAAATGATATGTGCCGCCTGGGATCGAACCCATGACATCCCATGATTGAAGTCTGATGCGCTACCAACTGCTCTATGACGGAAGCTTTGAAGCCCCTCGAAGAAAACAATGAACACATTTCTTGGAACAAGAATTTTCTTTATTTTCCACAATTTTTCCTACCAAGAAAGTTAAAGAACTCTAATAACATTAAATCTATAACGTTAAATTTTTGTTTGCAACTCCTTTCACTTTGGACCAGTCTAAAATTTTGTCGCCTGGTAATGGGTTAATTAAATCTTATTCTTGAAAATTCGTTACTTCTTTCAATAATAATACATGTCGTTTGGCTGTTATACACATAGAAAGCGTTTGTCAAACAGCAATTTCCTTCACGAACGGATGTATAGCCAAACTATCAGAAATAACCAACCTATTCTCGGCAAAACGGAAATTACGATCCTAATATATAGCACTCCACAGAAATTACATAACCACTGTACTTCCAAAACTGCTAACAGTACGTCGTTTAGAAAAGGCAGATCTCGGCTACCAATCTAAGGATCAATCTACCAATTGACCAATCGCTGGAACCACCCACTTACTTCGTAAGCCCCGCCTATTGACTCCAACAGGAAGTCCCTCTTCGATTTCAAACGACGTTATTTTTCAAAAACAATGGTCAGTAGCATGTAACAAAAAATAAGAAGAGTTGGTTGGCGACCTAAACGGCGTAACTACAGCTTGAATAAGCTGTAGTTACGACTTTTAAGTCTCCAAACAACAAAAATGTTTCACCCAAATGGCGGCAAATGGCGGAGTTTAAATTTAAATTCCGGGCTGAGTGAATAATTTAATCGGTCGATATATTACTTGATTGAGAGCCGTGATTGGTCAATTAAATCATTCATTTACATAGGCAGTGAAATCCAACACTGGCCGATATTTACATAAAGCATCTTTATTATTTTGGCGACTTAACAGTCGGTAACTATAGCTTTTGAAGTTGTAGTTAAAACCTTTTTAATGTTTCATTACAAAAGCATGTTACTGGCTAGTTTGTTTAATAATCGAAGAGGAACTTCCTGTCGGAGGTCATTTGGCGAGGCCAGCGATCCGCCAATAACCAGGCTTTGATAAAACACACACACACACACACTCACACTCAACAACGTTAGATTACAGTTTGTGTAAAGAAAAGTGGATCATTTTCTAATTTGCGAAAATTGTCATTGGTTGTCAAACAAGACAAAAGTAGTGGGGAAATTGTAGACGGAAATATATAAACAAGCAATTGTAATGTACCGCACAACAAACCAGATCTAAACATTTTACGTCCGACCTTTGAAATACTTTTTAGCCAGTGTGCGACATTACAAACAATTGATCAATCGCTGGCGCCGCCAACTGACTCCCTAGTCCAGTAACTCCATCAGAAAGTTCCCCTTCGATTTTTAACGGCGTTATATTGCAAACTTTACGAACCAGTAGCAAGTCACAAAAAAAGTAAAATGTTTGGTTTGCGACCTAAACGTCGTAACTACAGCTTGAATAAGCTGTAGTTACGACGTTTAAGTCAAAACCAACGTAAAATGACGGACAATGTTGGAGTTGATATTTCATGTCCGGGCTGAATAAATGATTTGATTGGTCGGTTGATTCCTTGGTTGCAGCCGTAAAGCTGTAAAGGCTCAGAGTCTTCACTTTGCGTTCTGTATATATCTGACTCAAGCGTTCTGAAGAGGAACAGGAGATATTCTGAATGCACCGAGCGGCTGTCCAGGTTTGTGGGCGCCTGCTATTTACGCCAGTGAAATTGTTACAGAAGTAAAGCTCATGCTTGTCCATTTACGGTATTCTTTTAAAACATGACATGTTACATACCGTTATGCATTTATTCACCAGTGTGAGACTGCAGACTAGTGACTTTATGACAAGGTTAACAAGTTCGAGTTCAGCTGCTATTTTTTATGTTGTTGGACATCGAAGCATTCCACAGCTGATAAACGACAAAAGCTTCCTGGTCCAGTGTTTGGGCGCGGAAATCGGGATCGGAGGGACCCGGGTTCGAATTCCGCCCGGACCTTTGGAATATTTCTGAGCCAAAACTTTCTCCGCATTGCTCCTCTCCACCAGGTGTATAAAAGGGTACCTGTGAGAGTTATAAGTCAATGTACTGTGACTGCCATGTGCGCAGTATGTTATAGCAGCCGATTTGCAGAGTTAAAGTGTAAAGTCGTTTGAATACTATAAACCCTAACATTCAACTTTAACTTTAAAAGACGAACGTAAACCAAACAAAATCTTTATAATTTAGTTGATTGTTAAACATAATAGTCATCAATTAGCAAATTATACTTTTTTGAAAATAGTTTCCTGGCTCTTTTTATTGTGGCACAAAAAGGGGTCGATCAACATGTAACTTAAAAGACTGTTAGATATTTGTAAACAAAATGACGTTTTTGCACGACCCCCCCCCCAAAGAGAAACAATTAGAAAAACATTGTGTTAAATGAAAAAATTTCTTCATTTAAACAATGTTTTGTATCCAGAAAATTGAAAACATCTGAAAATTTCATAAAACTTTAAATTGCCGTCTGAAATTCCTTACAATTTTGACGAGTCTAAAATGTTGCCGTCTGGTAATGGGTTAGATCACTAAACGTGTTCGAAATGTGGACATAAGACATAAGGCATAAGCTAGTGCTAAAGAATATGACACTTTAAGATTTTGCAACGTTTCATCTTTGTGTTTTGTTTGTTTTCTGTTGTTGTTGTTGTTGTTGTTGTTACTTTTTAAATATCCTTCCTGCAAAATTCTTATAATATAATATAAGCTTGATACGTCGATTTTGTTGTAATCAAACAATCTTGCTGTTTGAAAAAAGGACACTTTCTGAGAAGAAAACAACTCTTATTTATTCTCTTGGGGAATCTGGTTTTCATCAATCGGTGCGTTTTCGCACACTAATAAATTTCAGATAAATAGATAAGGTATAAAAAAAGTAAAATTAGATATCATCAAAACATGTTTTTATATAAATTTCTCAATGTCAAGGTCATTACGATCTCTCAATTAAATTGAAAACTTGCATGATGAGATAGAAAGATGGTTTTCCTCAATTTGTTCTTTAAGCTCTTACCGGAATATCATGAATTTTTACTTATAGAATTAAACATGTGAAAACGAGGAAAATAGCTTAGTTCAAGAAAAAATTTCACAATGTTTTCTACTCTATATGACCAATATTTTAGCAATTAAAATGCACCTTGACATATCATTATCCCAACCAAAGGATGCTGATGGTTTTGTCAGACACGATCATCCCTGTACTTTAAATCCGTTGTTATTACGTTCCCCGTTATACTCATGGGGTTAATGTTAAAGAATAAAATGTAACTATATAATTTATATCATAAAAAGTAAAACTAACTGATCGATCGCGGCTTATTATCAAATAACTAGTCAACCAGTGAAATAATTCATTTAAACTTGAAGTTATTTTGAATTCAGACATTGGTCGCCATTCATGTGAAATATTTTGTTGGTTTGGCGACTTAAACGTTTGTCGTCACTATAGCAAACTCAAGCTATAGTTACAACGTTTAGGTCGCCAACAAACCATATTACCTTCTTTTTTATATGTTACTGGTCATAAATTGAAGCGGAACTTCCTGTTGGGGTCAATGGGTGTGACCAAAGGAGTAAGTTGGCGGGCCAGCGATTTGTCAATTGTCTAGAGAAAACACACATTTTTACACTGTAAAAGAGTAAAAGGCGTTGCTTACGATCTTCATGATTGTATCATAGTATGTGTTTTATTATTTAGTTTCAGACGACGAATTGAAATCGGGGATCTTTTTTTAAACCGTCGGCTTTCTGTGAAGAAATCAGGGTAGAAATCACTATGGAAAATGAAGAAATTGACAAGCAATTTCTGATTTTCTCACAATGTTTTCAAAAGCCTTTTCTTGAGATACGTAAAAAGGCGGTATTGTGCTGGATTGGGTTAAAATATTAAACTTTTACAGTTCGATGAAATAAGGAATATGAAAAAAATGTTCGGAAATTTTCATGGCGTTGTTTAAGTTGAGTGTCCGTCCGTTAGTGTGTTCATACGTCTTCACTTCCATAAATATTTCATTTAAACGCTCTTTCTTGAGAAACTAAAGGATGGATCCTACCAATTTTCAGGAGAGATTCCATTCGTGACCCTCGTTCGGATCTTCCGTTAGATTTAATCTGTTGAAAATGTAGGTTTTACCCAGTATACGATGGAAGGTCAGATAATAATCGGACTTTTCATGCTCAGCTATATACACACATTATAAAATTCATTCGCCAATAAAGAGGTCAGTTTGTTGTGTTTACACAGTATCTTTCGCTCTGATATGTGATAGGTGTTTCGTCTATCATGCACTCTTTGTTAGAGGATCAACGCTCTGTAATGAATTTTCTGGTTGCAGAAGGTAGAAATCCCTGCCACATCTTTCAGAGGCTTGAAAAAGATTATGATAAATGTCTATCGCGTTCAACTTTCTACAAATTGGGTTCTCAGTTTCGTGAAGGCAGAACAAGTGTTTGTTACAGGCCTAGGACTGGGCGGCCATCTAGGAGGTGCCCCCAACACTGGTAGCAAATGATTACGCTTTTGTAAAAAAGATCGTCGAGTAAATTCGGAGGAGGTAGCCAACAAGTTTAGCATCGGTAAGTCATCGGTACACAAGATTTTACACGAACACCTAGGAATGAGCCAGGTTGGAGCCTAGAGAGCTGCTCGCAGATCAAAAGGCAACCAGAGTGATCAATGTAAAAGAGCATTTAAGTGCTTTAAATCGTGAAGGAGATAAGTTTTTTGAACCGCCTTATCACTGGAGAAGAGATAAGTTCGTTATTCCGAACCTGAGACAAAGGCTCAGTCAAAGCAGTGGAAACTAGCTGGTTACCAACCTCCTACAAAGTTTAAGCTGTCCTCTTCGGCTGGCAAAGTCATGCTTTTTACCTTTTAGGATTCTCGAGGAATGATACTCATTTCATACCAAGTGAAAGTGCGAAGTGCTATCCTAAAGTAATTTCGAAAAATCTCAGAGAAAAGCTCTAGTAAATGCCTCCCAGGTTAGCACAGAAAATATCCACCTACTACACGATAATGTCCCCTCCCATACCGCCGCGATTACAGTGGAAGTTATCAACTCTTACAATTGGCAATTGTTGTCTCACTCTCCTTATAGCCCAGACCTCACCCCCTCTGGCTTTTATTTGTTTCAGGAACTGAAAGAAATTGCTTGCTGGAAAGAAATATAAGACCAGGACGGCTTTGATATCTGCTGTTACACAGTTCCTAGAACATAAGTCTAAAACATGGTTCACAGCGGAAATACAAAAGCTCCCACGAAGATGGCAAAAGTAGGTAGACGTAGGTAGAAAAAGAGTAAAACTATTTTTTTTTTTTTTTTTTGATTGTTGAATGGAATTTGAGAACGAGTCAAAATCTGACCGTACTTTGCATATTTGTATATAGCGCAAACGGTAAACGTTTTCTTCTCTGAAACCAAAGAATGGATTTCAACAAAATTTTATACAGAAATTCTTTGAGTGTCCCTTAACCCATCCCCACCCAATGTAATTTTAGACCAGTCCAAATTCAAAGAAGTTGACAATTTCAATTTGTTGAAATCTTCAAAAAATCTTTTTCACCTCATGAAGAAATAATGTGGAAAATGCAGAAATTGCTTGTTACAAGCAATTTCTTCATTTTCGATATTGTTTTCCAGAAATATTTTTTGATGGGCGTTAAAAGGAGGGTGTTAAATCAGATTCCTTCGGAAATGGAGGTCGTTTTAAAGCGGGTCTTGAACCGATTTTCATTTAAATTTGATATCGTAAATATATCTGATTTTCAGATAGTTATCAATGCCATTTTCACGAGAAATATTCTTTCTTCCTGTTAAATATACACTTAATTTAATGTGATATATTTTTGAATTATCGGAATTTATCGAATAAGGTCGTTAGTCGCTAGAGCAATCTAATGACGTATTTGTTACGTCATGGAAACCACAAAAAATTATAAGGCAATTTTCGGTGCGATCGATAGACAAAGTATTTGTCTGATGTATTTTGGTTCCATCCGGGTAGTACTTCGTTTATGAACATTTTCATTACAGAGCTGCTTAATCACTTTCTTTTCTTTTATAATCTGTGCAAGAGCCGATTCAAAAGCGCGAATTTTGTCGGCATGCATGCTTTTTAAACATAAATGTAAGGTCTTAGTTTATTTCTAACATGTAAAGTATCTAATTTGCAGGAACGGAGAGTTTTTTCCCTCTGTAAACATATTTTGTCATTTTGAAATGTCTTTAAAAGTATACTCGGGGGAATATTGTTTTACCGATGTCCGTCTTACCGTCTGTCTTTCCGTCTGACTGCGATTTAACTTAACTCAAAAACATAACAAATAGCTATTATACAAATACCGTTGAAGATACGTGGCTCTTATTTAGGGCGTAGGTTCCTTGCACTGATAGGCGTCATTCGGTTTAAGGCCACTGTCGTCCATCAAGGTCTATGTCACTTATCAAGTTCAGCTTAACACAAAGACTTAACATTTGACTTTTCATCAAAAACCTTCAGGATACAAGGCTCATATTTTGGTCATAGGTTCCTCACTTCGATAGGCAGTAATTGGTTTTGAGGCCATTGCCATCCGTCAAGGTCAAAGTCATCCATCGAGGTCACATTTCCGAAAAGGTCTGTCAATGGGGCGTGGTGTTTCACAAACACATCTTGTGTTTTTGTTGTTGTTTTTCGCTGTTGTTGTTGTTATTGTTGTTTGAAATCGAAAATCACAATTTAGTAACGAAAAGATGTCATAATTATACTAAAATATTATTTTCTAGAGCTGGCAAAATGTTCGCAGAATCTCTTCATCACTTTTACATTGTATTTAGATATACACTTTTGCAAACATTCTCCTAATAAAAAAAACCAATTATGCACAACCCTCTTTAAACGGCCCAAAAATTAGTCTTTAAATTGGTAGAGGGTAGAAAGAATTAGCAACTATAGTTATTTGGACCTTATATTCTTCGAAAAACAGTCGTTTTTTAAGTTATTTATGTTACAAAATTAGGATGGGAGGGGTGAACAAACGAATTAGCATACACACACTTAGTTTGAATCAAACGAGTTAACCATTTCCTGTTTAATCCCTAGTTTGTACGAACCGTGAGTTCATTTGTAAAAAGAGGTCAACTGCTGCTCGTACCGAGCTAGAATTTTCAAAGCTACTAAGGCTACACCGAAGCATTGTCTCATTTCACTTTGTAACCATGGGTAGTTCACTTAAAATCAATTATAATTCGGCTACCTAAAAGCTTTTGAATTGATAGTAAAATATTTTGACGTAGTTATTTTGGGGACTATGATATAACAAATTACACTGTTTTGCAAATTAAATCGTCCGTGTTCTATCAAAACCTCGTAACAACAGCTTTGAATGCGCTGTAGTTACGAGGGTAGATGGAACGCAGACGAACCGCCGTCATAGCGCAGTTGGTAGCGCGTCGGACTGTAAATCTAGAGTTCCCGGTTTCGATCCCCGACGGCGGCACTCATCCTTTCCGACTATTTGTCTCTCACCAATGGGTCGATAATCGTAGACCTATGCGGGATAGCAGCTGGAGGCTAGGAAAGGGTGTAATGGTAGTACTGGCGTGAGAAATACCAGGATTCCATTGTTAGGTGCTCCAGCCGCCGCGATATAACTGAAAGATTGTTGAAAGCGGCGTAAAACCCCATTCAAACAAACAAAAACAAACAATGGAACGCAGACGAAATATTTTATAGTACCGTCATTCAACCTATTCAATCAACCGTCAATCTATTTTGAGGACGTAATTCCGGCAATTACAAAGCGAAGTTTGTCAGGTATATGTTGGCTCTATTTACGGCATTTTCGAAAGAGATGACAGAGGCGGAAATAGGATTGAAACTGCATTTGATTCGATGTAAAGATGCAAGGTTTCCCCTAAAGTGGTTCGCCGAAATGTCACTACTGGTGTGTCGTCGGAAACAGTTATGTTCAAATCAAGAAAAGTTACCGAAAATAAAGAGACGCGTCATTCATTTATTTATTTATTCCGTTTAATTGAATAATTTGATTGGTCGGTTGAATTTTAGCTAGACAGCCGCGATCCAACAATTGTTTAATGTCACCACAAGCTAAACCAAAGTTAATTAGAGAAGGAACGGATTTTAGTATCTTGTTTTCTAAATTTGTCTATGTTTGTGATTCTCTCAACAAGATTTTCCTTTGGTTATCTCGTGTTTCGTATATCTAATAAAACATACCAATCAATCAGGATTGGCAGCTCAAACACAATAAAATGACTCAGCTTCTTACAATAAAATAGGCCCAAATGTTAATTCTATTTAGTTTCTAAATTACATTCATTTCCCGACAGATCAGTCTGACAATTGACAAGATTTTCCTAAACGGAATGTATAAACATTTCCCAAAATTAAGTTTAAAAAAGTGTTGATTCTTCCATTGAAATAATCTGAATGTGACCCTTTCCTCTACAAACTCTGATTTTTTACAACCAAACTATTTTACTTCAAGAAAACATCGTGGAAATAAATGAAATTGAAAATAAATAATTATCATAAAAACAAAACGAAACAAAAACTGCCGTCTGCAACATCTTTAAATTTGGACCAGACTAAAACTGTATCATCTGGTATTGGGTTAATGAGCACTGATTTCATTTACTCTGTATAATTTTAGATATCAAAGGGATATAACAAAGAAAGTGATTTAACCTTTTGTTATGCTGAATAAAAATCCCTTATCAGAATTACATTAAAATCAAAGGGCTGATAGAACGGCTCTAATGTGGGTCAATATTTCAAATATATATCAACTTTGTAATGCATTGGGTAGGTGAATACAAACTTTAGTGTATTCTCAAGATAGTAATTCAGCCTAGAACCAATTCTTTAATTTGGGAAAGTTTGGTGAGTACGGGTCCTGATTTGAAAGGGACATACAGGTGATGTGTGTGGAAGCTGAAGCTCCTTTCAAAGCAGGAATATTCAAGGTTCACCCGGGCTAAACAGTTTGAGTCCAATGCCCGTATATTAATGTACAGTCGTCTTGTAATATATTCGAGTTACAATAGCCTATTGCCTATGTAAATTATATCAAACTGAAATACGTTGTGTTTTAACATGCTGAAACTATGGGGATTGTAGTCTAGACGCACCTTAATAGCTTTTGAATAATGTAAGCATCTAAAGAGGTGAACGTTCTCTGTAGAAAACACTTTCCTACGTAATATCCATAAAGTTTGGCTTGTTACCGCTTTTCTAAAAAAAAATGAAACCGGCTATGCGTTTATCAAGGAAAAACCAATAACAAAACACAAACTAACAAAGAAAGAAAAACTGAGACACTTAACGTATCTGTTTTATGTCTTCTTTTTTTCATTTCAATTATTGTTTCTATTTTCTTGTTGTATTAATTTATAAAGAAAGAAACTTTAATGGTAAATCGGCAAGTTGCCTTTGACCATTTACAATATAAATTAACATAAATTATGGTCAAGACAGTACATATACAAATAACATACATGCATGTAAAAATATGATTACAAGGCATTTCAAATAGAAAGTAATTGGATATACATTATTTTTAGAAGCAGCATCAGAATTTATAATATCATTTTTTTTTTGAACGCATGGTTGATAAAGCAGAAACTCGTTTGATAGTTACAGGATTTTCCGACATCATTAATGAATTAAATTTCGCTATGCTTGGCCAGCTTGCTCTGATCTCATACTTACGTCTGAGATCAGAATAAGCCGGGCAGCACAGCAGAAAATGGTATTCTGATTCGCACATATTTTGGGAACAACATTTACATATTCTTTCAGGTCTCTCAATTCTTTCGTATCTGCCTGTTTCTATATTAAGACTATGTGAGCTTAATCGAAATCTAGACATGTCACATCGCTGTTTATCATTTTTCAATACTTCTAGATATTTTTCAAATTTGAAATCAGTTTTAAATAATTAGTAATAGTCTAATTTTGGCTGTTGCGAAATTTTGCCAAACCACGTTTGTAAATATTGATCTTTAATTCTTTGAGTCAAAACTGGTTTATAATTTGTTGAAATGTCAAAATTTGTATAAATATCACCAAAACCAAGTTGATCTAGAATGCGCTTTATTGATGAACAATAGGAATTTTGTAGATAGTTATTTTTGCTTCTGCAATAAGTTAAATTGTTGAAGGTATACATCATGCATCATTGATGTATCATTTTGTTTTATTTTCACCCAGTAACTTAATGATCTAATTTTACTTAAAACTGGAAAAGGAAATCTACCGAGTTCGCCTAATACTGCTGCGCTAGATGTCTGTGGCTTAACGCCTAAAATATGCTTACAAAATCTTAAATGGAGTTTATCTACTTCTTGATAGTCATAAACACCCCAAATATTGGAGGCATAAAGTATAATTGGCGCTACAAGAGAGTCAAATAAAGATAGTTTAGTTTTGATGTCTAAATGGATGCGGCTAAAAATAGATAATAGATGGTTATAGGCTTTCAATGCTTGATCATTGAGCGCTTTAACTGCATATCGTAAAGAACCAGTATAGTGGAATTTAACTCCCAAATAACAAAAATCTTCTACGACTTCTAAATGTTCATCGCCAATTTGGCAAGTAAAATCATTCCGACTTTTTCGTTTCTCAAAAATACAGATTTTTGTCTTGTTCGTATTGATCTTAAGACCCCATTTTAACGAGTAAGATTGGATTGCATTTATTTGGTTTTGAAGACTAATCGGATCTGTTGTAAAAAGGGCTATGTCATCAGCGAAGAGGAGTAGAAACACATTAAGAAGTCTTAAGTCAGAATCTGTTAAATTACGCACGTCAAGAATATTTTTGACGTCATTTATAAACAATATGAATAGTAATGGTGATAGCGGCTCGCCCTGCTTTAAACCTAAAGTGACGTCATAGAATTCCGAATACGTCAAATTTGAGGAACATCTAATACATGACTTTACATTACTGTATATAACTTGCATCATTTTTATCATTTTACAGCTTATACCAGATTCTATCAATTTTATCCAAAGAGCTTCATGTTGTATAGTGTCGAATGCTTTTTCGTAATCAATGAAACAGCAATAAAGTTTTGAATTTTGTGAAAGAACATTTTGTATAATACTATGAAGTATGAATATACAGTCTGTTGTACTACGGTTATTTCGAAATCCATATTGATTGGGAATGTAAACATTTTCTCTTTCTGACCATTTATCTATACGGTTTCTAAGGCATAATGAAAATATTTTAGAAATAATATTAATAAGGGTAATCCCTCTATAATTAGACGGATTATTTCGATCGCCCTTCTTATGTAATGGTACAACAGCTCCTTTACGCCATGAATCAGTATATACTTCGTTATCAAAAATATGATTAAAAATTATAGTCAGAAATGGAGATATAAAGTTTTGTGAATCAATGAAGAAATCGGCAACGTTGTAATCAAGGTCACAACTCTTATGGCGTTTTAGATTTGCAATAGTACTTCTACTTTCTTCTTCGGTGAATGGACAATCAAGTTCGTCTATGTGTAAAGGAGAATCTCTTGTATTAGAATCACTTTCATTAAAGGAACTTGGATGTGGAGTATTAGCGGTTCTTTTGAAATGTTCTACAAACTCATTAAATTCGATATTGTTATCATCTGCTAAAGTATTGCCTTTGTATTTGTTTATGTAACGCCAGAATTTATATATTGATCATTTTATCCCTGTCATTCAAATCGACATGTTTTATGCCAAAAGGAATGATATGCGATTCGGGAAAACGAAGAAAAACTTGTTACAATAAATGCCTTATTTTCCGACATTTCCACAAGGGAAGGTCAGTTATTCGGGTTAGACAACAATTTAGACTTATTATAACCCTATTGGAATTGACGGATATCCGACCTAGCCTACTGATCCCAAACGGCAGTTCGACTGAGAAATCAAGCGTCGTAAGTTTGCAAAATCCATTATCAGGGACAAAAGAGTAAATCTTTGGTTCCAGACCTAAGCATCGTAGCTACAGTTTGAATAAGATGTAGTTGTGACGTTTGATTCGCGGAATTAGCAAAAAAAGCTTGACACAAACGGAGGAGTTTAACATTCACTTCCGATTCAAATAATAATCTAATTGATCATTTGATCCTTGATTGACAGCGGCGATTAGTCAATTAAATTCCTCCTACATTGTCCACTGAAACGTGCAACTAGACTATAGCTCTTTCCCACGAGTTTCTGTCCTAAATTCTGCCAAGTTATGTGCCCTTTTCATTTCAAAAGGTTTTCAAAACAATTCTAAACAATTTCATGTTATAGATGCACATGTTATAGTGAGTGATCAAAAGGTCAGTTTGTCTTAACAGGTATAGACAAAACTGACCTTTGATCGCTAACTATATAACTAGTACTTCTATATGTTATTTTTTGGAAGGTATGAACGGCATTATTTAGTTCGACACACCTTTCCGTAGAAACACGCATCTTCCCGTTACCAAACAATCCCTCCATTTTACGACCCTCAAGAAAAAAAATGGAGAACATTGCGAAAATGAAGAAATTGTTTCTATCAAGCAATTTCTCCATTTATTCACGGTGTTTTCTATCCAAAAAGTTGAAATAATATTAAAGAAATAAAATTCTATCAATTTCAAATTGCCGGCTACAGCTTCTTTCAATTTGGACCAGTCTAAAAAATCTGTTGTTATGGGTTAATAGGACTTTTTTTATGATAATAAAAAAATCGGACCAATGTAGATCTTTGAAAGAAGTCGGTACGATATCTTGTCTCAAAAAGTACTCCAAAACTAAATTAAATGAGTTTTTCACTACCTTCCCTATACATACATAGCATGCAATTACTCGTGTTTTCATTTCTTATTAGGCTTGCAGGTTGACCAAAAGTAATCTTATGCATACATGTATATTCACACATGTATAATATGTTTTTGTTGCATAATAATTAGAAATGGGGGTACCTTATAAACATTCATATATCGCGAGTATGTCTGACTATCAAAGGCAATTTTCTGAAAACGCGAAGACACACTTGATCACAATGCGTTTTATTTAATATGCTAAATGAGAAAGAGTCTTCCTTCGAATAGTTGAAATTTTACTTGATGAAATTTAAAATAAAATCTTTGTCTTTCTTCTTGAAAGGCGTAAAAACACCTGGATATGGAGTGCTCGAGAGTGACTCTATAAGCTTAAAGCTTTCGTTGCAGTAGAACATAAATAAATTCGTATAAACTAAAAAGCGTTATTTGTGGGAATGGGTTAAAGAGATGGGAAAGCGAAGAATGACCTGTCTGTCTAACGTCTTTGGCATTGCGTGGCTGTCCCCAATCAAAGTATATTCACCGCGATAGTATCTATATTAGCTTTATTAAACGTCGAGTAGATTTCCGTCTTACCATATGGATTCTGTAACACTTGAGGAAATTCAATAAACGTTCAAGTTGAAAGAAACTGACGAATCGCCATTGTAAAGAAAATAAGAGGACCATTGGACCTTTTAACGCTCGCATTAGCAATGACTTCAGAAGTGATTTGTTTGTTTGAAAGGGGGTTAAACGCCGCTTTTAACAACTTCCCAGTCATATCTCGGCGGCTGGAGCACCCAACAGTGGAGTCCTGTTATTACTCCTCAAACTGCTATCCAACTTAGGTTTACGATTATCCACCCATTGGTGAGAGACAAATGTCGGAAAGGATGTTTGATTTCAAAACTGAGAGACAAATTTTGCCTAATAGTGACCCATTATTAAATTTTGTCTAAGAAATCAAGATCAAACATTCTGGCAAAGTACCAAGGTAGTAGCTTGTACATTGCAAGGAAGACATCTTCAGATTTTAAACCTTAGTGACCTAGCTTTTTGACATAATCCAAGCGAATCCTTGTTTTATTTATCCTCTCAATCGGAATGAAGCCATGCGGCGAGCAGCTAATCGTTATTGTTGAGTTAACGGTTTTTCTAACTATTCGTCAAATGGATTTGAAAGACTCTGACCGGGGTTAAATGATTACAAACGTTCTGGTCGACAAATAAAAGGACAATTGAGGCAAAAATGGGCGGTAGATATTGCAAACAAGATGTTGACACACGACGCATGACTTTTGATACCAAAAGTGTCACATTGAGCACGATGTGCTCAGGTGAGCTAAAAAATCAATTGACTAATCAAATCATTCAATAAACCGGACATTTGACAATATTTATGTGAAACATTTTTGTTAGTTTGGCGACTTAAATTCCCGAACTGTAGCTTATTAAGGCAGTAGTCACAACGTTTAGGATGTCAACCAACCATTTATTCATATATTTCGTATTTGATGCTAACGATAAATTTTGAAAATAATCCTTTCTCATTCGAACGGATGTCAGAGGGTGGGACCAGCGATCCGTCAATTGACCAAACGCTGGCCCCGCCCACTTACTTCTTTGGCCCCTCCCATTTACTCCTACGGGAAGTTCCGATTCGATCTTTATCAGTGTTATTTCGCAAAAAATTATGGCGGATAGCATGTAACAAAGTCGCCAAACCAACAATAAAGGTAAACCAAAATGGCGCCATTGTTGGAGCTGATAAGCTCAGGTCCGGGCTGAATAAATTGATTTATCGGTTTATTCCTTAATTGACAGCCGCGATTGGTCAATTGCAATGCATATAACCCTTGTGGTGCTCTTGCGGAGTTTGGACTAAATATATTGTGTATAAATCTTACTTTCAATGCTGTTATATATGAAGAAATAATATCAGTTTACAATATTTCGCCAGTGGGCAACACAAACCTCGTAACTACAGTTTATTTCAAGCTACAGATACAACGTTTGTGGTATTGTATCAATCGATTACAGTTTCACTAGAGACCGAATGATACATTGCCAACTTTGTCTATATATGTATTGTTCAATAAGGGATAAAAAGTTACCTAAGGTAATTTTGTATATATTTATATGAAAAAAAAAGAACTTTAATCACTCACTACAAAATTTACCTGCAAATACAAACACTAACTACCTAGAGTGGACCTATATCTCTAAATACAACGTTGATCTTTAATTTCTCACAAACTAACAAACATGGATCCATACCTGTTAAAACAAAGTTGACATTTAATCGCTCACTGCTTTTTCATCTATATATCTTTATACAAATTAACGTTTAATCACCCACTGGCTCTTGTTGGTATATGCCTGTAAATACGAAATTGAGCTTTGATCACTCACTGAGTCAGGTGGATAATTACCTGTTTAGATAAAGTTAGCCTTTAAACACTCACTATCTATATAGCCGAGCTACACAAGTACATGTAAATACAAAGATGACCTTTCATCACTCACTGCTTCTTGTTGATCTATACCTGCATGGGCAAATCGACCTTTAATCTCTCACTATCTGTTATGGATGTATCATGTACAGTGACCTTTGACTACTCCTTGGTCTTGTGCAGCTATAGCCTCTCGAAAACAACAATAAAGGGTTGAATAGTCCAATAATAAGGTTTGTTTATCTAATTATCACTTCGAACGAATTATGAGATGTTATGGGGAAATGAATTGTCTAGACTCATCTTGAACTGAAAACTTTCCAAGAAACAGTCCGTAAATTCAGTATTATAAAAGTTCTATTTAGCAACGACCCGAGGGACGACTAAAACGGCCAATGAAAAAAATGATGCTTTACCCATTTCAACACAATGACACTTTTTGACGCACATCAAAAACAACAACAACAAAAATAAAACTTCGGAAAACATCATGGACAATGAAGACATTTCTTGTTCCAAGCAATTTCTTCAAAATCCACATGTTTTCTACCCTATTAGACAAATATTTCTAAAATTCCATCAAATTAAAATTTTCGCCTGTATCTTCTTGGAATTTTGACTAGTCTTAATTTTGCCATCTGTTAATGGATTAAAAGAGACGGAACCCTGTTGACGTCACCAATCGCCTCGATCTAAATAAATACTTTGATTAGCTAACCGAATTTTTGATTACCATTGTCAGACGTGATCTCTAATTTGACCCTAATGCAAAAGAGCTAACCCTTTCCTGTTTTTTCCAAAATTTAGACCTGTCCAAATCCAAAGATTTTGAATACGAAAATTTAATGGATTTTATTTGAAAAATAACCATTTAGTAGGGTATAAAATTTTGTGGAAAAGAAATTGCTTGTTACAAGCACCCCCCCCCCCCGCAACGCTTTCCCTATGATAGAATCAATGGGGTGTAAAAGTCAGGATTGAACAGGAAGGGTTAACGAGAGAATATATAATTAACGTTACGAGCACCGAGTTCGAAGACAACTAAAGGGACTTTCAACCCATTACCGGACAACAAAACTCTAGACAGTTCCAAATATGAAGAAAGTGCATGTGGTAATTTTAGTTAGTTAAATCTTTGTGAATAATGAAGACATTGCTTTCTTCATTTTCCTCAAAATTGTTCAAGTTTGTTTTATTTTTCAGAGACGTAAAACGCTGTGTTTTGTAATGTGGTTTGTGCTTTAGGGAGAGGGTCATTAGTAATGGACAATCAATACAAAATATCTACTTGACCAATTACCACGTAAACTTGAATTTAACTTTCTGAAGAAAGTCCGGGGAGGAAAACATTGTGAGAAAAAGAGAGCAATATCCTCGTTTCTAAGCTGAGGAAAGAGATATTAAAATTTCATTTAACATCAGCAACTTTTCTTTTTAATCCGGACAAGTCTAGAGTTTTGCAAATATACAAAATTAAAACTCAATAATAAATTACCATAGGTGGCAGATGAACATGGGCTAGGGAATTTTTTTTATTAGCATCTTTTTTCATCATATTTTTGAGAAATGATATTTCCGAAAAAAGAAACAAACGGAAACGCACATACATGAAAAACAAGGGGTCATCATGGCCCTTAACTGTCCATCTGAAATGACAGTCTAGACAAACAGTCAGATCCATTTTTCACGTCCTTTAATTAGAAAACGTAGCCGCCACTGTTACATGTACTTTTATTTTTCGAAAATTTGACATTATGACATAGTTTTGGGTAAAGAGTGTTCATATATTCTTATATTTGACATAATGATTTGGTTTTTTACTCTTACTGATCCAATATCAAATGCTTTCAAGATTCAATAAAAAATATTTTCTGTACTTATATTCAGGAAATTGAGAGAGAGAGAGAAAAAAAAGAAAAAAAAAGAAATGGTCTCTAGAGTGCCAAAAAGGCTTTTCTTAAAATTGATCGAATGACATTATTTTTCTTTTATTTTTATACCAAAATTAATTTCGAGGTTGACCAAAAGTGTTTTCGTACAAACATTCTGACCACTTTTCATCGTTATCCTACAAACTTTTTCTCGTGACCTTTTTTATTTTTAGCTTGATTACATAAAGTAATATATGAATGAGTCTTATGTTTTTCCAATCATCCGTTTTAAACCCGAGTAACCCAGTTTTAACTGGTCCAACAATCTTGAAAAATTTTCAGGGCGATTGATCAAAATATGTTGCACTGAGAGTGCCAGCATAATTTTAAACAATTGACTAGTAACTTAGTATTTTGTCTTCAAGTACCTTTATTTCAAACATGTTCAAGATTTCACTATGACCGTTTTAGATTGAACGAAGACCAATTGTAGTCGCTATAGCCCTATCAAAATGTTTCAAAATTTTTGACCTGGGGGTGTTTATTTTAAACTTATCTCAATATTGTTATTGGCAAGACTTTATCGACCGGTTTTCATGTTGAGCGTGCATCAAATGTGACATCCATAGTACCTACATGTTTTTCTAACATTTGATCTATTGACCTTATTTTTACCAAATATTTCAAATTTGTCAAGAAAAATATTCTAACCTATTTTAGGTTAATTTAACCCAAATGTGGCCTCTAGAGCTTTCCCAATTTTTACTTTCAGATTTGACATAGTGAGCAAGTTTTTTGACGCTAAGTGACCCGATTTAGAATTTGTCCGATATTTCATCAAGACAAGAATTCTGACCAGGTTTCAGGTTGATTGAGCATCAAATGTGGCTCCTTGAGCGTCCAGAGGGGATTTCTAAGAATTGATATAGTGACCTAGTTTACCCAATTTAGTTGTCCGAGATATTATCCAAACAAAAAATCTGACCAATATCAAGTTGACTGGGCAAACAATGTAGCCTCTAGAGTTTCCATGACGAAATTGTTATCGACGGATATCATATTGAGCACGTTATAATTGAATTTCTAGTTTCGTCTATCAGAAACGGGCGTTCTGATTGGTTAAAAAAATCCATACCTCCATGAACAAAATTTTCAGTATGCAGCTATATTGTATGTTTCATCACAAAATAGTGCAATACAAAAAGTATCAAAATTTAAAAATTTTGGAATTTTTCACTCGATGCTATTAAATTGTAAGAAATGAAGAGAATATTTTTGTTTTCATGGAGGTATGAACCAAAAAACCTAATCACACGATGTATGAATCTGCTTCGCGTATTCATACGGTGTGTTTAGTTTTTGCGGTTCATACCTCCAAGAAAACAAAAACATATTCTCTTCATCTCTAAAGTGAGCTAAAATTAATTATGAGAAAATCTGAGAAAAAAGTATGTACGTATCCTTGTACAATGTTTTTAAATATTTTGAAAAATGTTTCAATTTTGACCAGTGTAAAAGTTTGTTGACTGGAAGGTGTAATTTCTTCACGAAATAAATTCTTCGAACATCTCAATTAAACTGAGAAAGGCGGGTAATCTACGAGGCCGTCTGCTCCATGTCAACTTGTCATTTTACATCCTAGGCACGAGACAAAAGATTAAATTTGTATTCTTCAACTAATAATTTGTCTGGATAGGCATTGGTTTTTCACTGTACATTTGATAAACTGTATTAAGGGAGGTAACACGCTGCTGTGATTTGTCGTTGATCTTATTATAGCCAAGTAATCTTCAGTTATTACCTTAGGTGAAAACCGTAACTTAACCCTTGTCATGCTGTATAGATTACCTTACTGAGATGCTGTCAAATCAAAGGGCTGAAAGCACTCATAGAACTTGTTGTTAAAAAATCAATATTTCTTTTAGAAATTAACTTCATAAACAGCTCTGGCAGGGAAAGTACAAGCAGGAGGTGTAGACTAAGATCGGCCTTTACATAAGTGCAGCCTGATCTTAGTCTACACCTCCTGCCAAAACCGGAATATTCCGGGTTCAGCATGACAACGGTTAAAATCGTCTCTACCGTTGCCTTTACTCATGTGTGTGGCGCACCGGAAAGATAGTTACTTGTTACGATGGAGAGTACAAGAAGTCAGGGCTAAATCAATTACCAGGCGACAATATTTAAGTGTGTTTCAATTTCCAAAAATATTTACTGACGAAAATATTTAGTTGCTGGGATTTTAAAAATCACAGTGTTTTTTTTTTTTTTTTGGAGGGGGGGGTATGGAAAATAAAGGCATTGCTTGTAGCGAGCAACACATTAATTCTCCAACCACTTTTCTTGGGGTGTCAAAAAAGTCGGGACTGTGTTGGGATGTGTTTAACGAGCTTAGTCAAATTGTGCCTATATTTAAACGTCTCACCCGAAAGACAATCAGTTTAATTAGGCTGGTACCGTAGTCGACTTTGCTTAGTTTGGCCAGCCCAATCCTCAAACCCACGCCCTGGAGTTTTTTAGCCGTTTTCGACATTTTTTTTCAGCTATATCGTGGTTATACAAGTGCTACCTGGGCCTCAGCTGCACTAGGCTTGGGCTATGGGACATACCTAAGAAATAATCGGCGCGGCCGGGACTCGAGTCGGGGGGTTCAATAGAAGTGTTTGGCCAAATGGGTTAATCAGGCTGACGTAACCACATGATAAGACGTATTTTATCAATATTGCCCAGGTATCATTCCATAAATTGATGAATCCCCACATGCAAAGAAAATAATCAATTGCTCAGTCGAATAATTCATTTATTACGATGTTGAAATAATTGAAGGGTCGCTGGCCCCTCCAACTCACCTCCCAGAGGGAAGTTCGACTGTGATATCAAACTACTTTAGTTTGGTATATGGCCAGAGAAAAGTATAGAGGTGGCCGTTGGACACTGGTGCACTCAACTCAGACAAAGGGTCTTTTTCTTTCAACAGTTTAATTCATTGTTAAGGTCAGATTATGATACAAGTGAGTCTGACCATACTTTATAATCTATAGGCTCTGTACCTGGGGATCCAAAAGTCTTAATGTAAAATTTCTAGGCTGCAAGACTTAATTGAAATATGAGGAACACTTTTCCCCACCCCTCTGGATCAATAGGTAATAATTCTAGAAATAAGAAGTCATGGAACTGATGTTCGACTCTAAATATCAAAGCTGATGACCAACTGGGCCAGGAGCAACCAGAGTTCTTCCACTGGATTTGTATAAAGAAAGATATTGTGAAACAGGGCCACCAATGAACATTTCTGAAAACTTTTGTTCTAATCCGCCCAATGGCTTGAGAGGAGATGTCGTTTAAAAATCCTTCTTTATTTCTATATAAACCCCAGCCCCCTGGGACCCTGCCCCTTAGGACCCGAGGGCCATGAATTAAGCACTTCGGAAAAAGGCCAATATACTGATGTTTTATGCAAAATGTCACGGCTGAACGCCTTCAGGGTAGGGAGGGGGGGGAGAGATTTTTTAAGAATTTTTTTAACTTAAAGTTCACTATTCTTGCCATGGCAACCACAGTTTTCAACAGATTTCTATTTTTTAGCTATTTTTGAAGGGTACTGCCTAAGGAACATTTCAGCAAATTCGGTTAGAATTGGTTTGAGAAATGTCGTTTAAGAAATTGTTGTCGCACGACGCATCCCGCACGGACGCCGAAAAACAAAGGTGATCACAATATCTCACACAAGCACTTTGTGCTCAGGTAAGCTAAAATGAAGCAATTGGTATGCGTCGCAAAACCAACAAAAATGCTTTACATTAATGTTGGAGATCAATATTCACATTCTGCACATTTAAGTAATTTGATTGGCAAGTCGATATTTTAACCCATTCCAACACAGTGGAATTTTAGACCTGTCCAAATTGAAAGGAGCTGCAGACGACAATTTCAAGTTGAAGGAATTTTTAATTTTTTCGTCTTTGCGGATAGAAAACATTGTGGATAATGAAGAAATTGCTTGATCCAAGCAATTTCTTCATTTTCCACAATGTTTTCCAAAGCTTTTTTGTTGAGGGGCGTAAAAAGGAGGGATTGAGTGGGAATGGGTTAACTGACAGCTACGACACGTCAATTATGTCCAACCTTTTTATAAAACCACAATCTCTGCATACAACGAAAAGGTCATTGTTTATGTGTAGGGGTTTAAGGTTGCTTCGGCCAATCTTTCAGCTTTATCACGGCGAAGTACACTTACTCATTTACTACCTTGGTATCACCATCATTAGGCTGGGGCGAAAAGGTCATACAACGGTAAGGTCGTCCATTAACACATTCCCACACAATGACGCCCATCAAGGAAACAAAATCAAGAAAACATTGTTTAAAATGAAGAAATTGCTTGTTACAAGCAATTTCTTCATTTTTCACAATGTTTTCCATCAAGAAGTTGAAAAAAATCTAAACTTTCATCAACTTTAAATTGTCGTCTGCAGTTTCTTTCAATTTGGACCAGTCTAAAATTTCATTGTGTGGGAATGGATTAATGCACTCAGAGAGCTCACTCAAATATTCCGGCATCTCAAACAAACTGCCATGTCAGCGTGTTATAGCGATGTGTATTTGAAATGGGAGTTCGCTAGCGATCGGTCAATTGACTGAACGCTCGACATGCGTTTGGCTTAATTTAAACAGCGTTATATTGCGAAATTTGCAATCGGTAAAATGTGGAAAAAAAGAAACATTATGGTTTGCAACCTATCTGTCGTAACTACAGGTTGAATAAGCTGTAGTTACGACTTTAAGTCTCCAAACCAACAAAAATGATTCACATACATGCAGTTAAATATTGGGATTCCAAAGTTCACTTACGGCCTAAAAAATGATTTGATTGGTTGGTTGATTCTTTGGCTGCCAGGATCCGTAAATTTAACTTAATAGCTTTATTCTACAAAAGGAAATTTAAGATAATTTCCTCTAACTACTTTGGTAGGATATAGGTCAACACAAAATAACTATTTTCGACCTTTATTATTCATAACAAGAGACCATTAAAACCCATATTTCACAATAGAAACATCTGTATGAATGGTGCAATTCTGCATACTGCTGAAGCAATGGAGATTCTACGAACCTAAATAATATTAGTCTATAGCCAAGTGAAAATTTGGGAATATTTTTAATGCTGAAATGCAATTGTGACCTTATTAAATCACTTTGACCTAGATGGATGACCTAGTCTTAAAACCAACTAATGGCTATCAATGCAAGGAACAAACATCCTTAATGTGGATCATATTTCAACATTATAAAATGATAAGTTTTTGTAGGTTGATATTGCTAAATGACCTTGACCTTGATGGATGACTTAAACCTTATAACCAACTAATGGCTATCAATGCAAAGAACCTATGTCCAAAATGCATGATTCTTGAACTGTGTTTAAAAAACAGCAAAATTTAAGTTTTTGCTTTAACCCCTGTCATGTTCAATAAAATCCTTGTTCAGAAATGCAAGAAAATCAAAGGGCTGATGGTACTGTAGATCTGGTTGTCAATATTTAGTTTAGAAACTGATCCTGTGGACAATTCTGTCTTTAAGAGGAAAGACAGGTGGTGTAGACTAGGATCAGCCTGCACAAGTGTGCAGGCTGATCTTTGTCTATGCCTCCTGCCAAAACAGGAATATTCTTTGATCAGCGTGAAAAGGATTAAGTTTACAGCTCGCAGATAGACAAACAGACAGATACACATCAGTCTAGAAATAAGCCAGATCATATCGATGCGGGCCATTTGAACAGACTGTTTATATCAAACGACCCATTACACAAAATTTTCATAAATGGTTATCTGTGTCAATCTTGCAAAATTTAGTCAGCAACATGTATGACAGAAAAATGAAATGATAGGTTGATGACCAAAATGTCATAGCTCCAGCTTGAATAAGCTGTAGTTACCATGTTTCAGTCACCAAACCAACAAAAATGCTTACCATCAAGCTAACCAAGGAGTTCACAGTTCATTTCTAGCCTAATAAATGATTTAAACCATTCCCACACAGTGACACTTTTAGATGCCCCAAAGAAAAAAAGCTTTTGAAAACATTGTGAAAAATGAAGTAATTGCTTGTTACAAGCAATTTCTTCATCATCCACAGTGTTTTCTACCCAAAATTTCTCTGGAACGAGCATTTTGTGTTTTTTCTTGCTGATTTCAACTATTGTTTGTTTACTTTATTGAAATCGAGTCGAATGCAACCGACTCTTTACCGGAATTTTCGCTAATCTTCTGCATTAACTGTTATATATCTATGTGCTGATTACTAAACTTTCTGGACAATTTCATTTATCTCCATGACCTAGCTAGTTAATTGAATGACAAGCGAAAGATAAAACGTCATCACTGACATCATAGTTATATGTAAACAAACCTAAAATTGTGGTTGGTCACAATTTAGAATATCAAAATTTCTTTCACAAATTAAAGGCTTACCGCGTCTTGTAGTTTCAATCGTCATGTTTATTTATGTTTTTGGGCCTGGAGTATATTTTTCTAATTAATTTTCTTACATGTTTAGAGGGAAGAAATGGCTTTAAAGATAACAACCAAACATGAAGAAAACCTTCAGGAAGTGAAATGCTCATGCAACCCTGTGTTTACCTAGTTTTACTAGGGGTGTTACATTAAACGGAAAGGTTCAAAATCATGGAAGACTGAAACATTTTGTAATAATAATGATAACATTCCTAGTAACCACATCTCTGTCCAACTCTTTATCTGGTTAAAAATTCTAAACTGGTCAAAATTACAAAAATTCTAGATTTGAATGTTAACCCTTGTCATACTGAATAAAAATTAAATGAGGTTGCAGACGATGATTTTTAAGAGATGGAATTTTAGAAATCTTTCTATTTTGGGTTGGAAATCATTGTGGATAATGAAGAAATTGCTTGTTACAAGCAAGTTCTTAAAGGGCAAATCCATAGGGGTAACATAATTTCAATTTTCAAAATTCTATTAATAAACGAGTTTATTGATATTCATTGAATTTTCTTAGGAACGTTTCAAAACCACTTTATTGGAGTTTTTATTTTTACCTTTTCGTTTTTACGGCCTCGCTTACGTCCCTTGCCTATTGGTTACACATGCTTAACTCCCCTGAATTGTGACGTCATAGTAGAAGTTTATTAAAAATGGACGTAGAGTATGAAAGCGATTTGAGCGATATTCCCGATGAAGAAATTGATGTTTCTGGTACTGTAAGGCCATATATTTACGAACCAGTTTGAAGGACAATCGCTCCGGAATCGAGAGATGGTGATGACAATAGTTCTTCGTCTTCTTTTTGTCACGATTTTGACGATATGTCCCTGGGGTGTCAACATGGTGAGTGATTAATATTTGCGGCGAATATTGCCCTTATAAACAATTGAAACGTTATAAATTTACATTATCCCCTTTTTAAACGTTTAAATCATAAATGATGCGTAGTATGAACATAAAACATATCTGTATTAACTTGAACAACGAATTTAAATCGAGATCCCAATGAGATGACGTTTACGAATGGGACCCATTTTGAATTTCACGGAGATTATTAACACAGTAAACAAATACTCCCTCGGATTTTTTTGCCGTTACGATCAAACATCTCGTTTATGAATTTAAGACGAGAATAAGAAATTAAGTGCATGGCATTTCCAGTCGAATTGCCCAAACAGTGCATTAGATGATTATCTGGCTGTCATAAGAAACGTTCAGTCTGAGCTATCTAATAGGTACAAAGTGAAGCTTGGTCAGACAGGATCATTTATGCAAATGTCAAACACTGTCTTAAATGGTTTTTGTTCCTTGAAATCAGTACTTCATTATCAAATGTTTGAAAACAATTGTTGTTATATGGTTTACAATTGTACGCTATCTATATATACTGCCAAACACCCCTTTCGGGTATTACTGGCAGGTGAATAGGTTCTATTACCCTCATCAGATAAGTTACATTACTGTTTGTTTACTCTCTGTAAATATGGACAGTAAAATCATTCTCAAATTTGAAAAAATTCAATTTCACAGGTGTGAATATGCTATCTGTGACAGAATCCAAGTGCTGCATGACAACAAACATTATAGATGGGAGGGTTGAAGCAGAAGGATTGACGTGCATGACAGATCACATTGGATTCCAGGCCAATTTTCTGAACATTCATGTTTTGGAAGTTGCCTAATGACCATGCGTTAGACAGGCCCACTTGAGGGAAATCAAAGAAATCATGAGTAAGTGAAATATTTTCTTGTTTTTTTATCATGACCCTATATTGTTCTTTCCTGTTTTGAAAAAAAATTAGACCTGTCCAAATTCAAAGGACTTAAAGACGAAAATTCAAAGCGGATTCTAGTTGAAAACAACCATTCTGTAGGGTAGAAAATATTGTGGAAAAAAAAGAAATTGCTTGATACAAGCAACTTCTCTTTTTTCCAAAATGTTTCTCATTCATAAATTTATAGGACCTTCAAATCAGGGATTGAACAGAAAATGGTTAAGGCAAGGAAACTGCCCCAAATTACAACATAATCCCATGTTCTGACATCCTGAAGCTATATAGTTTACAAATAATTGTGTGGGAAAAGGAGTAAATGCTGTTAACATGCAATGTTTCCTCCAAAAGTGAACTTTGGACTGCGATTTTGGCCATCTATCATTTTCTTGGTATGTTCACCTTGACATTGTAACTGCAGCTAATTCAATCTTTTGGTAATATTTAGATCACCAGCCAACCATCTTGGAAATACTGTAGAAAAAGAAGAAAATGCTTGTTACTTGATTCTGCTTTGTTTAGACAAAGCCAGTAAAGTTCATCAACTTTATATTGTCATCTGCAATTTTTTAAATTTGGATCAGTCCAAACTCTGTTGTCTATTATTAAGTTAAACGTCACCAAAAAATTCATGGTGCAAAAGCTTAGATCTCTTTCACAATTTTCTTTTTATTCTAGGCTATACAGAAACCCGGATGATTTATTAGATGGATTTATGGACTGCTTGGGAAAGGATTGAAAAAATTGATTCCTCCATGTGTGGTGACTGCTATCAGAGGACTATAGTGCATTCAAATACCTCCATTAGTTAACTTTATGATCTTATTTTACCATGGAGAAAAAGTGTTCAATTCATTTCCATACAATCCCTTTTTTCATGCTCTGAAGAAAACCAAGCTGAAGAAAATACACAGAGAAAAGTATCCATTGCTCAGGACATTATCTCTAAACTTCATACCTATTTTACACATACTTTTCAATGTTAACATACTGAATTTTTGCCTGCTATTCATGTTCTAGACCCGCCTTAAATTTGTCATTTTTGGTATGAGCCCATTGCCATAAAACCCAGCTTTTTGACACCCTAAAGAAATATGGAAATTTTGCAGGAAAAGCAGAAATTGTTAATGTCAAACAATTTTTCCTTTCCTCTCAAAGTTTCTAGACTATGTGTCAACCTCAATCCTGTTTAAGCAGGCATTGTCAACTTTTAATTTTGGACTAGTGTAAACTTTTGTTATCTTGGCATTATAGGTTAAGAGCCCCTGATACAGTGGAATCCTTTCAGTCTCAACACTAGCATGTCAACTATTTTACTATTGGGAAGGTAGTTTTCATAGGCTTCTGTTAAAAAGGGGAAAAAGTCCTGTAAATTTTGTATTTAATCCTTTCCTGTAAAAAAATGGGATTTTACGTAAATAGAGAAAACATTGTGGGAAAAGAAGAAATTACATCTAACAAGTCATTTCTCCTTTTCCTACAATATTTTCTACCGCATAGGATGGTTTCAGTTCATACTGCATCCAATCTTCATTGTTGTCTGCAACCTCTTTCAATTTGGACCAGTCTTAAAATTCCAGAAAACAGAAAAGGATATGTCAGTTGCATATAAGCACTGAAGTGCAATTATCGGGGTTGTTATCAACCCCTTTCTAGATGATTTACCTGCCAGTAATACCTGAAAGGGGAGTTAGGCAGTATATAGTTAGATAAATTTTAGACTGATGCATATTCAATCAATTTCTAAAAGGAACATGTTCAAGGCTTACCATAAGTTTTCATCCTGAGACTTGACAATTTCGAAAAGCTATTTTTTCACGTTGATTGAACTAAAACAAACTATAATGAAATGGCGAGATATACTGATAAAACGGGACTTGGAAAATAAATAATATCTGCAAGCTTCATACGTTTTATTCAGTTTCTTATTCTGTTTCGCTTGAATTTTATGCAATGTTATTCTACAATTCATTTGAATGACCTACTACCATACTATAAGACACAAAAAATGAGACCGGTTCAATTTTAAGGCTACAGGTGACAATTCACAGTGTTTGGAGTGAAAATTTGGGTACCAAGAAATCTCTCCTTTTCCCACTTTCTTTTCCATTTTATAATGTTTCACATACCAAATAAGAATTGTGTGTTAATGGGTTAAATGCATGTACAGAGAAAGGAAAGTCGTGTGTAATGTGAACATGGGTAAAATTTAAGTGTACCCTAGAAACAATAATTCAAAAAAAAATCATGGAAAAAAGAAATTTTGGTTTTCAGAAAACCTTTCAATTATTTAAATCAATTATTAACCAATTTATAACAACCCTCAAGAAAAGGCTTTGATTGACATTGTGGAAAAATTCTTGTTACAATAAATTTCTTCATTTACCACAATGTTTTCTGCCAAGGAAACAAAGAATTAAAATTCTTGTCTGCAACATCTTTCAATTTGGACAAGTCTAAAACTTTGAAATTCAGTAAAAGGTTAATTATATGTCATCTACTAGCCATACCAGCATCAATCACAAACTTGTCTGAGACACCAGGTAACATTAATTTTTTGGCTGCTGAGAGCTAACTTACAAAGTTTGAGTTAGCTATTGGTGGAATGTTGTTAGTTGTCCATCTACAAAATCATTTCCCCCAGTTATGTGTTTGAGATTAACATCTGTACTCATGACCAAAGAAGTGATTTGATAGGCAATGATTTTTTGTTCACAATACGACATATCAAGCTCATATATATGACTTGTCAAGCAAAATGGGACTATCTGTCATTTAACAGAATTTTGATCAACAAAAACGTAAAAAAAGAGAGATTAGATACAGTACTGGTCAGTCAATGTTGGCTTGTCAGGCTTAGCTATGTAGATACTTATTTTTTTCCACTTTTTAAACTTGTCCAGATTGAAAGATGTTGCCAGCAAAAACAATCTGAAGTCAAACATCCTAATAAGTAGAAAATATTGTGGAAAAGAAGAAATTGCTTAATATTTGATGTTTGTGCAGGAAAGAGTTCAAGTGATTTCAAGTAGGCCTCAATTTGCATGACTTGTTTTCTTTGTCAATATGAAAACTTGTATTGCCTATTCCCACAGAAACGGAGAAGAAGAACCCTGGAGCTGGTGTTTTAATGTTTAACCCATTTTAATATAATGTACATGCGGTATAACAGTCATTTGCAAACTATTAAATTTTGAGTAAAAAATCGATTTTTGATTTTGATATTGTGTCCCTAGTTTTTCTCAGATGTCGCAAACTTATGAGCTATTATGAGACATTTGTCCCATACTTTTTTCTATTTTGCCAGAACACTGCAATTGGGCTTAACCCATTCCCACTTATTGACCCTTTTTGACACCCCAATTAAAAAAGCTTTAGAAGACATTGTGAAAAATGAAGAAATTGATTGTTACAAGCAATTTCTTAATTATCCTCTATGTTTTCTAAAAAGAAAGTTGAAAAAATGCAAATTACATTCACTTTAAATTGTCGTCTGCAACTTCTTTCAATTTGGGCCAGTCTAAAATTTTGCTGTCTGGTAATGGAATAAAATGATGGCTGCTGTTTATCTGTTTAATTGGTCTTTGCTTGTCTATTTGTCCATTGTTTTGTGCCATTGGTTGGTCGAAAATCAGGGTAAGTTTGAAGTCAAATCTGCAAACCAAGTCACTGAACACAGAGATGATTGGCTAGTCTGTGAAGTTGTCATACTTGTAGCTGATGCAGCTGTAGTTGTAATGATTGTGGTTGTTAAAGCAGCTGAAGAGCTCACAGTAACAATTGGATAAAGTGGAAAAGCTTTGTAGACTTCTCAAAATACAGTTACTTCCTCATCCATGCATGTTCTGCTGTCTGATCTCATGTTGATGATAGTACAATTTATCTAAAATCAAAGAAAAAATACAATAACCAAACAGTTTAACCCTTTCCTGTTTTGAACATTTTTAGACCTGTCCAAATTCAAAGGTTTTGCAGATGAAAATTTGGAGTGGATTCAATTTGAAAAATAACTACCCAGTAGTGTAGGAAATATTGTTGAAATAGAAGAAATTGCTTCTTACAAGCAATTTCTTCTTTTTCCACAATGTTTTCTCAAATATAAAATTACTGGGACATAAAAACCAGTGATTGTACGGAAAAGGGTTAAAAACAATTTTTATGCAAGATTAGAAAGGCTGGTAATCCAAACAAGTTGTTTACAAGATTTTTCCTTTTTTAGTCAATAGTTTGAAAAAATGAGAAACTTTGCAAAAAAAGAAAATTTACCCTGACTTGTCTGGTGAAAACAATAGGTGGAGCTCAAAATGTAAAAAAGTTCAAACCCATTACCACACAATCCTGGTTTTTATGACCCTCAAGCTAAAAGCTTGGGAAACATTGTGGATAATGAAGGAATAGCTTTTTCCTTGTCTTCCAAACTTACTACTCCCACATAATTTTCTGTCCAAAATGAGACAAGGATTTTTGAAATTTAAAAGAATTGTCATCTCCATCTTCTTTGAATAAGGGCATGAATGAAATTGAGTCCTCTGTTTAAACCCTTACTAGGCGACAAAATGTTAGACTGGTTAAAATTGAAAGAAGTAAGAGATGACAATTTCAAAGTGACAAAATATTAATTAGTTTTGTCTTTTTGGGTAGAAAACATTGTGGAAAATAAAGAAATTGCTTGTCACATTTCTTCATTTTACACAATGCTTTCCCATTTGTTTCTTTAGGGGTGTGAGAAGATGCCATTGTGAGGGATTGGGTTAACAGAAATCCTTGATCCGCCATTGTATGAGCTTATCCTTTATTGGGTTTCCTCCATGAAGGCTACAGACAGGGTTTAGTAACGACCCCTGCCCCCTTCTATGTGCAGACTTATCAATGTCTATATCCCGGTCAAAACAGGAATATTCCAGAATTCTTTGATATCCCAGATTCAGCATTATAAGGGTTAAATCTTTTCTAATTTTGTCATTCTAAAAGTGTCAAAACCTGTCATGTTTGTCTAAGTACATAATATTTCCAAGAACTGTTACAAGGGTGATAATATTTTTTTCATTGGGGTAATTGATATAGATTCATTAGTCAGTTTAACAAGTCAGTTTACTGATAATAATTTCAAACTTTCCAAAACTCAAATAACAGATGGAATTCTCATTCATATAAACAAATTAAGATTAATTCATACATGACATAAATCATGACCTTTTCTAGTATCATCTTTGCTTATTTCCAAAGTCATAATAAGTTGCAATAGAATATAAAGGGATTTAACAAAGGAGTTATACAGTCCTTGGAAGAAACATAGATCACGGGTAAAAATTAAGGGTGCCATATACATCACTAGTTTGTCTAACATGAAAGGATGGTATATGCATCTGTTATGTAATCATTTCCTATATTGTTTAAAACACTCATTAAGACATGACATGACCTTAGTTTACCCTTTACCAAACAATCAGTAGCTTGTCTTATCCGCTAGTGACTATTGAGATCTTATTAAAATATTTACATAATGATAGCCACTGTTTTCTGTTCAATCATCTGTCCTAGTTTGTACTCACAGTAGGAAATAGCTGTGACATATATTGCAGGAAAAGGAGAAACTGCTGGGGTCCCTTCCGATTTTAAGGGATCCCGGAACACTGTTAGTGTCGATCCCTTGTTGTGGCTGAATGGATTTGTTGGTGGTAAAAAAAAAGACAATACCTTCTAACAACTGTGTAAAAGGAACATTTTGAAACTATGTTGGATTCTAGATAAACAGTATGTTTCTGGGGGAACTATGTTCATATCAATAATTAACACAGTTCTAAAGTAGTTTATAAGAGCAATTAAATTCAAAGCACCTCTTCTCAATTTGGACTAGTCTAAAATTATGTCATTTTTGAATGGGATTAATGAAAAATGAAGGTATGGCTAGGGTAGAAATTGGTGGGAATAAAGGGAAATGACTTATAATTACTAAGTTCTCCTTTTGCCACACAGTTTTTGTGAATATATCAAAATTGACCAATTGCTGGCTCTGCCCATTACTACTAAAGCTCCGCCCATTGACTCAGACAGGAAGTTCCGCTTTAATTTTACAGCATTCTCTTGCAAAATTTTTGCCCAGTAGCATTTAACAAACAGTAAATTGGTGTGTTAATGACCTAAATGTCGTAGCTACAGATTAAAAAGGCTGTAGCTACGAGGTTTAAGCCGCCAAATCAAAAATAAAGGTAAAGAAAAATGGCAACCAATGTTAGATTTGATAAGCTTGGGTCCAGGCTGAATGAATTATTCGATTGGTCAGTATATTCCTCTATTGAAAGCCCCCTTTTGTCAATTCAAAAGGGCAATATCCCAGAAAAAAGGGAACACTTTCATTTCTGCTGTCTTATGAAAATTGGTGATGAGATTCATTATTTTCTTTTTTTATATATATAATCCCAATCCCATAATATTATGGCCGAGATATCAGTTTATTCACCATAATGAACTAACCTCAGCCTCGAAATTTCCCTAGCTGATGTTCGGCATGTCGGTCCCTCTCCCCGTCAGTTCCCCGGGTTAAAGATTGTTGGCACGGCGTCAGGTTTCAATCGGAGTCGAAAGTTCTCAAAACCAACGTCATTTACTAGTTTCGGGCTGATAAAAAAAATTAAAGTGTCTCACACAAAGCTTTGCATAACTCGATGGCTCAGAATTTGTCGTTGCTCGGTTCAGTTAATGAATCCACAACTTTTTTCTTTTAAAATCAATCGGAAACGTAAAAATGCAGGTCCTCTGAGTTCCCGATTCATCATTACAACCGTAAGCATCACAGATCGTCATTATTCTGTTTTAAAATTGTTTTTTTATGTATTATCGCCTGTATTTACTACAGTATCCATTTGACACAACTTCTACTATGACGTCACAAATGCAGGGGATATAAGCGGTTTGGGGAATGTACAGGGGAAGTAAGCGATGCGCTGTTTTTGAGCAGTATCAAATCTTGACATTTCGAATTGGTTTTTGTACATGTGCACGGCCTGCAATCGCGAAAATATTGTTCATGTGTTTAAATAACACCATATACATAAAAAATAATGAATGGAAAGACAAAAAAATTTTTTTCTTGAATTTGCCCTTTTAAAGGGCAAATCCATAGGGGTAACATAATTTCAATTTTCAAAATTCTATTAATAAACGAGTTTATTGATATTCATTGAATTTTCTTAGGAACGTTTCAAAACCACTTTATTGGAGTTTTTATTTTTACCTTTTCGTTTTTACGGCCTCGCTTACGTCCCTTGCCTATTGGTTACACATGCTTAACTCCCCTGAATTGTGACGTCATAGTAGAAGTTTATTAAAAATGGACGTAGAGTATGAAAGCGATTTGAGCGATATTCCCGATGAAGAAATTGATGTTTCTGGTACTGTAAGGCCATATATTTACGAACCAGTTTGAAGGACAATCGCTCCGGAATCGAGAGATGGTGATGACAATAGTTCTTCGTCTTCTTTTTGTCACGATTTTGACGATATGTCCCTGGGGTGTCAACATGGTGAGTGATTAATATTTGCGGCGAATATTGCCCTTATAAACAATTGAAACGTTATAAATTTACATTATCCCCTTTTTAAACGTTTAAATCATAAATGATGCGTAGTATGAACATAAAACATATCTGTATTAACTTGAACAACGAATTTAAATCGAGATCCCAATGAGATGACGTTTACGAATGGGACCCATTTTGAATTTCACGGAGATTATTAACACAGTAAACAAATACTCCCTCGGATTTTTTTGCCGTTACGATCAAACATCTCGTTTATGAATTTAAGACGAGAATAAGAAATTAAGTGCATGGCATTTCCAGTCGAATTGCCCAAACAGTGCATTAGATGATTATCTGGCTGTCATAAGAAACGTTCAGTCTGAGCTATCTAATAGGTACAAAGTGAAGCTTGGTCAGACAGGATCATTTATGCAAATGTCAAACACTGTCTTAAATGGTTTTTGTTCCTTGAAATCAGTACTTCATTATCAAATGTTTGAAAACAATTGTTGTTATATGGTTTACAATTGTACGCTATCTATATATACTGCCAAACACCCCTTTCGGGTATTACTGGCAGGTGAATAGGTTCTATTACCCTCATCAGATAAGTTACATTACTGTTTGTTTACTCTCTGTAAATATGGACAGTAAAATCATTCTCAAATTTGAAAAAATTCAATTTCACAGGTGTGAATATGCTATCTGTGACAGAATCCAAGTGCTGCATGACAACAAACATTATAGATGGGAGGGTTGAAGCAGAAGGATTGACGTGCATGACAGATCACATTGGATTCCAGGCCAATTTTCTGAACATTCATGTTTTGGAAGTTGCCTAATGACCATGCGTTAGACAGGCCCACTTGAGGGAAATCAAAGAAATCATGAGTAAGTGAAATATTTTCTTGTTTTTTTATCATGACCCTATATTGTTCTTTCCTGTTTTGAAAAAAAATTAGACCTGTCCAAATTCAAAGGACTTAAAGACGAAAATTCAAAGCGGATTCTAGTTGAAAACAACCATTCTGTAGGGTAGAAAATATTGTGGAAAAAAAAGAAATTGCTTGATACAAGCAACTTCTCTTTTTTCCAAAATGTTTCTCATTCATAAATTTATAGGACCTTCAAATCAGGGATTGAACAGAAAATGGTTAAGGCAAGGAAACTGCCCCAAATTACAACATAATCCCATGTTCTGACATCCTGAAGCTATATAGTTTACAAATAATTGTGTGGGAAAAGGAGTAAATGCTGTTAACATGCAATGTTTCCTCCAAAAGTGAACTTTGGACTGCGATTTTGGCCATCTATCATTTTCTTGGTATGTTCACCTTGACATTGTAACTGCAGCTAATTCAATCTTTTGGTAATATTTAGATCACCAGCCAACCATCTTGGAAATACTGTAGAAAAAGAAGAAAATGCTTGTTACTTGATTCTGCTTTGTTTAGACAAAGCCAGTAAAGTTCATCAACTTTATATTGTCATCTGCAATTTTTTAAATTTGGATCAGTCCAAACTCTGTTGTCTATTATTAAGTTAAACGTCACCAAAAAATTCATGGTGCAAAAGCTTAGATCTCTTTCACAATTTTCTTTTTATTCTAGGCTATACAGAAACCCGGATGATTTATTAGATGGATTTATGGACTGCTTGGGAAAGGATTGAAAAAATTGATTCCTCCATGTGTGGTGACTGCTATCAGAGGACTATAGTGCATTCAAATACCTCCATTAGTTAACTTTATGATCTTATTTTACCATGGAGAAAAAGTGTTCAATTCATTTCCATACAATCCCTTTTTTCATGCTCTGAAGAAAACCAAGCTGAAGAAAATACACAGAGAAAAGTATCCATTGCTCAGGACATTATCTCTAAACTTCATACCTATTTTACACATACTTTTCAATGTTAACATACTGAATTTTTGCCTGCTATTCATGTTCTAGACCCGCCTTAAATTTGTCATTTTTGGTATGAGCCCATTGCCATAAAACCCAGCTTTTTGACACCCTAAAGAAATATGGAAATTTTGCAGGAAAAGCAGAAATTGTTAATGTCAAACAATTTTTCCTTTCCTCTCAAAGTTTCTAGACTATGTGTCAACCTCAATCCTGTTTAAGCAGGCATTGTCAACTTTTAATTTTGGACTAGTGTAAACTTTTGTTATCTTGGCATTATAGGTTAAGAGCCCCTGATACAGTGGAATCCTTTCAGTCTCAACACTAGCATGTCAACTATTTTACTATTGGGAAGGTAGTTTTCATAGGCTTCTGTTAAAAAGGGGAAAAAGTCCTGTAAATTTTGTATTTAATCCTTTCCTGTAAAAAAATGGGATTTTACGTAAATAGAGAAAACATTGTGGGAAAAGAAGAAATTACATCTAACAAGTCATTTCTCCTTTTCCTACGATATTTTCTACCGCATAGGATGGTTTCAGTTCATACTGCATCCAATCTTCATTGTTGTCTGCAACCTCTTTCAATTTGGACCAGTCTTAAAATTCCAGAAAACAGAAAAGGATATGTCAGTTGCATATAAGCACTGAAGTGCAATTATCGGGGTTGTTATCAACCCCTTTCTAGATGATTTACCTGCCAGTAATACCTGAAAGGGGAGTTAGGCAGTATATAGTTAGATAAATTTTAGACTGATGCATATTCAATCAATTTCTAAAAGGAACATGTTCAAGGCTTACAATAAGTTTTCATCCTGAGACTTGACAATTTCGAAAAGCTATTTTTTCACGTTGATTGAACTAAAACAAACTATAATGAAATGGCGAGATATACTGATAAAACGGGACTTGGAAAATAAATAATATCTGCAAGCTTCATACGTTTTATTCAGTTTCTTATTCTGTTTCGCTTGAATTTTATGCAATGTTATTCTACAATTCATTTGAATGACCTACTACCATACTATAAGACACAAAAAATGAGACCGGTTCAATTTTAAGGCTACAGGTGACAATTCACAGTGTTTGGAGTGAAAATTTGGGTACCAAGAAATCTCTCCTTTTCCCACTTTCTTTTCCATTTTATAATGTTTCACATACCAAATAAGAATTGTGTGTTAATGGGTTAAATGCATGTACAGAGAAAGGAAAGTCGTGTGTAATGTGAACATGGGTAAAATTTAAGTGTACCCTAGAAACAATAATTCAAAAAAAATCATGGAAAAAAGAAATTTTGGTTTTCAGAAAACCTTTCAATTATTTAAATCAATTATTAACCAATTTATAACAACCCTCAAGAAAAGGCTTTGATTGACATTGTGGAAAAATTCTTGTTACAATAAATTTCTTCATTTACCACAATGTTTTCTGCCAAGGAAACAAAGAATTAAAATTCTTGTCTGCAACATCTTTCAATTTGGACAAGTCTAAAACTTTGAAATTCAGTAAAAGGTTAATTATATGTCATCTACTAGCCATACCAGCATCAATCACAAACTTGTCTGAGACACCAGGTAACATTAATTTTTTGGCTGCTGAGAGCTAACTTACAAAGTTTGAGTTAGCTATTGGTGGAATGTTGTTAGTTGTCCATCTACAAAATCATTTCCCCCAGTTATGTGTTTGAGATTAACATCTGTACTCATGACCAAAGAAGTGATTTGATAGGCAATGATTTTTTGTTCACAATACGACATATCAAGCTCATATATATGACTTGTCAAGCAAAATGGGACTATCTGTCATTTAACAGAATTTTGATCAACAAAAACGTAAAAAAAGAGAGATTAGATACAGTACTGGTCAGTCAATGTTGGCTTGTCAGGCTTAGCTATGTAGATACTTATTTTTTTCCACTTTTTAAACTTGTCCAGATTGAAAGATGTTGCCAGCAAAAACAATCTGAAGTCAAACATCCTAATAAGTAGAAAATATTGTGGAAAAGAAGAAATTGCTTAATATTTGATGTTTGTGCAGGAAAGAGTTCAAGTGATTTCAAGTAGGCCTCAATTTGCATGACTTGTTTTCTTTGTCAATATGAAAACTTGTATTGCCTATTCCCACAGAAACGGAGAAGAAGAACCCTGGAGCTGGTGTTTTAATGTTTAACCCATTTTAATATAATGTACATGCGGTATAACAGTCATTTGCAAACTATTAAATTTTGAGTAAAAAATCGATTTTTGATTTTGATATTGTGTCCCTAGTTTTTCTCAGATGTCGCAAACTTATGAGCTATTATGAGACATTTGTCCCATACTTTTTTCTATTTTGCCAGAACACTGCAATTGGGCTTAACCCATTCCCACTTATTGACCCTTTTTGACACCCCAATTAAAAAAGCTTTAGAAGACATTGTGAAAAATGAAGAAATTGATTGTTACAAGCAATTTCTTAATTATCCTCTATGTTTTCTAAAAAGAAAGTTGAAAAAATGCAAATTACATTCACTTTAAATTGTCGTCTGCAACTTCTTTCAATTTGGGCCAGTCTAAAATTTTGCTGTCTGGTAATGGAATAAAATGATGGCTGCTGTTTATCTGTTTAATTGGTCTTTGCTTGTCTATTTGTCCATTGTTTTGTGCCATTGGTTGGTCGAAAATCAGGGTAAGTTTGAAGTCAAATCTGCAAACCAAGTCACTGAACACAGAGATGATTGGCTAGTCTGTGAAGTTGTCATACTTGTAGCTGATGCAGCTGTAGTTGTAATGATTGTGGTTGTTAAAGCAGCTGAAGAGCTCACAGTAACAATTGGATAAAGTGGAAAAGCTTTGTAGACTTCTCAAAATACAGTTACTTCCTCATCCATGCATGTTCTGCTGTCTGATCTCATGTTGATGATAGTACAATTTATCTAAAATCAAAGAAAAAATACAATAACCAAACAGTTTAACCCTTTCCTGTTTTGAACATTTTTAGACCTGTCCAAATTCAAAGGTTTTGCAGATGAAAATTTGGAGTGGATTCAATTTGAAAAATAACTACCCAGTAGTGTAGGAAATATTGTTGAAATAGAAGAAATTGCTTCTTACAAGCAATTTCTTCTTTTTCCACAATGTTTTCTCAAATATAAAATTACTGGGACATAAAAACCAGTGATTGTACGGAAAAGGGTTAAAAACAATTTTTATGCATGATTAGAAAGGCTGGTAATCCAAACAAGTTGTTTACAAGATTTTTCCTTTTTTAGTCAATAGTTTGAAAAAATGAGAAACTTTGCAAAAAAAGAAAATTTACCCTGACTTGTCTGGTGAAAACAATAGGTGGAGCTCAAAATGTAAAAAAGTTCAAACCCATTACCACACAATCCTGGTTTTTATGACCCTCAAGCTAAAAGCTTGGGAAACATTGTGGATAATGAAGGAATAGCTTTTTCCTTGTCTTCCAAACTTACTACTCCCACATAATTTTCTGTCCAAAATGAGACAAGGATTTTTGAAATTTAAAAGAATTGTCATCTCCATCTTCTTTGAATAAGGGCATGAATGAAATTGAGTCCTCTGTTTAAACCCTTACTAGGCGACAAAATGTTAGACTGGTTAAAATTGAAAGAAGTAAGAGATGACAATTTCAAAGTGACAAAATATTAATTAGTTTTGTCTTTTTGGGTAGAAAACATTGTGGAAAATAAAGAAATTGCTTGTCACATTTCTTCATTTTACACAATGCTTTCCCATTTGTTTCTTTAGGGGTGTGAGAAGATGCCATTGTGAGGGATTGGGTTAACAGAAATCCTTGATCCGCCATTGTATGAGCTTATCCTTTATTGGGTTTCCTCCATGAAGGCTACAGACAGGGTTTAGTAACGACCCCTGCCCCCTTCTATGTGCAGACTTATCAATGTCTATATCCCGGTCAAAACAGGAATATTCCAGAATTCTTTGATATCCCAGATTCAGCATTATAAGGGTTAAATCTTTTCTAATTTTGTCATTCTAAAAGTGTCAAAACCTGTCATGTTTGTCTAAGTACATAATATTTCCAAGAACTGTTACAAGGGTGATAATATTTTTTTCATTGGGGTAATTGATATAGATTCATTAGTCAGTTTAACAAGTCAGTTTACTGATAATAATTTCAAACTTTCCAAAACTCAAATAACAGATGGAATTCTCATTCATATAAACAAATTAAGATTAATTCATACATGACATAAATCATGACCTTTTCTAGTATCATCTTTGCTTATTTCCAAAGTCATAATAAGTTGCAATAGAATATAAAGGGATTTAACAAAGGAGTTATACAGTCCTTGGAAGAAACATAGATCACGGGTAAAAATTAAGGGTGCCATATACATCACTAGTTTGTCTAACATGAAAGGATGGTATATGCATCTGTTATGTAATCATTTCCTATATTGTTTAAAACACTCATTAAGACATGACATGACCTTAGTTTACCCTTTACCAAACAATCAGTAGCTTGTCTATCCGCTAGTGACTATTGAGATCTTATTAAAATATTTACATAATGATAGCCACTGTTTTCTGTTCAATCATCTGTCCTAGTTTGTACTCACAGTAGGAAATAGCTGTGACATATATTGCAGGAAAAGGAGAAACTGCTGGGGTCCCTTCCGATTTTAAGGGATCCCGGAACACTGTTAGTGTCGATCCCTTGTTGTGGCTGAATGGATTTGTTGGTGGTAAAAAAAAAGACAATACCTTCTAACAACTGTGTAAAAGGAACATTTTGAAACTATGTTGGATTCTAGATAAACAGTATGTTTCTGGGGGAACTATGTTCATATCAATAATTAACACAGTTCTAAAGTAGTTTATAAGAGCAATTAAATTCAAAGCACCTCTTCTCAATTTGGACTAGTCTAAAATTATGTCATTTTTGAATGGGATTAATGAAAAATGAAGGTATGGCTAGGGTAGAAATTGGTGGGAATAAAGGGAAATGACTTATAATTACTAAGTTCTCCTTTTGCCACACAGTTTTTGTGAATATATCAAAATTGACCAATTGCTGGCTCTGCCCATTACTACTAAAGCTCCGCCCATTGACTCAGACAGGAAGTTCCGCTTTAATTTTACAGCATTCTCTTGCAAAATTTTTGCCCAGTAGCATTTAACAAACAGTAAATTGGTGTGTTAATGACCTAAATGTCGTAGCTACAGATTAAAAAGGCTGTAGCTACGAGGTTTAAGCCGCCAAATCAAAAATAAAGGTAAAGAAAAATGGCAACCAATGTTAGATTTGATAAGCTTGGGTCCAGGCTGAATGAATTATTCGATTGGTCAGTATATTCCTCTATTGAAAGCCCCCTTTTGTCAATTCAAAAGGGCAATATCCCAGAAAAAAGGGAACACTTTCATTTCTGCTGTCTTATGAAAATTGGTGATGAGATTCATTATTTTCTTTTTTTATATATATAATCCCAATCCCATAATATTATGGCCGAGATATCAGTTTATTCACCATAATGAACTAACCTCAGCCTCGAAATTTCCCTAGCTGATGTTCGGCATGTCGGTCCCTCTCCCCGTCAGTTCCCCGGGTTAAAGATTGTTGGCACGGCGTCAGGTTTCAATCGGAGTCGAAAGTTCTCAAAACCAACGTCATTTACTAGTTTCGGGCTGATAAAAAAATTAAAGTGTCTCACACAAAGCTTTGCATAACTCGATGGCTCAGAATTTGTCGTTGCTCGGTTCAGTTAATGAATCCACAACTTTTTTCTTTTAAAATCAATCGGAAACGTAAAAATGCAGGTCCTCTGAGTTCCCGATTCATCATTACAACCGTAAGCATCACAGATCGTCATTATTCTGTTTTAAAATTGTTTTTTTATGTATTATCGCCTGTATTTACTACAGTATCCATTTGACACAACTTCTACTATGACGTCACAAATGCAGGGGAGATAAGCGGTTTGGGGAATGTACAGGGGAAGTAAGCGATGCGCTGTTTTTGAGCAGTATCAAATCTTGACATTTCGAATTGGTTTTTGTACATGTGCACGGCCTGCAATCGCGAAAATATTGTTCATGTGTTTAAATAACACCATATACATAAAAAATAATGAATGGAAAGACAAAAAAATTTTTTTCTTGAATTTGCCCTTTAATGTTCCTCTATGTTTTCACGAGCATATTTCTTGAGGGTAGCCCAAAAGTATAATTGTGTTGGAATAGGTTTAAATCAAAGGACTGAAAGCACTGGAATGCATGATTGTGGGCTGACAATTATTTGAGAATTTATTTAAAAACAACTCTTGCTTGACAGGGACAAGCAGGTGGTGTAGACCAAGATCAGATTACACACATTTGCGGGCTGACCTTAAAGGATACTGTTTAGCACTTATTTTCTTCGGGGACTATATTTCTCTAGCTGACTGATTGGCAACAGTTTGAGACGTCTTTCTTTTCATTCTTACCTGTATATAGCATTGTTTCCCATAACAATTTTACAGATCGAGTCAGATTATCCCTTTACCAGTGTTAAAATTTTTGGCAATTCTTACCTGGTCAGCAGATAGAATTTAGCTTCATTAAACTTTAATTCCCAAATTCATTGCACCTTAATAATTTTTATTTTATTTTATAGTTCAGAAATTTGATCCTTCTTCTGGTTAGGTAAATGACCACAGAAAAAAGTATCCAGAAATTTAACCCCCCTGGTTTTGAGAAAATGAATTTGGACCCTCAGAAAGAAAGAGCTATATGGTACCTCCTTAAAAAAGCATGACAAGGGTTTACAAGAGGCCAATGAGGGCCTACATCTCTACTGGTTATATTGTGCCCTAAAATTTCTTACACAAAACTTCAGTGTATTTTCACAGGAAATATTTCAAATACACCAGAATTGATAAACGTTGAAAAAAGAAGTCTAAAGATGTCATGCATATTGTTTTGCCCCGTTTTGGTCTAAGTATTGACACTTTAACTGTTAATTAACCCATTCCCACTTGACGAAATCTTAGACTGGTCCAAACTGAAAGGAGTTGCAGACAACAATTTAAATTTTATGAAATTTTATATTTTTTCAACTCTCTGAATAGAAAACATTGTGTAAAATGAATAAATTGCTTGTTACAAGCAATTTCTTCATTTTTCACAATGTTTTCCAAAGCTTTCACTCCTTGGGGCGTCTAAAGGTGTCACTGTGTGGGAATGGGTTAAAGCCAGATTCAGAATTTTGTTTAAAAAAAATAAATCTATATATTATCATAAATACTTGTAACTGAATTTGAGTTGTATGTATTGTTGAATAAATTTTGACAATGAAATATGTCAAATGATGAAGAGTTTTTGCATTAATAAGTAATATTAACCCATTCCAACTCAATCCCTCCTTTTTACGCCCCTCAAGAAAAAAGTTTTGGAAAACATTGTGGAAAATGAAGAAATTGCTTGTATCAAGCAATTTCTTCATTATCCACAATATTTTCTATTCAAAAAGACGGACAAATTCAAAATTCCATCAACTTGAAATTATCGTCTGCAGCTTCTTTCAATTTGGACCAGTCTAAAATTTTGCTGTGTTGGAATGGGTTAAAGTCACAAGTAATTTTTTTTCACTGTTCTAAAAATATTGGTCACTGAAGAATTGACCATTCCTGGCTGTCAATCAAAGAAACAATTAACCAAACAAATCAATCATTTATACTGGGAGTCATGTTTGAATTCCAGTATTGGCTGCCATTTTTGTGAAGCATTTTTGCTTGAATGCAACTTAAATGTTGTAACTACAGCCTATTCAAGCTGTAATTACTACCTTTAGGTGACCAACCAATCGATTTACTTTTCTGTTACATGCTACTGGCCATAAATTTTGCAAGATACAATTGCTTGACCTTTTCCTGTTTTGCCAAATTTTAGATTGGTCCAAATTCAAAGGTTTTGCACACAACAATTTAAATTCTAATCTATTTGAAAAATAATCATCTGAAAAGGTAGAAGATATTGTGGCAAAAGAAAAAATTGCTTGAAACGCAGGGACGTAAAAACCAGGGATTAAACAGGAAAGGGTTAAAATGGAAGCAGAACTTCCTGTAGAAGTCGATGGGTGAGACCAACAGAGTAAGTGGGCAGGGCCAGCTATTGGTCGATTCCACCTGGCCAGGTATGTGACAGTTGGTAACCATTTAAAGTTTGTGACATTCTAGATTTTTTCAAATTTCTGGGTTGAAAATATTGTGTAAAATGGAGAAATTGCTTGTCACACACACTTTCTTCATTTTTCACAATGCTTTCCAAAGCTTTTTCTTCAGGGGTGGTAAAACGGAGGGATTGTGTGGAAATGGGTTAATTCAATCAAACTTAAAACTTGTGTTGGAAAAGCAAAACACACAAGAGTGTTTGTGTTTGATGTAAGCATTTGTTCTCATTTTTAAAACTGAAAAAGCTAATTCTTTAGTCTATGGAAAAACTATTATTGAATAATTTTAAGTAAACTTGTTTCACTTACAAGTTCATGACAAGAACAAATTTGATTTTAACTATCAAAGCTCTGGTGGACCTTTTCAAATATCACTTTTCTAAAAAGACGGTCTAAGTATTTTCTACTATTCTTGTAAGTTTCTTCACAATGCTTTCAACTTCTTTTCCCCTAAGAATGAAAAACAAGGTGATAGTTTATGAAAGGTTTTAAAATCATCTCCATTATTAATCCCAATTCCAAGCCTAAATTTCTGTTTTCATCACACTCCCTGTTCTTTAAGTTCTTTTTCAACAATTTTCTTGTATTCCTCAAAGCCACCTTCAAGAGAATGAACAGTCTTATTTTTCACTACCCATAGCTCCTCACACACCATTTTAATGAGTCTTTCATCGTGAGATACTAATATACAGCCTCCCTGAAAATATATCAAATGCGTTAATAACCAGTAAGAAGGGACCATCTAGTGCAAAAAGTATCTATCCTGGTCCGATCGAACTGATAGCAGAGAACAATCAAGGTTTGCCTCCAATACCTGAATTCTGTTGCTAGTCTTGACCACTGACATTATTTGGCAGTCTTTATGAAATCATTTCTTGTCGTCCTGCCCTACCACATATACAATTTTGTAAATATCCATGCAAATTGACCAGTACTGAAACCAACTTCTTTTTCATAAATATTTTAAAGAAATTCCTAATGGCCCTTTTTCAAAAGGCAAGCTGAAGCACATTTCAAAACAATTAAGGTTTACACTGTTCAAATAAAGCCAATACAGTAAATACCTCTAAACCTTTGTCAAACTGAACCCAGAATATTGTCTGCTTAAGCAGGCCACATAGACAAAGATCAGCCCACACAGATGTGCAGTCTGATCTTAATTTACACCATCAACTTAATGTTTTAAGATAGGGTTAATTATAAAATATGTAATTGTGGGTAGTAATATGCACTTTTTCTTTAAAAACAATGTTTTCTATCCTATTTGGATTTTATCTTTCAATTATTAATGAAAATTATTAAAATCAGACAAAGCAGGTCATACAGAGAGGATAGGAACAAGCTGAAAGACTGACCATTCTTATACCCCCACTACACAGCAGAGGATTATAAATATCATTATTCAAGGATTTAGTATTTGTCTTTGGTCAGTTGTATTAGACTGTGGCCAATATCTTTGATCTGGGGTTTATTAAAGTAGACCTTAAACCTGTAACACGGGAAAAAACAAATAACTTTATCAATAACCTTCAAATATAGCAAGAAAGCTTGTATATCAATAAATGCTATAAGCCTGAATAACCTTGAACAAATTTAAAGCATGTCAAATGATAGTACTTACAGCAAACTTTTTCAAAGCATTTCCCAAGGCTTCTATAGTCTCCATGTCTAAATGGTTAGTAGGTTCATCAAGGATGAAGAAGTTGGGACTGAAAATAGGAAAATGATCATAAAATAATAAAAGCCCAGGAAAACTCTTACAATCAATACAAAATACATGTAAAGGAAAGCCATTTGTTAAATATAAGAGCATCACATGAGGATGCAAAAACCTATCTGAAGGTGCTGGATAGCATAATTTTACACAGGAGCACAGCGTACAGATGCCTTTGCAAGGCTGTTCAATTACTTGATAGTTGGTATAATTTCTTAGTCAAAAAAGGATATAGTTTGTTTAAAATCCAGAGTTATCTCCCTTGGTAGTGATTACCTGTATGATATTGAACACATAAGTCAAATTCCAAGCATATACTTTTGGTAATAACTGAGATAAAGTAAGATTAAAGTTTTGTTACAACAACTTGCAAATGCTTACCCTGAAAAATTGGCAAAGCTTTTTGTTAACCAAAACAGCCAAGGGAATAATTGAAATAACCCAACACTAGAAAACAACTTTTTAGACTGGCCAAAAAATCAATAACTGGCAGGTGACAGTTTTTACTTCATAATTATTTTAGGGGTGAACATTTTTGATATTGCTTTTTCTTTATTTTTCGTATTTTTCAGAACTTTCTTCTTCAGGGGCAAAAACAACCCAGGATCTTGTGGTATTGGGTTAATATGTCCTAGCCACACCCACTTTAAACTGCATTTGGACAATTTAGTTTGAGATACCAGACCACATTAGCTTCTATGTAACTAAGGTCAAACTATAAAGGAATTCCATGACCTGAAAATAATACAGGTTACTACAGCTTGAGTAAGCTTTTAAGCTGTTAACCCTTTCCTGTACAATCCCTGGTTTCTACGTCCCTGTTATTTTATACTTGAAAAAACATTGTGGGAAAAGAAGAAATTGCTTGCTACAAGCAATTTCTTCTTTTCCCACAATATTTTCTACCTTATAGATTGGTTACGTTTCAAATTGCACTCACTTTTAATTGTCGTCTGCGACTCCTTTGAATTTGGACAGGTCTAAAATTTTGAAAAACAGGAAAGGGTTTACATGATATTTTGATTGCCAACTGACAAAATATTATACTTAAATCTGTCAGAGAAAACAACATACCCCTGTACCAGTTTTTTCTTTAAATGTGACCCGGACAAAAGACCTTGGTATCTACAGATGAATATCAATGAGATCTATTATTGTGCCAAACAAGAGCATTTTATCTTGAATAGGCCTGAAGAAATCGAAAATGATAACCATTCTCACGCTGAACCTGGAATATGCCTATTTTGGCAGGATGTAAAAGACAATGGTCAGTCTGCATATATGTGCAGCCATATCCTATTGTATATCACCTGCTTGACCCTTTTAAGCCATAGATGTTTATAAAATGAATTTTCAAAAGAGATATAAATCCACAATTAGTACTTGTGGTCTTTTAAGCCCTTTGATTTTAGTGCAAGTTTTAAGAAAAATTTATTGAGCATGACAAGGGATTAGTATTTTTGGTAAAGTTTTTGCAGGACTTTGACCTTGATAAATGACCTCAATTTTTTATCTATTGTTAACTGAGATAGATTGATTGAATGGGGTTTTATGCCATTTTTAACAGTATTTCAGTCATATTGCGGCAGCTGGAGCACCTAACAATGGATTCCTGGCATTTCTAACACCAATACAACAACTACATCCAGCTGTTCTTCCCATACAGGTTTATGATTATCCACCTATTGATGGGAGACAAATGTAGGAAGGATATTGGCCGCAGCTGGTGATCCAACCTGGGACCCCATGTCTAGGAGTCCTACGCACTACCGTGTTTGGCCACAGCCATGAGGTAGAAAATTGGCCAAGAGCAAAAGTCTTGACCCTAAGCAACCTACACAATCCATGAAAACCTGAAAATAGTCAATTCCTTCTGCACTTTTCCATCAGATCCCTTTACATATAATGGGTCACATAATGATCTTGGAGAAAGCCTTACTTGGTCATACTCATCACAGCAAATGCGACCCGACTTTTCTGCCCACCAGATAAACTACTAACAGGCCTCATGCCAAGCTCCCCACTGACACCGTACTGTCCTAAGGCATTCCTGTACTGTTCTGTAGGCTTTCCTGTGAATAAATCAAACAATCGAGTACAGAGAATAGATCTATTTAAAAAACTTGGAACAGATTGACAGATTGTGGCTGGCAAGCAAAATGAGATAGACCATTGAAATCATTCATTTAGGCTAGGAGTGAACTTGAAATGCCAACCTTGGTTGACATAAAAGCTAAGCATAATTACTATTTTGGTAAATCAAATGTCATAACTACAGCTTATACAAGCTGCAGTTACGACTTTATGGTTTCCCACCAATAGTGTTGGGCAATGGGTTTCAAATCATTATTGATCATCACTTTTTAGTCAGAAGAATAAATCAACTAATAATCAATTACATAATCAGTTTCTCTGAAATCAATTCAATTCTATGTATATATGCTTTGGAATTAACACTACTGCCAGCTACTTTGATTTTTTTATAATCCATGCAATGATACTTATATCATTGTTTTAAACTTGTAAGCTTTGATATTGAAACTGTTCATTTTGTATTTTGATTGAGATTTACTTCACCTCGAGACAGGGTTAAAATGACCTGTGTTCCCTTGGTAAAAGGTTACCACCAGAGAATAAGAAATAAACAAGACCATATCAGTGACATTGGTCTCCCGAAATGACTTGACATATATGTCTATGACTTTAACCTTCATATCAAGCATTGGATAATCTAGATTTTGCAATCTGTGAGTCCCCAAGAACTCACAGATCTGAAAATTGCAACGAGTCCAAGAAAAAAATCAGGAGTCTGTCAAACAAACCCACTATTAACAAATTATAATCAAGTTAAACAGACACACTCTTAATTTTCTGCAGCTATTATCAATTAGGCCAACCCCCAACGGAAAGATCCATCTCTTAAAAATAATCAGTATGACCATGGATTATAAAAAAACATAAATGAAATTCATGGTTGAGTTTATTACAAGCATCCTTCTCCCCCTAATCAAATATAAAAGCTTAAACTCATAGCTGGAAGAGTAATTCAGCAACAAAGGTCAATTCTAAAACAAGAGCACTGCCCACGGATGCCAATGCTCGGCTGCAGGTGCTGGATAATGCAAAAATTCTTAGTCTAAACAGGGGCATAACTCTTACAAAAACGTTTTTAGAGTTATCCCCCTTGATAGTCTAGCTAGCTGTTGTGATGGTCAATACTCATGCCAAGTTTCATGAGGATATCTTCAATAAAAAGAGATATAACCAAGGTTTAAGTTTGTCACGCCAATGCCAATGACGACGCGAACGACGCTCAGGTGATGAAATGATAAAATAAGATTGTCTCAATAATAATCAAGTTACAATTCCTTTTTCTCACTTGAACAGCAGACTTTTGCTCTTAACTCGTTACCAGACCACAAATTTTTAGACTTCTTCAAATTCAAAGATGTTGCAGACAACACTACGCTGTTGATGGGCTTTTGATTTTTTCCTTTATATCTTTTTAGGTAGAAAAAATTGTAGATAACAAAGAAGCTGCTTGTAACAAGAAATGTATTCATTTTCCACAACATCTTCAAAAGCTTTTTTCTTAGGGGAGTCAGAAAATGTTATAGTGGAAATGGACTAAGCTCAATATTGGACAAAAGGACTGAATTTTGAAATATCTCGATCTCGTATGCTAATATGATACCATAACAACATCATTCAACAAGTGATTAACAAGTTATTGGGGTGGACGTACAGATGGAAAACAAAACGATGGATGGACAACAGACGAAGTGGCGGCTATACATTCACCCTTTTAGGAGCATACAAATAAGAAATTGCTTGTAACAATTCCTTCTTTTGCTACAGTATTTTCTACCCTACTGAATGATTATTTTTCAAGTAAAATTGTCTTTAAATTGTCATCTGCAAAACCTTTTAAATTGGAAAGGTCTGAAATTTTGCCAAATAGTGTTAAATCTTTTTTTTTTCAGTTATCCAGTCAAAAATTACCAAGCCCTTTTAATTTACAGCAAGTATTTGCAAATTATTGTTAAACAGAAATCAAGTATCAAAATATTTCAAAGGCATAAAATGATAGTTACCTGGAAATCTTTCCGCAAGAAGTTCCACTGATGTAAGCTCCATACTGAGTTGATCTACGTGATGTTGACTAAAGTACCCAATACGTAGATGTCTGTGAACATGTCGTACACCTTTGGTTGGAGATAACTCCCCTAACAGGATCTTTAGTAATGTAGTTTTACCAGCACCATTTTCTCCAACCTACATACAATTAAAACAAACAATACATTGGATCTTGAAACAATCTTTATTAACACTTGTCAAGCTGAACTTGGAAAATTCTTGTTTTGGTAAAAGGATTGCGCAAAATCAGTGCAATTTGATCTTTGACTACACAACTCCTTTGTCACATTTAAGCCAGATTTGTTAAAGAAATCATTTTTCAAAAAAAAAAAAACCAATAATCAGCCATTCACATGCTTTCATTACTTTGATTTACAAATATAATTTTAAAAGGTCTTAATTTAGCAAGATAGAGTAAAACAGGGATGAATTCCTATGCCCAACTAGACATACTTTCCCTTTTTTCAAGTAGAAAATTTTATCTCTTATCATTTCTGCGGTCAAGTGGATCTTTGTACAATAAAGTATTTACAACATTCAGTACTGTTATAAAGCATTTAATCTAGTTTGATCTAGGTCTGGGGATCTTGGATTAATAAAAGATTCACAGAATTCAGTATTTCTTTAACCCTTTCCTGTTTTTCAAAATTTTAGACTTGTTCAAATTGAAAGCAGTTGCAGAAGACAACTAAAAGAGAGTGCAATTGAAAAGTAACCAGCCTAGAGGGTAGAAAATATTGTGGGAAAAGAAGAAATTATACAATTAATGTCTTCTTTTCCCACAATGTCTTCCCATGTATGAAATCACAGGGATGTAAACAACAGGGATTGAACAGGAAAGGGTTAATACATATAAGTAATTTGTCTGAAGACAAGTGGATCTTAAAGCAATAAAAGATTCACAGAATTCAGTATTCTCATAAAGCATGTATTCTATTTTGTTGATCTTGGTGATATTGCATAATAACCACTACACTGCAACTCCTCTATAACGCTACCCGGCACAGGGCTGACTCCATTATAACGCGGGACCCGCTTGGCTCCCAAAATTTGGGAGGGGGGGGGGTATTTTGGGTTGCAGATGCTGAGATACGACGTTAATTCTGATTTGGCCGAGATTTTTTACATCCCGTCTTCTGCCCCCTCGAAGAAAAAGGGTTGCACAAAAAATCGATAATTACCCGAAGCTAGGTTAGTTTTTAACACCTTACGTGGACGGTCCAGGCCAATTAATGCATTAGTTCAGAGGTAATTGCTTTGTTTGATTGATGACACACGTAGTGTTTCAATTTACAAAATCGGTTTGATTGTTTGGTCTTACTGTTTGACATTTAGATGATCATTGCCTTAGGTCATTGATATGTTTTAAATCATTAGAGAAAAGGCACGCACCTCGGTATCCTTCAGTTACAAACCTTGAAGGTGGTGCGATTTAAATAGCACAGTTACACTCTCGGCGTTCTTAATTTTCTTCAGTCCCCGGTAGGACGTGTTTTTAAAGCAATGCGCGACCGTGAAATTAGACAAATTGACTATAGCCTACTTTTTATTTCAGTTCATAGTTTGCTGGTATCCGGAGCTCCTAGAGGATAGTGACTTCAAGATAAAAACGCAACAATGTGCTTTGAAAACAATCAGTCGTAGTTGCAAAGTTTTTGCTAAATACAGAAAATACGTGAATTTGAATTGTAAATGTCACAATATCTGAAGATTCTCATCCGAAACGGGATAGATAATATAAGTAGATTAAAAAAAATACCGTTATTTTTCCGCATTTCTTTCAATAATCCTAAAATTTAATGCCACTCTGTATAATCAAACACACGGCAAAAAGCTCGTCCACAAATTTGAAGTAAAGGTTTTTCGGGTATAGTTTATTTCATTCTGAGGGAGGAAAGACGATCAAAGGCGCCACCGCCAGATGTTCAGCTATTTATGGGAGAGTTTCCGGAGTTGACACGTGCTAGACACGTGCCCCGTGAGAATTCTTGCTGACCGAATTTTCTACTCTTGTCGTTATGAAACCAGACATTCCGCCGTCTCGAATATTTTTCGATTATTATGACCTTTATTTTTACGATTAAAAGTTAGCCGCTACAAGGTTTAATCCAGTTTTGTAATCGTGCAACTGGTCGGTTTAAATTCTTGATTTGTAAATTACTAGGTTCAGATAGAGTTCTTTGTCCATTTATTGTTACCGTATTTTTGACAATGGTAAAGAAATTAGACCAAGACAAGTGTATTTACAAGGGAATTTGTTTGCCTAAAAATCCTTTATTATAAGCTCTATAAAACTAAATGAGAGCTTATTAGAATCATTTTATTAAGTAAGTTCCAAAAGCGTAGGATTAAGTTACAAGTACATAACTGATTTACATTACATAAACGCAATGTTTGCAGTCACACAATGGTAAAACAACATGCCCAGAATCTTCTTTGAGCAAAAAGTGAGCTTGATTGATTGAATGGGGTTTAACGCCACTTTTTAAAACAAGGGGCCCTCATGGGCCTGAGAAGGTCTTCTTGTTTTCATTATTTCCGTTAAAGAAATCTGATATTTAAAGAAGTTAATTCTTCAAAGAAGAATGCATAAAGAAAAAAAGGACTTTATCCGCTTTATTATTTTGAGCAACAATCCTCAAGGCCCCTTTTCCTGTGTTTCATGACAGATCCACTCCATTTCCAAAAGAAAGTTACCTTATGACCCTACAATCATCCTGTGAAATTTTCATCAGAATCTGAAATAATTGTGGACTTTATCAAATAAACAGGATTGTTTTGAATGTTTTCCCATGTATGAAAACCCATAAGGCCCCTTTTCCTGTGATGTCTGATGGATCAATTTCATTCCAAAAGGAACTTTCCTTACAACCCTACAATTGCCCTGTGAAATTTAAAAGTCAATTTGATAATGATTGTGATCTTCATCACATACACAAGACTGTTTTGAATGATAATCTGTAAGGCCCCTTTTCCTGTGTTTCCAATGCCACAAATATTCCATGCATCTTTGAAGAGAATCCAATAAACCTGTTGTCTTTATTTTGTTTACAAAGATATTAAAATCAAGTTCTCATAAGGCCCCTTTTTGTGATATTTTACTGTTGGTTTTATCATTCTGTGAAAATTAAAAGTTAATCCGATGAAATATGGGAACTTCATTGTGTTTACTAGAATATTTAAAAAAAAAATTCATATGGCCCCTTTTTACATGATACTTGATGGATTGTACCCAGTTTAAGTGATTGTACAATCATTCTGTGAAATTTTGAAGTGAATCAGGTGAAATCAAGGGACATCATTGTGTTAACCAGAATATTTAAGAAAGTTTTATCATAAGGCCCCTTTTAATGTGACACTTGCCATAATCAAATCCACTGTCAAAATCATCAATTGTAATGATGGTACAATCAATCTGCGTACTCTGTGTAATTTATTGTGTTAACCCATTACCAGACAGCATAATTTTGGACAGGCCCAAATTGAAAGAAGTTGCAGACAAAATTCAAAGTTATTGAAATTTGGATTTTTTTAACTTTCTGGGTAGAAAACATTGTCGAAAATGAAGAAATTGCTTGTAACAAGCAATTTCTTCATTTTCCTAATTGTTTTCCAATGCCTTTTCCCTTGGGGGTATCTGAAGGCGTCACTGAGTGGGAATGGGTTAATGAGTTTATAGTGAAATCTTCATAGGGCCCCTTTTTCCATGATACTTTACAGTACAAACCAGATTTCAATAGGAACAATTCTAATGAAGGTACAATCATTCTTTAAGTTAAAGAGAATCAATGAAAACAGTGGACTGAATTGTGTCAAGAATTTTTGTAATAAAATTTTCATATGGCCCCTTTTCCCATGAAACATAACAAATCAGACCCAATGTACTAAGGAACAATCCTGATGATAGTTTGAAGAAAATGATAAAGACTAAGGACTTTATTGTGATAATGATGTTTTGTAATAAAATTTTCATAAGGTTCCTTTTCTTGTGTCACTTAACCGATCAGACTCAATTTACAAAGGAACAATCCAAATGATAGTACAATCATTCTATTAAAGTTTAAAGAGATTTGGTAATAATTTTTCATACAGTTCCTTTTCCTATGATACAAGACAGATCAGACCCAATTTGGAAAGAAACAATCCTAATGATGGTACAATCATTCTGTGAAAGTTTGAACAGAATCCGATGAAAACTGCGGACTTTATCATGGTGTAAAGATTTTAAAATAAAATTTTCATAAGGTTCCTTTTCCTGTGATACTTGAAGGATTAGGTCTCATGTCAGCATCAACAATCGTAATTATTGTACAATGATTCTGTGAAGGTTTGAAGAAAATCCAATGAAATCTCTGGACTTGGTTACAAGGATAATAGATAAAATTCTCAAAAGGCCCCTTTTCCCATGATACTAGACAGATCAGGCCTAATTTGAAAAGAAAGAATCCTCATGATGGAAAATCATTCTGTGAAAGTTTAAACAGAATCCGATGAAAACTGTTGACTTTATTGTGGTACAAGGATTTTGAAATTAAATTTCATAATGCTCCTTTTTCTGTGATACTTGATGGATCAGGTCCAATGTCAACATCAACAATCATTATTATTGTACAATTATTCAGTGAATGTTTGAAGAAAATCCAATGAAAGCTCTGTACTTGGTAACAAGGATTTATAAATGAAATTTTAATATGGCCCCTTTTCCTGTGTTTCGTGACAGTTCAAACCCTGTTATGAAAAGAATGATCATTATGACCTTACAATCATTCTGTGAAAGTTTCAACAAAATCTGATCAAAGCTGTGGGCTTCATTGTGTAAACAGGGATTTTTTATTGAATTCTCATATAGCCCCTTTTCCCAAGTTACTTGATGGATCTGAACCAATTCCAAAAGGAACTATACTTACAAAAGTATATTCATTCTGTTTGAGTATAAAGACAACACTATGAAATCTGTGGACTTGAAAGGATTAATTAAGATTTTTTTTATTTGAATTTTCCTAAGGCCCCTTTTCCTATGTTTCTCGATGGATCATACCTAATTTGAAAGAAACAATCCTTATGATGGTACAATCATTCTGTGAAAGTTTGAAGTCGATCAGTTGAAATCTAGGACCATGATGTGTTAACTAAGATTTTTTTTATTAAATTTTCATAGGGCCCCTTTTTCCATGAAACTTAATGGATCAAACCCACTTTCGAAAGGAACAATCCATTTAATGTAAAAATCATTCCGTGAATGCTTATAGAGAATTTGAAGATAACTGTGGACTTTATTGTTTAAGAGGATTGCTTTAATCAAATTTTCATAAGGCCCCCTTTTCCCGTGGTCCCTCACTGATCATACCCAATTTTGAAAGGAACAATCCTCATGATTGTCCAATCATTCTGTGAAAGTTTGAAGAGAAAGCAATGAAAACTGTAGACTGTAGATTGTTAACCAAGATTTTTTGAATAGATTTTGATTAGGCCCCTTTTCCCGTGTTTCTTCACGGATCACACCCAATTTTAAAGGAATGATCCTTATGATGTTGCAATCATTTTGTGAAAGTTTGAAGAGAATCCGATGAAAACTGTGGACTCCTGATTATAAATGAGGATTTTTTATTAAATTTTCAAAGTCCCCTTTTCCCGAATTTCTTGATGGATCATACCGAACTTCGAAAGAACAATCCTTGTGATAGTACAATCATTCTGTGAAAGTTTGAAGAGAATCCGATGAAAACTGTGGACTCTAGAGTGTTAACGAGGATTTTTTAATTAAATTTTCATAAGGCCCCTTTTCCCGTGTTTCTTGACGGATCAAACCCATTTATGAAAGGAACAATCCTTAAGATAATACCATCATTCTGTGAAAGTTTGAAGAGAATACCATGAAAACTTTGGACTCTATAGTGTTAGCGAGGATTCTCTTATTAAATTTTAATTAGGCCCCTTTTGCCATGTTTCTTGACGAATCTGACTCAATTTCGAAAGGAACAATCCTTATGATGATAAAATCATTCTGCGAAAGTTTGAAGGGAATCCGATGTAAACTGTGGACTCTAGTGTTAACAAGGAAAAGTTTAACGGACGGACGCCGGATGGACAGACAGACGCCGGGAAAAGCCATCGCAAAAGCTCTAGTGGCCTTCGGCCAGTAGCGCTAAAAATGAGCTTGAAGAGTCACTCTCCAACAGTGTACAGTAGTTACTTTTCCTAAAAACATTATGCCATGAGAATTGAATTAATGAAAGTGTGAAAAAAAGACTTTCAAAGGTTTGATCTGAAATTTCAGTATATAGTATCTTTTTTAGATACTGAAAAAAAATTAATCCTTTTTTTGTGTACAATGATTTATATTTCATTTAATTAACAAGAAAATGTGTTTGTAAATTGCCATGTCCCCTTCACTGTCTTTTTTAGGAAATGTGACCATATCTTTATCTTGTCACATCACCTAGACCTTGGCATCTTCATGTGTCAATGGGATCTATCAACATGGCAAATATGAACAGTGTGTCTGATATAGGCTTTAAGTAACTGTAATAATTAAGTTTTTTTAGATTAGATTTTGTGGAAGTTTGACCACAACAAATGGTGTTGACCTTGTCACATGACCTAAACCTTGATATCTTCAAATGTGTATTGATGAGATCTATCATCATGGTAAATATGAGCATTGTATCTTAAATAGGTTATTATTGTAACTGTTAAGTTTTGTTTTTTTTAATTATTTGCAGAAATTTGACCATGTCCCATGACAAATGACCTTTTTCTTGTCATATAACCTAAATCTTGGTATCTGCAGCTGCATATTCATGAATCTATCAACATGCAAAATATGAGCATTGTATCCTGAAAAGATTTAAATTAATTGTAAATAATAAAGTTTTTGAAAAACTGGGTAAATTTTGCTGAAATTTGACCTAGAGAAATGACCTTGTCCCATGATCTCAAGGCTTGTATCTGTAGATGTGTATCAATAAGATCGATCATAATGTCAAATATGAGCATATGATCTTGAAAGGCTTAACTTAATAATAAATGTAACAGTTTTTTGTTAAGTTTGGAAGAGTTTAACCTTGAATAACCTTTAAGTAATAGTAAAAGTCAAGTTTTTGTAGACAGACAGACAGACAGATAAAATGAGATGGACAGACAGACAACTGTTAAACAATATGCCATGTTTTTTTGATACAGGGACATAACAAAGTTATATTTTCACAACGAAGCCTGTTGTGAAAATATAGCTTTAAATTTGTTGATTAAGGTTTAAAATATATTATACTGTAAAAACACAATTGCCCTCCATTCAAAATCTTAAGCAACAAACAATTGTCCCCCCTTTAAAATCTTTATCAAATATCACACTGTCTTTTTATAGTAATACTGTACTTACCATACAAATAATTGGCATTACAATCTACACCTCCAAATATCATGCTGTCTTTTTATAGTAATACTCTACTTACAATACAAATCCTTAAAAACATATTGGCATTAGAATCTTCAACTTCAAATATCACACTGTCTTTTTAAAGTTATACTGTACTTACCATACAAATCATTGAAAACATATTGGCATTCAATCTACATCTTCAAATATCACACTGTCTTTTTAAAGTTATACTGTACTTACCATACAAATCATTGAAAACATATTGGCATTACAATCTACACCTTCAAATATCACACTGTCATTTTATAGTAATACTATACTTACAATACAAATCCTTGAAGACATATTGGCATTACAATCTACACCTTCAAATATTACACTATCTTTTCTATAGTAGAACTGGACTTCATCTAACTGTAGAATGTTGGATTGCAATTTTTCACATTCTGGAAATCTGAAAAAATACAATGCAACTTAAACCTATTCCCACACAATTCAAATCTTTAATGCCCCTAGAGGAAAAGGCATTGAATCATGAAGAAATCGCTTGTTACACCCAATTTCTCATTATAAACAATATTTTCTACAACAAAAAACATTCTACAACAAAACACAAAGATTTTAAAATTTGTATTCAAAAAGGGTTGACTGAATTTGGACAAGCCTTTAAGTTTTTCTTCTTGAATTGTTTATAAATAACGTTTTCTTAATGTAACGAAATTAGTTGGATAAAATTAGAGTGATGAATTTCTGTGGTTTATATTAGATGTCTAATGGCATTTTGAATAAACTGTCTTATTTAAATCAAAGAAAATCAAATTTAAAGGAAACAGATCTTACCCAAACAGATTACTTGCTTTTTAGGGAAGAATTAATCATTTCCTGTTCAATCCCTGGTTTTTACGTCCCTGTGATTTTATGACTGGGAAAATATTGCAGAAAAAGAATAAATTGCTTGTAACAAGCAATTTCTTCTTTTTCCACAATATTTTCTATCCTACTGAATGTTTATTTTTCAGATTAAATCCACTTCAAATTTTCATCTGCAAACCTTTGAATTTTGACAGGTCTAAAATTATGCAAAACAGGAAAGGGTTTAGGCTGAAAGAGACGACTAATACATAAACTTGCCGTCTTGGTGTCAGTGAGAAAAAACATGCAGCTAGTCCATGCTCAGACCCTGGAACTCTCCCTTTTAGGTGAGTACTGTAACAACTGAGCTAACCAATATGTCTCCCGAGATAAGTGCTAAAGATCAGTACACTCGGGCAGGATTGAGTGCTTATCACTGTAGATGCAATAGCACTGGATTTTGAACTTTTAAAATCTTTTGTAGATTACAGATCTCTGCCCACTGGTTGACATTTATGTGAAACATTTTTGTTGGTTTGGTGATTTAACTATCATAACTACAGCTTATTCAAGCTGAGGTTACAATGTATAGGTCACCAATAAACAATCTTCATTTTTTTGTTATATCTTACTGGTCATAAATTGTGCAAAATAAGTTTGATATCAAAGTGGAACTTTGGAAGTCACAAGGTGTGGCCAGCAGAGTCATTAGGCAAGGTCTGTGTTGGTTAACATTTATTTCAAAATAACACTTTTTAATAAGATTATCAGGTGAATACCAACCCTGGTCTACTTACTTTAGAACAACATCACTATCTTTGGCAGGTGGAACTAGCACCGGTCTGCAAAATAAAACATGGTCTCATCATTCTTATTGTATTAGCCTACTCCCATACAACCCATGTTTTTACACCACTCAAGATAAGAGCTTTTGACAACAATGTGGAATATTTTTTTGACAGCAATCTTTTCTTACAAAAAGACAAGGATCTTAAAATTCACCCACTGAGATCAACATGAATTTGGACCAGTCAAAAATCTTAGTAGTGTGGTATTGCTTTAAATACTTGCATTTTCATTTAATTCCTTATTGTTTATTAGTGTTCATAGTCTATGCTGCTATTGATTAACTGTTTCTCAGTTATATGTTTGCTAAGTTCTTAGCCCCAGTATATTTACTATTAGGACAAAACTATGAAACATATTGTCTAAGAAAATTCAAATCATTACCAAAAAGCAAAATTGTAGACTGGTCCAAATTGAAAGAAGATGCAAACACTTATCAATGTGCAATTAATTGAAATTGACTGTCATATTGGGTGGAAAACTTTTTGAGAAAAGGGAAATTGCTTGAAACAACAAGTTTCTGGTTTCTCATAATGTTTTCCAAAGCTTTATCTCTTCAGTGGAATTAACCCTTTCCTATTTTTTTTAAATTTTAGACTGGTCCAAATTAAAAGGTTTTTCAGACGACAATTTAAAGTCTAACTTATTTGAAATATAATCATTCAGTAGGGTAGAAAATATTGTGGAAAAAGAAGAAAATGCTTGTTAAAATCACAAGGACATAAAAACAGGGATTAATCAGGAAAGGGTTAAAATGCGGGAGTAAGTAGTTATAGATAATTCCACATGAATATTAGTCTCAGCTGCATTTGGGTAAGATATTAGTCTCAGCTGCATTTGGGTAAGATATTAGTCTCAGCTGCATTTGGGTAAGATATCAGTCTCAGCTGCATTTGGGCAAGATATAAGTCTCAGCTGCATTTGGGTAGAATATCAAGAGTCAACTTGTCCAAAATATTGTCCAAAATATTGTTCAAATGAACAGTGGCTCAAGCTGGATTTACGCCTTTTCCTGTACAAACCAAGGATTTCACTTCACTGACAGTCTGTGATATAATATAATGTTGGAAAATATTGTAAAAAAATCAGAAATTGCTTGTAACAAGCAATTTCTTCTTTTTCCACAATATTTCTACCCTACTTAATGGTCATTTTCAAATCAAATCCAATTTAAATTTTGTCTGCAAAACCTTTGAATTTGGGCAGGTCTAAAATTAGACAAAACATGAAAGGGTTAACTTCATTAAAGTATGTTATAAGCTAAATCCACAATAAATTGGTGTTATGGTGGCAATGTTGACACCATCAATTCCTATTTTTCTTTGGTGGTTGGTATAAAATAGCATTTGACCAACAGCAGCCGTTGCAGGGGGAAATATTAATCTTGCAGTCAAATTAAGATGACAACCAAACGCCTTATTTCTTGGCCGGCATTGATGAAGCAAAACAAAAAAGTTTTTGTAAGACCTTAACCCCTTCCCACACAATGACTCTTTTAAATGCCCTTCAATACGAAAGCTGTAGAAAACATTGTGGAGAACAAAGAAAATGCTTGTTACAAGCAATTTCTTCATTATCTACAATGTTTTCTACCCTAAAAGGCAAAAAGTATTAAGATTTCATCAACTTAAAATTGTAATCTGCAACTTCTTTGAATGTCAACTGGTCTAAAATTTTATCAAGTGGGAATGAGTTAAGATCATTTCTTATTAAGTGAAGAACTCTTTTTCAAGTTCTGATGATTTTTTTTGTTGTCATATCGATCAAAAAAGTTGTGTGGATACTTTAATGCAAATTTGTTACGTATGTTAATTTTAATTTTTCAATAGTCATTACAAAAGCAACAATGGACAGAACTGTTTAGTGTATAAGTTAGATATGTCTTTCAGATTGTTAGTTTCTTTTATGTACAGATATTATCAAAGGCCCTGTATCAATCTTGTAACAAATACTCTGTTTTCTGAAATTTTGTAGTTTACTAATCATTCTCATACTTACAAAACGGATTAAATTGTTATGATCGTCCCACAGGGGATCTTATTTGTTTAACATTTCTTATCAAATGGAAACTCATGTTATGAAATTTGTACTTGACTTGTAATTGATTTGTTGAATGGGATATAAAGTGACTTTCAACAGTATTTTAGTCATAAGAAGGCAGATGGTGCACCCAACCATGGCTTCTTGTTTTTTCTCATACCAGTACAACCACATTATTTGATCCTAGCCATCAGCTGCTCACCCCACTAAGCGCACTACTTATCTTTCTCCCATTAATGAGAGACAACATGTCTCAATGACTCTTGTCAAATGTCCACAGGCTCAGCAAATGGACATGTAAATGAGAGTGAATAACACTAGTTGAGGATTTCAAGTTCTAATCAAGCTTGTGTAACATACTTACCAACATTTCACAATGGTCATGGAGACATGTCACCCTCAGAAGGGCCAATGACAAATATTACAACTTAGTGGAATGAGCAGATAGTGGCTCAGACCTAATGTTTGGTTATACAAGTGTGAGAAATGACAGGAAGTCATGGTTAGGTCCTCAGCCCCTGCAACATAAGTGAAGTACCATTAACAGAGACAAAAACCAAATGCAGACTTTGGAAGTCTTTGTCACAAGTGAACTAAAATAAATTGGTGTAAAGCAGAGTAAATGATACTCACAATTTTTCCAACATTTTTAATTTACTCTGTACTTGTGAAGCTCTATTTGCATTGTATCTAAATCTATCTATGAAAACCTGAAAGACAGATTATAAGAAGATATATATCCATATATGATTCTATAAACTTTTGCACCTTTAGTCTTTGTAAAGCCTGTAATACAATTCGTTATTTACATTAAATTTCACTCGCTTCTTGTATGTGAAAAGGAAATTACACAATAAGCATACATTATGATATTGTCAGCTAATCAAGAACAAGCCTGTGAAATTATTTAAATGAAAAACTCATCATTTCAATAGATTAAACCAATTCCCACAAAATGATGCTTTTAAATACCCTACAATATGAAATACTTTGGAAAGAATTGTGAAAAATGAAGAAACTGCATGTAACATGCAAATTCTTCATTATCCACAATGTTTTCTAACCCAAAATATAAAAACTTTAAAGATTTCATCAACTTGAAATTGTTGTCTGCAACTTCTTTGAATATGGACTGGTTTAGCTTTGTTTTACAGAGTATTCAACATAACCCTTTTCTGATTTTCTAGAATTTTACACCTATATAAATTCATGGGATTTGTACGCAAAAACTTGATTTAGATTTGATTTGTAAACTAACCATTCAGTAGGTTAGAGAATATTGTGGAAAACAAAGAAATTGCTTGTTACAAACAATTTCTTCTTTTTCTTCAATATTGTCACAATAATAAATTCACAGGTACGTAAAACCAGGGATTGAGCAGGAAAGAGGTAATCCTATCAAAATTCATCATTTTGTAAAGTAATTAATTTATGAAATGACACACTTTTACAGATTTTGTCAAAAAACTTGATATTTTGTCTGTTTTATAATAAAGAATTGCAATTGTTTTTCATGTAACACTAATGAATCTTTCATTTCTTAGACAAAAAAGCCTATATTTTCACTCACTGATCAACCATGAAGATATGGCTTTTTTTTTCACAGACAACAGCTGTCAGTCAAAAAATGTTTGACCATTCCCATCATTCATTTAGACTGAAATCAAAGTTTTGACACTAACCCATTCCCACTCAATGACGCTTTTAGACGCCCCTCAAGAAAAAATGCTTTGGAAAACATTGTGGAAAATGAAGAAATTGCTTGTGACAAGCAATTTCTTCATTTTACACAATGTTTTCTACCCAGAAATTTGAAAAAAATAGAAATTCATAAACTTTAAATTGTTGTCTGCAACTCCTTTCAATTTGGACCAGTCTAAAAAAAATTTGTGTAGGAATGGGTTAAAGTCAAAACTGCAGCTTGAGTTACAGTGTTTTTACATTGCTTTGGGTTTTATGTTATATTGTATGAATCAATATAATTTACTGCATTTGATATTTCAGTAGAACTGCTGTGCCGACTAAGCTCCAACAGGAAGTTCCAGATTTCAAACTGAGTTATTTTGCAAAATTTATGGCCAGTAGCATATATCAAATAGTAAAAATATGTGTTGGCAACCCACACATCAATATCCTATAGTTATGATGTTTAAGTGGCAAAACCAACAAAAATGCTTCAAAATGAATGTTAGTCAATGTCGAAATTCGAAGTTCACATCTGGTCTAAATGAACAATTTGATTGGTCAATCATTTCTTTGATCGACAGCTGCAATGTGTCATTTTTATAAAATGATAAGGCAAATAAGAGCACAACATTCAGACACCAAATGCTTGTCTGTTCAAGTGGTTGCTAATTGGTAAAGTGAATATAATTTAATTTCTAGTTTCGTTTATGAAAAACGAGCATTCTGATTGGTAAAAAAAAACATTCATAACTGAACAAAATTTTGAGCACGCAACAATTTTGTATGCTTCTGCACAAAATAGTCCCATACAAAAAATTATCAAAATTTGTAAAGCTTTTGTTTTTTTTGCTCGATGCTATTAAATTATAAGAAATGAAGAGATTTTTTTTTGTTTTCATGGAGGTATGAACCGAAAAAACCTAATCACACATTCAGTAATACAAGAGATATTAGGAAATGACAAAGTTATGGAATGACAAAGATGCAAACCACATCTGGGTAATATGTGTACTTCAGAAAACAGCCAATTTGAAAATCACTTAAGAGATGAAGAGAACATTTTTTGTTTTCATGGAGTTATGAACCGAAAAACCTGATCACACTGTATGAATATCCGAAGCGGATTCATACATTGTGTGATTAGGTTTTTCGGCTCATACCTCCATGAAAACAAAAATATTCTCTTCATTTCCTATAATTTAATAGCATCGAGCAAAAGAAACAAAAGCTTTACACGTTTTGATACCTTTTTGTATGGGACTATTTTGTGCGGAAGCACACAAAATCGCTGCGTGCTCAAAATTTTGTTCATGGAGTTACAATTTTTTTTTTTTACCAATCAGAACACCTGTTTTTGCTAGACGAAACTAAATGTTAAATTATTGTTTGAAATACCTGTATATGTTCTCTATATTGTTTTTGGGCTTCATACTCTTTCTGTTGATTTTTAATTCGTTCTGTCCTTGTTTTATCAAACTGGTCATAATTCCCTTTATACACGTCTAATTGTTTATTCCATAAATGTACAATGTCTGTACACACTTCGTTTAAAAATGATCGATCATGAGACACAACAAGTATAGTGGTGGGCCAGGTCTGAAAATACAAATAAGGGTTTTTTAACACTTTTCATAGTAAATCAAATACTTTTTCAGACTTGGATGAAAATCAAAGAATTGAAAGGACTGGAGTCACTTACTGATGGTTGATTATTACTGAACAAATCATCTTTTAAACAGCATTGGCTAAAAGGGGATAAAAATTGGTGTAGACTATGATAAGACTGCACATATGTGCAGGCTGATCTTTGGCTATACCCACTGCCAACACATGAATATTCCCGGTTCAGCAAGGGTTAATACCATATATTCGGTATCTCTTCCTAATATCTCTAGCCTAAGGGTTTAAAACTTAGTCATTTGTCTCCCACCAATTGGTGGATAAACATAAACCTAAGTGGGATGTGCAGCTTGAGGCTGGGAAAGGAATCGGTGGTAGTAATGGTGTGAAAAATACAGGGAACCATGGTTAGGTGCTCCAGCTGCCGCAATGACTGAAATACTGTTAAAAGTGGCATAAAATCCCATTCAATGAATCAAATAAAATTTATTCATTAGATAGGATCAAACATGTATAACTGATATGTCAGAGTCCTGAAAACTTGTAATTTCAAAATAATGAGCTGTGGTTGATACAGAATCCCTAGATGACTCCTTTTTGCATGAAATGTCACAAGCTAGAAATACTAACTTGAAATTTGGTATTTGTGTTCCTTCATGCTATGTATATCTTAAATTTTTTGCCAATCTTAAAGGTATAATTAATCATGATATAAATATCTAGAAAAACACTTTTTCCCAAAGTCTTATAAATGTAAATTCTCCGTGTGATATTATATTTACAGGTGACATACCATGTAAATCAAACAACATCTGTATCAGACATTGTTGAAAATTTATTGTTTTCATTCTGCTGAGTAAAATCATATGTAATGTATGTATTCTGTTCAGAAGTTTGTAGATGTATCATAAGGCTAATTGACATCTTACCTGTAAATAATCTTCTAACCATATAATGGCTTTCATATCCAACATGTTTGTGGGTTCTGAAACACAATTAATTAAAATTGGAAGTGCGGCATCTTTAACACATTACAAGATGACAAATTTTAAGCCTGTTTCACATTGCTAGCAACAATGTAACTGATGAAATCATGAAAATCATGGAGTTGCAGAGGACAACTTTAAGTTTATGAAATTAAAGGTTTTCAACTTTCTCAGTAGAAAACATTGCAGAAAATGAAGAAATTACTTGTTGCAAGCTATTTTTTCTTCTTTTTTTTTCAAGAGCATTAAAGAGCTTCAATGTGTGGGAATCCCCTAACTGTACCAAAATGCACATTTTTACAAACAGTCCTTATTGGGTCGTATTTAATCTGATCATTTCTTCAGATATCTCTATTTATATTATGGCATTTACAAATTGTGCTATTTGATTTGGTTTGAATGGGGCTTAACGCCGCTTTTAACAATCTTTCAGTTATATCGCAGCGGCTGGAGCACCTAACAATGGATTCCTTGTATTTCTCGCACCAGTACTACCACTACACCCTTTCCTAGCCTCCAGCTGCTATCCCACATAGGCTTACGATTATCTGCCCATTGGTGGTAGACAAATGTCGGAAAGAGTATTGTTATTGTCGGGGAACAAACCTGGGACCCTTTGAATTTGTGCTATTTGAAGTAAAGAATTACGAACCTAAGCATTATATTTTGATATATTTCTTGTTAGAATGCGTTTTCTAAAATTTCAACTAACCCAAGCTTCTTTTGTTTAGGATTAATAAGATTATCCATTAACAATTGAGAGAAAACTTAAGGAAACATTTTGAATAAGAAATGATCTGAGTAGCTTCTTGTATGCTTTCACTCCTAATTACCCATTACCACACAATCTCCTATTTGGAGGAGCTGAAGAAATACAGTTATAGACATAATTGTGAGAAAAGGAAGAAAAGGCTTCAATTGACAGATCATAGGTCATACTGAAAGGTCTCTGACATCGTTGTTTAACCCTTTCCTGTTTGTAGAAATTTTAAACTGGTCCAAATTGAATGAGGTTCCAGACGACAGTAAAAATTGGATGTAATTTGAAATGAAACCATCGTAAGTGGTAGAAAATATTGTGGAAAAAGGAGAAATTGCTTGTTACAAGCAATTTCTTCTTTTCCCACAATGTTTTCTCAATTATAAAATCATATTGACGTAAAATCCCGGGTTTGTACGGGAAAGGGTTAACTGAGGTAATAAACATCATTATTTGTTAACATTTATGGTAAGAGACATAAAATAGAAGACAAATTGTAGGTTGGGGACTTAAATGTTCTAACTATAGCTTCTACAAGCTGTAACTATGTTTGCATTGTCAAAGCAACAAAAATACTTACAATAAATGTCTGATTTCAGACAAAGTTCAGTTTTGCTCTAAGTGAGTGGTTTTATTAGTTAACCCATTACAAGATGGAATTTTTTTTAGATATGTCCAAATTTAAAGGAGTTGCAGACGACAACTGAAAGTGCATGAAATGTTGCAGACAACAATTTAAAGTGCATGGAATGTTAGATTTTTTCAACTTTCTTGGTAGAAAACATTTTTTTAAATGAAAAAAATGCTTGTTATGGGTAATTTTTTTCATTTTACACAATGTTTCCCCATTTTTTTTCTTTAGGAGCGTCCAAAAAAATAAACTTACCATCAAGAAGAAGTAAATCTGGCCTGAAATGTAGGATAAAATAATGTTTAATTCTTGTATTGTTTCAAACTATATCTGCACATTCTCAAGAATATAACCATGACCTTTCCAGTTAAACCTGAATGTACCATTACATGATGCCTATTGACAAAAGATCTCTACACCCCAAATCTAAGCAATGGTATTTATAGACAATTTAATATGACTAAAGCTTTTGGTAAATAAAGAGACACAATGCTGAAACAACAACTCATTTATGCAGAGACCTCTACTTACCTTCCTACTTTAATCCTTCTACAGGTGAAAGAAATTTCAGCTTGGTTAAATAAGTTTTTGGCAACTGCAATATTTGGTTTAAAATTAAAAGGAGATGTCAGTCTAAAACATTGTTTGATTCCTTGTAATAATAAATTTCTCCTTTTACACTGATGTTTTTTCATCAGTTTTATTATCTAGTGCATCAATATGATGGATTGAGTTATGGGTTAGAAATCTTTCAAAGGCCATCTCTCCTATATATCCATGTGCTTACTTGGTATTACCAGAACTAGGCTTTGGCTTTGAAAGCATTGTCAAAGGACATTTCAACATGGACAGAGGTGCCATTTGGAATTGAACCCTCAACCCTTGATTTCACAGAGATTACAAGTCTGTCACCCTAACCGCTGATCCAAGCAAAAAATTAAATAATCCAAGACATTTATGTAACAGTATTTCATTGGTGAGTGACCAATTATTGTGACAGACACATTTAGGTTGCATCAGCTAATTATATGTAGTTCAGTTGGTGCATCACTGGACATCACACCTGGAAACTGCAAGTTAACATCCCAGGGCTTAAACACCAACAAGACTAATTGTATTTTGGGTTTGATGATGAACGAAGGCCCTTTTAAACAGAGCAAATTAACCAGATTAACAGATTGCAAAATTTTAGACTGATACATATTGAAAGGAGTTACAGATGACAATTTAAAATTCATGAAATTTTAGATTTCTATAACTGTCAGGTGAGAAGACATAGTGGAATATGAAGAAATTGCATGTTACAAGCAATTTCTTCATTTACACAATGTTTTACTAATTGTTTTTCTTGAGGGGCATCAAAAAGTGTCATAGTCTGGGAATGGGTTAAAGAACAAGACTGCCATCTAAGTACAATTTACTTTGAACGTGTAAAATTGAACCCACAACTAACCATCACTTGGAGAAATAAACAATAAATAAATACAGATACACATCAAGGTCAAGAACAAATGGTTGTTTTTGTTCTTTATTCTTCGCACTGTCTCACTCCACATACTGAAAACTAATTTCTTCTGAGATCTCCAGAAAAAAAACATGATATCTCTGAGAGTATTTTGTAGTGACCTAGTTTTAGCCATGACAAGACAATAAATTTAATATTGGTCAAAATTGAAGGAAGTTGCAAATGATAAAAAGAAGTGAGGTTAAGTTTAGAAAAAACTTTCATAATAGGAAACATTGGTAAAAAGAAGAAATTGCTTGTAATAAGCATATTCTCCTTTTCTCACAATGTTTTACATGGCTAATTCTCCTCAGTATATCATAATACTGGATTTTGAGCTTCTTAATAGACAGATTGCAACCGCCAAAGCAAATTGACTCACAAATCAAATTATGAATTCAGACTGGAAGTAAACTTTTTACACTATTACTTATTTGTATTAAGTATATTTTTTTTACTTGGCGTCTTATTCATTTTGACTAGAGCTTATTCAAGATGTTATGACATTTAACCCTATCCTATCAAATCCCTGGTTTTAACGTCTCTTTGTTTTTATTCTTGAGAAAACATTGTGGAAAAAGAAGAAATTGCTTGTAATAAGCAATTTCTTCTTTTTCCACAATGTTTTCTACCTCCTAGATGAATATTTTTCAAATAAGTTCAACTTAAATTTGTCATCTGCAAAACTTTTGAATTTGGACCAGTCTAAAGGTAACAAAAAAACAGGAAAGGGTTAAACAATCTGCCTTTTATTTTATGTTCCTGACCACATAGTTTACAAAAAAGATGTTTATTACTTCATTTGAACGGTCATTTTGAAGGTCAGTGGTTTTGGTGAGTAATCCTTGAAATAAAGTCACCATTGCTAGACATCCGCCAATAGCATAGAACTTACTTTGAAAATAAAGCTCGTGCTAAAGCTAGTCTCATTCTCCATCCACCTGATAAAGCTCTGAAATAGAAAATTATGGCAAGTTGTAACATATCTTCAAGCAATAAATAAAGGGTATCTAATGCAGTGAAGTTAAATACAGTAAAACCTCGTAGTTCGTAGTGCAAGGGACAGAAGAAATTTATACGAATTAAGCGTAATACGAACAAAACAGAGGGCAAGTGGTCGGCTGTTTGAGACACACAGAATCGGACATGGTCTTGTTCTGTGCCCATTTAGGAATTGAGTCTAAATTGGTTATTTTTTTCTAAACAAGACCAGCAGATATTAATTGAGGAAAACAAAGATTAAAAATTACCCATCTTGTATTTTTATCTCTGTGTTAGTTTTTGGCATTTTTAAGAAAAAGTGTTTGTATCAAATTTCTACCTCCATTAGAGTGATTTCCCTTTGCAACGCATTGGCTCAAATCACTCTGAGTATTCTATCATCAAATCAAAAAATTCAGGACCAACAAACAAAACATGCGAATCCCACCATCACATATGCATGATAGCTTTCTTATCTTTATAATTGATTCATTTCATGGTGTTCCGATACCAGATCATATCAGGTGAAAAACAGAAACATTTCTTTATAGCCTGTTGCAAACTTTTATTAAATAATTTGCGAAAATGCACATTTTGAGGTATTTTTATATGTATTCATCCTGAAATAAATTTTTCAGTGATGTATTTTTCACAGCCTCTGAATTTATACTAGACCCCTGGGATTCCTACTCATAAATACAAACGAAGAAGAGGATTCTTACGACCCTGCAATCATTTCTTTACTTGCTTGTATTGTCTATTAGCCATTTGCAGATTATTGCGAGCCAGGCCCATGTTGAAAAGATTATCACAATGTCACCATAAACAGAACTTTCCCATTTCAGAGCCTAGAAGCCACAACCTGTAGCTAATTCAGTTTTGCATTTACATGCCAACGCCCTACAGATAACTACTCAATAATCCTTGGGATATGTATTTATTGTTAAATGAATGAATCCATGAATGACCACTGGTTGCTTGGATAAAATATAATATACTACTGTAAGAATTGATTAGAAAGCCATAGGAAGTTGTACTTTTCATTCAATTATTACTAATATTTCTGTTATTATTGAGACATTGTTTTTAAGGTAGTATTTAAGCCACAGAAACACACAGTTGATGGATCACCAGTCATTCAAAAAATCCATTGAGCAATCAAATAATTCATTTGACCTCCAAAAAACGTGTTCCAACGTTTATGTTGGTGCGGGAACTTTATCTTACTCAAGCTGTAGTTTTTCACGTTTAGGCTGCAAACCAATAATTTGCTCTGATAACCCTTTCCTGTTCAAACCCGAAATTTTACATTACTGTGATTTTATAGTTGAGAAAACATTGTGGAAAAAGGAGAAATTGCTTGTGACAAGCAATTTCTCCTTTTCCAACAATGTTTTCTATCACATAGGATGGTGTAATTTCAAATTGTATCCAATTCTTATTTTTGTCTACAACTTCTTTCAATTAGGACCAGTCTAAAATTTCAAAAAGCGTGAAAGGGTTAAATCAAATAATTCAAAGTACTGTAACCTAGTAAAACATAGTTTTGTTAAGTAGTCTTCTCTGTCAAAGGTTATCATGATAAATAAACAAGGTTAAAGTAACCAACGAATTAACCCATTACAACAAGACAAAATCTTAGACTGGTTAAAATTGAACGAAGTTGCAGACAATAATTTCAAGTTGGTGGAATTTAGAAAATCTTTGCCTTATAGGGTAGAAAACATTGTAAACATTGAAGATATTGCTTGTTGCAACCAATTTCTTTATTGTCCACAATGTTTTCCATTTTCTGTTCTTTAGCTGCTAAAAAAGCAGAATTGAGTGGGAATGGCTTGAATAACATGCTTTTGCAGGAGTTCTCTACAATTTGAATGAGAACTTGTCACAGTATGTGAGAGAGCTTTAACAATACAAGGACATTGCTACTGACTTTGCTTTTCTAGAAAGGAGGAGTTTGTGACACAAAATTGGTAGTATAATTAGCTGTATATGTCTACAAAGCATAAATAATGTCTAAGTTCAAGTGGAGATAATTCTTGAACAAGGGGGAATTAAGACTTCAAAATTGCATCTTGCAAAACTTCATCATGTGATTAATCTTTGTATAAAGTTTGGATGGTATTGAAGCAAAACTAGAGGAGTTAGTGACACAAAATTGGTAGTATTTTGTACACAGACAGACGGCCACACGCAGACAGGCTGATTCCAGTATACCCCCGAAAACATTCGTTATGCCTGGGTATAATAAAGTTAATTCATGTTGCAATACAAAGATGTGCCCATAGTGAAGACTCTAATCAAAATTATTTTGAACACAATATGCTAAAATGAGCTCAAAATACCTAGCAGATAAACTTGCAGGTAGAGTTTTCAAATATTCCTTGAATACGTAAGACCTCCAATGGCAGTTTGCACTCGTTGGACTCTGAGAAGACCTCAAAGATTTGTCTGATAACTTAAGCCAGGGACCAGCAATCTGCCAATAGCAGGGCTGAATAGGAGGTTTGACCCTGACCTCACTTTGTACAAGAAAATCAGATAAAAGCGTACTTTGTTTGAAGTTTCTGCATATCTGGTGAGAATCCCAGACCCGCCAAGATGACTGCAGCTCTAGAGGGAGCCTTATCTGCCTCTATCATCTCTAGTCTGTGGTATATCTCTGAAAGTTCTCCTGAAACTGTACTCTCCCCTTTATTATTGGGGCTGAAATTAGAAATAACCGTTCAAATTAGTTTGTCCCATTACTACACAAACACATGCATTAGGCTGTTCAAATTAGAAAGATGATGCAAATAAACTATGTGGAAAATGGAGAAATTGCTTGTAAGGAACAATGTCTTTGTTTTCCATATTGCTTTCCTTTGCTTTGTTCTTAAGGTTGTAAAAAAGTTATTCCAAGACAACAAAATTATACACTGGTCAAAAATTCACAAAAGTAAAAATTTTCAAAGTAGGTCTCAATTAAAATCAAGTGCCAGGTAGGCTAACAAACATTGTGAGAAAAGAAGAAATTGATTGCTACGAGCAATTTCTTCTTTTACCATAACATTTTTATTGAAAGTAACATCTGCAGGAATTAAAAAAGCATGATTTTGTAGAAATAGGTCAAGACAAATAGATCTACCAGGACAAACAGTGAAAAAAAAAAAGAAATTATGTTCTGTCTTTTCTCACAATATTTTCCACCCTATATGACGCTTATTTTTCAATTTAATTGCACTTTGGAATATTGTTAGCAACTTTATTCAATGGAATGAAATGCTATATATCAAAACTTGATTGAACAATCATTCATTTAGACCTGAAGAGAATGCCGACTTCGAACGTTAATGTTAAGCATTTACTTTCAGTTTCAATGCCGTAACTTCTGTTACAAATCTTGAAATGGTGACATGGTACATGATTGTACAATATCCTTCAATTTTCAGCTCAAATGAACAAAATATTAAAGCAGGAGACGATTTTCCGAGAATTTTTGGAATCATGGTGATATTACTTTAACTGATTCAAACAAAATTACTCTCTATACTCCCCTAAAATAAAACAACAACTGGAAAACATAATAGAAAATGACAAAATTACTTGTTACAAGCAATTTCTTCATTATCAACAACATTTTCTACACCAAAATACGAAGAATTTTTAAATTTCACAGGCTCGAAAATGTTCTCTGTGATTTCATGCAGTTTGGGTCAGTCTTAAATTTGGTAATCCTGTAATGGATTGACATTACCTTAAATTTAAAATCTGTGTAAGTTCTTTCTCTCTTTTCAAGAGACTGGTTCTCTCCACATCACTTTCTAGAACACTGTCAACACAAAATGTCTCATCTCCAACCACCTCTTGCTCTACATGTAAAATTGATATGTGGGATGGAATCTTAAGGCTTCCACTGAAATATACAGATGAAATGATGAATCTCTAGAACACTGGCAACACAAAATGTCTTATCTTCAACCACCTCTTGCTCTACATGTAAAATTGATATGTGGGATGGAATCTTAAGGCTTCCACTGAAATATAAAGATAAGATTAACAAACTCTAGTACATGGTCAACACAAAATGTCTCATGCCAACATCCTTCTGCTCTACATGTAAAATTGATATGTTGGATGGAATCTTAAGGATTCCACTGAAATATAAAGATAAGATTATCAAACTCTAGTACATGGTAAACACAAAATGTCTCGTGCCAACATCCTTCAGCTCTATATGTGAAATTGATATGTAGAATGGTATCTTAAGGCTTCTACTACAATATAAATCAATAATTCCTGATGGAATTTTCACACAATTGTGTTTTGCACATCTACAGCTTCTGATGTACACTTCTGCAAAGTATTAAGTAAATTTGGACTGACATATTTGGAGGAGTTATTGACAAATTTTTTACGATTTATTTAAGGTAAATCAGGGGCAATAAATCAATAATTCTTGATGGAATTTTCAGGAAAGTTGCGTCTTGCATATCAACAGTTTCTAATGTACACTTCTGCTATGATTTATGCTAATCAGATGCTAAATGTAGGCAGAATTGTCTGGACAAGCATTTCTAAGTCAAATTAGGGACCATTACTCAATAATTCTGGATGGAATTTGAACAAAAGCTGTGTCTTGTACATTTACATTTCCTAATGAACACTTCTGCCAAGTATGAAGTGAATCAGCTTGAAACTCTGGGAGGAATTGTCTGGACAAGTTTTTGCGAACATACCTACATGATTGCCTGAGCAACTGACCCACTGGAAGGTTGATTCCAGTACCTCTCTTACTTTGTTTGTGGGGATATAATGAAAGAATGATTGATGATTGATATAATGTATTGGACAAAGGAAGAAAGATTATATACAAACCTGGAAATCATTTTGAGTAGTGTCGTTTTTCCCAATCCATTTCTACCACATAAACCATACCTTCTACCAGCAGAGAGATGTAGAGATGCTCCAGTCAACAGTACTCTAGAATTATATTTATACACTTATCTATCAAATTCTGATTTCGTCGTTCTTAGAGAACAAGAGCAATACATGTGGAGACCTGACACAAGGCATAATTCATACAAAAATACATTTAAGGGGTATATTCTGCTTTCTTAATAGTATGTGTATTTTGTGAGTTCTAGATCTAGAATACCTTGATACCAGAGATACAACAAAAGTTTGAAGTTTTGAAAGCAGACATTGATTACAACATTGAGGCCACAGTTACAGCCATACCTCTGGATTTTTGCATAAATAGACTAGCCAAAAGAGAGTCTGTCTTACACAGGAAATATTTTGTACAAAATGTTGCAATTTCACGCTGATTTTATGGATACTGCTACTATATTTTCTTTTAAATATTAATGGTATAAATAAGGTATCACATTAGTTGATATAATCAATCACTTATTTAGTCATTAAAGCACACAAGGGCCTTCTTAATATTGATATGCAAAAGCAGGGTATGAGAGATGTTCTCTTAAAGAGTATTTTGTGTTTTTCTTGTTGATTTCAATTTGTGTTTGTTGACATTTTCAAATCGAGACGAATGCACCCAATTCTTCGCAAAAATCTTTGCTTATCTTCGGCATTGACTGTTATATGCACAGGTGCTGATGACTAAACTTTACGGATGATTTTGTTAATCTTCGCGACCTAGCTAGTTGTTTGAATGACTAGCAAAAGTTAAAACGTCATCACTGATGTCGTAATTTGATGTAAACAAACCTTAAATTGTGGTGCGTTACAATTTAAAATATTGTAACTTCTTTCATGAATTGCAGGCTTACTGTGTAGAATTATGTGGATCTTATATTTTCAATTGTCATATTCATTTATGCTTTTGAGCCTGGTGTGGTTTTCTTGTTAATTTTATAGTGTGATATGCTTTAAACAAGAGAACCACATGGGGATGCCATCACTTAGTTGTTCAAGTACTTGACAGGTGATAAAACTTTTATGGACAAAAGAGGCGCATAATTCATTTAAAATACACTTAGAGTTAACCACCTCGGTGAGATAGGTTACTTTTTTAAAAGTGAATATACATTCAAGTGAATGTATTTAGTAATACCAGCAATATTTACAAATGTTGTTTTTTGAGGACAATAGCCCAGACTTGGATGCAAACTACATTAGAGCTATAGCAATACCTTGTTTTATTCAAGCTAAAAATCAAAAAAGCCTTTTATTTGTCAATTTTACCACACTTTGACACTTGTTTAATATCCATTATATCAATATCTATTTATATTAAAAACACCAATCTCATTTGACACATATCGAATAAGATCTCCTATTCTAATTACTCTTAACCCATTCCAACACAATGACGCTTTTAAGCGCCCCTCTATGTGAAAGTTTTGGAAAACATTGTGGAAAATGAAGAAATTGCTTGTCACAAGCAATTTCTTCATTGTCCACAATGTTTTCAACCCTATAAGACAAAGAAATTGAGAATTTCATTAACATTTAAATATCGTCTGCATATTCTTTCAATTTGGACCAGTCTAAGATTTTCTCATGTGGGAATGGTTTGATGAACCTCCACATGAAACCTCCTTTTGGCAAGCACAGAAAATAGTTTCCAGCTTAATAACTCACAGGAACAAACTAGATAGTAATTTTTATCAGCATTTGATTGAATGAAGAAAAGTACTAGTTTAGGAAGGCAACACATTTCAAGATTCATTTTAATGGGAAAAGGTTATAGACAATAATTCAAGGGGACTGCCATGATGCCCAAATGGTATAGGTACTAAACTCGTGATTTGAACATCAAATACAAGCCTAGACATTGACGGGGTGTGTTCATGGGTAACATAATTAATAGCCAGCCAAAGTCTACCCAGCTGAAGAATTGAGTAGCAATGGGTTTATGCCACCGTCTCTCTCTCTCAGGGACATGAAAACATCTTGATTGTAAAGTGTTCGAGAGCGACTCTATAACCTTAAAACTTTTGTTACAATCAAACTAAAATGAATTAGTATATGATAACCTTACAATTCAAGGGGGATACAAATTGCAAACAAGAAATCTTTCAGCATAGAATCATTGTATGAAAATGCAAAATTTCTAATCATAAGCATTTCCTTCTTTTCCCTCAGAGTATTCGACAATAATGTCATTATGGTCTTGATTGATTCTGTGGGGTTTAGTGCCCCTTTCTCCTTTATTTTAGTCATTTCATGACATCTGGTGTACCTAACTATTGGTTCTTTATATTTCTCAAACAAATTTCAACTTAGCATCATATCAGAGCCTGAAGCTGCCAATCCCAATTATGCATTTATTCATTCTTATGTTGAGTGACAGGGTTCTCATTCATCATATTCTGGGCTGATTTTTCAGCCACATTCCCAATGGCAAAAAGTATCTTTTTTTCCCAATCCTAGGATGAAGTTCCCAAATCAAGTTAAGGATTAAAGTGTCTTTTTAATTAGTAACAACTAACCCAACTAGATGTATGGAGTAGAGTAAAAAAATATCAAGAAACTATACATAGAGATTTTTATTTGTAGTAAGATAATTGAAATATCTATTTCTTAATCTCAATAGTTTTCCCAAAATCATAATCTTTACACTAAATTTTCAAATTCTCCTGGCGCCAGTCATAAATTAGTAGTAAGACCCCTGAAAATTAGTGGTAAGACTAGTGCATGTACACAAAAACTTTAAACCTTTCCCACTCAGTGACACTTTCAGACACCCCTTAGAAAAAAGCTTTGGAAAGCATTGTGGAAAATGAAGAAATTACTTATCACAAGCAATTTCTTCTTTATTCACATAGTGTTATACCTCAAAAATAAAATAAAAATCCAAAATTTCATAAGCTTTCAATTGTCATCTGCAACTCTTTTCAATTAGGACCAATCTAAAATAATGCTGTCTGGTATTGGGTTAAATTCTTAAACTAAGTACAAACTTACTTTTCACCAAAGGCTATATCAAAGTTATCAATTTTGATATCATAATTTCTGTTCGTCCCTGAAGCATCTAATTTCATGTCTTTTCGGTTAAACTGTTGACTAGCTGATGGCCCTTCCAAAACTCTGAAATCAAGAAGTAACAAACTAAATTTAGGAACTCAATCAATTAACCCTCTCCTAATCAACCCAGCATTTTTAACAGTGAAAATAAAGCTTCAGAAAATATTGCAAGAAAAAAAGAAATTGGTTGTAACATATAACAAGCAATATCCCTTTTTCTCACAATGTTTTAGATCCCATGTGACAGTTACTTTTTAATTCAACTGCACTTTGAAATGCCAACTGCACTTCTAGCAGTCTACAATTTTAGGGCATGGGTTAAAAAATGAGCAATTAGAGGATTTTGCTCCCAGATAAGTGCTAGCTGCAAAAATCAGCTTCAATGTGTTAAGAAATTAACCCTTTCCTGTATAAACCCGGGATAGTATGTCACTGTGATTTAATACTTTAGAAAACATTGTAAGAAAAGGAGAAATTGCTTGTAACAAGCAATTTCTCCTTTTCTCACAATATTTTCTACCACATATGATGGTTTCATTTCAAATTGCATCCAATTTTCATTATCATCTGCAACCTATTTCAATTTGGACCAGTCTTAAATTTAAAAAAACAGGAAAAGATTAAGTGAACAACACCTTGGGCTCTTGATAAACAATTTTTTTGTGAAATTTAAATAATTTTTTTGTGATGAATAAAGGAGATATTACTAAAAATTCTCATTTGACCTGAAGTCATATTCTTTTCTATGACAAGGTCTCAAATGTGAGAACTAGACTTTTAATGTCTAATACTAAAAAAACAATTTGCACATAACCATAAAATACCTAATTTTTAAGCTACTGAAGTATCATCTTACGGAAAACATTGTGAGAAAGAGCCAATTTAGGTAGAAAACATTGTGCAAAATGAAGAAATGGCTCATTACAAGTTTGAGATAACTACATTTCTTTGAGACAAGAAGTGACATTGTGTGGTAATAGGTTAAAGCCAATCTGTGACTCTTTTTCAATCAGTAAAACACCTTTCTTCCATTTTCAAATAACCCTTTCCTATTCAATCCCCGTTTTTTAGTCTCTTGGATTTTTCTTCTTGACAAAAAACTGCAGGAAAAGAAGAAATTGCTTTAAAAAAGCAATTTCTTCTTTTTCCACAATTTTTCTTCCCTACAGAATGATTATTTTTCAAATAAAATCTACTTTAAATTGTCTTCTGCAAAACCTTTGTACTTGGAAGGGTCTAAAATTTTGAAATACAGGAAAGGGATAATCCCTACCCATTCTGTTTAGGTGCCTTGTCTTTATCTGCCTGTTTTTTCTGCTTCTTCTGTATCATAGCTTCAGCTTTAGCAAGCTGTTTAGAATCCACTTGCTGAAAATAGAATATGAAATATGCTGCTTTATTCTTTATGATGACCTTTGGCATAGGAGTGAAATAAACCTATATTTTTAGCTAGCAAAGCGTAAGCTTTGATAGCTTAAGTTAGCAGACAAAATTTTGAGGTCTTCTCAAAATTCAAGGAGTGTAAACTGCCACTGAGGGCTTAACCACTAAATCTATTGAATGCCTACGCCATAAAAAGTATTTCCGATGTATTTAAAGAATATTACAAACTCTATTCAAATTGCAGTGAACTCTTTCAAAAGCATGCTATCTAACCCATTCCCACTCAATTCCCCTTTTAAGCATCTCAAGAAAAAAGCTTTGGAAGACATTGGGAACCAGTCTAAGGTTTTGTCATATTTTAATGAGTCAACATTAACATTATGCTACTTAACAAAACCATGCTTTGCTAGCTTACAGTACTTTCAGTACTTTGATTTTATATTACATGAGTGATATTAGACTAGAATTATAGCTATGCAAATGAGCTGGAGCCTATGGTAACATGGTTTTGTTAGTGAAAATGACATCAAAATGCAAGTTACCATGTCATTTTGCGTATTGTAAAAATAAATCAGACTTGGTGTTAATCAAATATTTCATTTCCATTGTTAAAATGATAAAAATCAGTAAAATCAGCAAAACCCTATCTGTTAAATGAATTCAGTTGACCTCTCATTCAATACCCTCTGACATAGATAGCTAGCTTTTTGTAAGATGCTTCTACTTAACTAGGCTAAAATTCTATTTAAATGATTTTACTTTACTTTTGAGCTGATATTGATTTAACACAACTTCACAGTAATCCAGCTATCTATCAGTTTCTTTAAGCAATATTTCAACTAATGTATTACTATACAATCCCCCTTTTTATGCCCCTAAAGGAAAAAATCTTTTGAAGTCTTCTTGAAAATGAAGAAACTGCTTGCTATGATCAATTTTAATTATCCACAATATTTTTTCCCAGTTGACACCCACACATAAATTCATTAGCCTCAAATTGTTTTCTACAATCTGCACTTTCTTGAATCTGGACCAGTCTAGAATTTATGTGAGGATGGGTTAAATGGAATCCACCCTATCTTACAAGACTTTCATCTCTCTTTGCCATCCATATGCTGTCTTTAGATTTTTCATCTGTCCTGTCCTCCAACAGGGAACTAATCTGTACTGGAGCATCCAACACCCTGTGTGAGGCATTACTTGGCTGAACAGGGTCTGCGCTGAAATACAAACAAGAGGAGCATGAGGACCTTACACATTCTACTGGCTAACAATGGCCCAATATCTCATACACTAATCTTGTATTAACCCATTACTAGATGGCAAAATTTTACACTGGACCAAATTGAAAGGAACAATATAAAGTTTATGAAATTTAAGATTCTTTCAACTTTCTGGATTGAAAACATGGTGTAAAATGAAGGAATTGCATGGTTCAAGCAATTTCTTCATTTTATACAATGTTTTCCATATTTTCTTCAAGGGTGTAAAGAAGCGTCTTTGTGTTGGAATGGGTTTAGAGACACTTATTGTAGACCAAAAAGTAGAAATGGTCACTTAAGAGAATGTTTACTTACAACACATTCTTGTGAAATGTATAAAGGACTGATTCAGTTGCATACATTAGATATAATAGAATTCTCGCTAAATCCTATGGTGTTTGGACTCATTAGAATCAACTTAGTGACACAACTCAAATGAATTCCATCAACGTATTTACCAAATACAACTTCTTCAGTATGAAGGTTTGATTTTGAAAAGGGTATTACGATTGCAACAAGTCGCATAATGAAATGGTCGCTTAATACAAGTGGTCCCTAACCCATTCCCACTTGACAAAATTTTAGACTGGTCCAAATTGAAAGAAGATGCAGACGACAATTTCAAGTTGATGGAATTTTAATTTTTTTCACCTTTTTGGATAGAAAACATTGTGGATAATGAAGAAATTGCTTGATACAAGCAATTTCTTCATTTTCCACAATGTTTTCCAAAGCTTTTTTTCTTGAAGGGCGTAAAAAGGGGAAATTGAGTTGGAATGGGTTAATTAAGCAAGATGGACTGTATTGACCAATTGGAATTAAAACATACTATAAGGAAACTACCTTAAAGGGGGTATCTATGTTTTCTATTTGTCACAAATTTCACTTCTTTTTAATTTCATCTCAAAAATTGTTTGTATACAATATTTGGACAAATAAATTTGCAAAAATCAGATATCAATTATCATAATAAAATAAAATATTTCCATCACTGGCTATGTATCTAACAGGCTACGAATTCAATTAATCTATTTCAAGATTGTACACAGAAAGTTGCAATAAACTGTTGGATATTCTTTAATGCTTTCCAGTGGATAATAAAGATTTCTTAAAGGGCTATCAATTGATAATTTCACCAAAAAAGCAGTGAATTTATCAAAATGATTCATTCACTTCATTTCAAGGTACTAAACATTTGCTTGTTACAAGCATATTTTTCCTTTTCTCAGTGTTTTCTATAGTATTTGCCAATAATTTCTTTGCACAATTATTTGCAAAAACTTTTAATTATTGTCTGTCAATTTTGACCGGACTAAAGTTTGTTGTCTGTTAATGGGTTCAATGTACATCAAGAAATTACTATGGCTTTTTTCAGTCCATTTTTTGTTATACTATCCACCTATAACATGCTGATAGAAACTTGAATCTCCAACTTATTCTTAATCCATTCCTACACAATGATGCTTGTTGAAAACATTATTGAAAATGAAAAAAATGCTCATAACAAGCAATTTCTTAATTTCCTACAATCTTTCCTACCCTCAAAATGTAAAAAAAATTGTAAAATTTCATCAACTTGAAATTGTCTGCAACTTCTTTCAAATTGGATCAGTCTAAAATTTTTGGATAAAATTAAGCATAATATAATTTTCAACTTTAATCATTGGTATGTAGACAAATGAGCTAGAGATACATGTAGATTAAGTTAGGGCTTAAATCTACTTTTAACAATCTTGCAGTTGTATCACAGGGAAATTTACTTAAGCTGGTGAAGTAGAGCAAACTGCACATTATTTTGGTCATGTTCTATCCATTTTTCTAGGATTTATGGCCTTTTGTTTAAAAATCTTGTCAGGTCATAATTTCTTCACACATTTTCTTTACACATTTATTCACTAAGTGACAGTTAAGTTTATTCTAGATTGACCATTCTATCTTATTATTATCTAATATCATTATTCTTTAAAAAATATGACTTCTGATTCACCTATGCTGCTTCTCTTTTTCAAGTATTTGCCTCTACAAATTACCTTGGAAGTCTCTTAGTGCATGTTTCATTTTAGTAATGGTCTTTTAACCCATTCCAAAACAGTGACGCTTTTTAATGTCCCTCAAGTAAAACAATTGGGAAAGCATTGTGAAAAATGAAGAAATTGCTTGTGACAAGCTATTTCTTCATTTTCCACAATGCTTTCTACCCAGAAAGTTGAAAAATCTAAATTTTCATGAAGTTTAGATTGTCCTCTGCAACTCCTTTCAATTTGGACCTGTTTAAAATTTTGTTGAGTTGGTTAACTTTTCTATTCCAAACCCCTGCAAATATACCGGTAGGTTGAAATCTATCTCTTGATTGAATGAATGGGGTTTTACGCCACTTTTAGCGGTATTTCAGTCATATCGCAGTGGCTGGAGCACCTAACAATGGATTCCTGGTATTTCTGACACCAGTACTACCAATACATACTTTCAAAGCCTCCAGCTGCTATCCCACTTAGGTTTAAGATTATCCACTCATTGGTAAGAGACAAATGTCGGAAAGGATATGTGCAGCAGCTGGGAATCGAACCCATGACATCCCATTATTGAAGTTTATATATCTCTTGAACCAGATATCCAAAATACATGAACATACTTACGTTTTACTGACAAGATGGTATAACTTTGTGCAGATATCTCTTATATCATTCTCACTTTTTGAATCGTCAACCTGTTCCAAAAAAGGTCCAATGGATTCAAAGACTTCATCTGTAGAGCTAATAACATCAGGGTCTTCTAGCATGCCTGAGAAAAGAAAGGAAGAAAGAGAAATTTCCTTAATGTTTTATTCAAAAGGGACAGATTTTTGTTCCTATTCTTTTTCTTGAGCAATTACCAGATGCAAAAATTTTAAACTGGTCCAAATTCAAAGAAGTTATTGATGACTATTGAAAGTTGATTGAATGTTAACAGTTTTTGTCTTTTGGGTAGAAAACATTGTTTACAATGAAGAAAGTTGCTTGAAACAAGCATTTATTCATTTTCTACAATCTTTTCTAATGCTTTTATCTTTAGGGATGTAAAACAGCCAGATTATGTTCTAATCTGTTTATGGCTAATATTGATGTTACTGACTACCTGCACTTTACACACTTTAGAATGAGCAGCGATAATTTAGGAGATTTGTTACTAAAAATAAAATTAGAAACAATCTATACTTATGCATGTCACGCTTCCCAAAAGGTAAGACAGTCAAAGATTCTGATTGTCCTACCATATGATTAATATGGCATAAATGGAATTTCTATTTAAAACAGTATTAACCCTTGCCATGCTGAACCCAGAATATTCCGGTTTTGGCAAGAGATGTAGACCAAGATCAGCCTGCACATAAGTGCAGTCTGATCTTGGTCTACACCTCCTGCTTGTACTTCTTCTGTCAGAGTAGTGTATGAAATTGATTCTCAAGAGATATTGGTTATTGAACAACAAGTACTATCAGTGCTTTCAGCCCTTTGATTTTACAGCAATTCAATAAGATGGTTTATACAGCATGACAAGGGTTAAAAAGGGACTAATCTCACTCCTATTGATCATGTACAAGCTAAAGTCATTTTCAAAATTGTGTTAATGTATAAACATGTGTATTGTTTGTCCTACCTGATTTGTGAACTACATTTTACGCCACTTAACTTTCAGTTTCGTCTATCAAAAATAATTATTCATTTCTCCATGAACAAAATTTTGATTACGCAACTATTTTGTATGCTTCCGAACAAAATAGTCCCATACAAAATGGTATGAAAGTTTGCAAAGCTTTCTTTTTTTTTTTGGCTTTTTTGTCGTCTGCAACTTCTTTCAAATTGGACTGGTCTAAAATTTTGAAAAATGGGAAAGGGTTAACCAATTAATACCAAAATAAATGTTTACAGGCTTCCTAGCAGGCCAAAATAAAAATAAGGCTCCAATGTATGAAAATAAAGGCCTTTTAGTGTAAAATAGGGAAGAAAAAAGAGTAAATAATTAATCCATTACCAGACGGCAAAATTTTAGATTGGCCCAAATTGAAAGGAGTTGCAGACATCAATTTAAAGTTGATGAAATTTTCTATTTTTTCATCTTTCTGGGTAGAAAACAATGTGGAAAATGAACAAATTGCTTGAAACAAGCAATTTCTTCATTTTCCACATTGTTTTCCAAAGCTTTTTTCCTTAGGGGCGTCTAAAGGCATCACTGAGTGGGAATGGGTTAAAGGCTATTTTCGTCGAATTTTTCATTTCTTTATTAAACCCGCAGTCCTACCAGTCATTTTTTGATGTTATATTATACTGTTTGAATTATGCAATATAAAACATACCGTATTTAATGTGTATACCTATTTCCTGTTTAACTACACATAAAAAAAAGGGAAAATGCAGAACAAAACCCATTATTTTCTTTAAGCTAGCATGACAACCAGTCAGGTTTTGAGTGAGAATTACAGGCTATTTTGGCATTCTAAAGATTTTCTTGGAAATGCAAAGGTTTTTAAGTTTTTCACTTGAATTAAAGGTTTTTGAAGGTTTCAACCCATTCCCACTCAGTGACGCTTTTGGACGCCCTAAAGGAAATTGATAGGCAAAACACTGTGTAAAATGAAGAAATTGCTTGTGTCAAGCAATTTCTTCATTTTACACAAAGTTTTCTATCCAGAAAGATGATAAAATTTAGAATTTTATAAACTTTAAATTGCCTTCTGCAACTTCTTTCAATTTGGACCAGTCTAAAATTTTCTTGGGTGGGAAAGGGTTAAAGGTTTCATTAGGAGACCTGCAGTTTAGACTGAATCATGTCAAAAGAGTGAAAAGTGTGACATCACAGTCAAAGGTAAACATAAATTGTAATTTGCCTCAATTATGCATACTGTGCATCAGCGTGCATGTATAATCTAAAAATAATATGAACCTGGGATAATCTGTCAACTACAATTTAAATCTAAAGATGTTGTTTTATCTTTCACTAAGTTCAAAAACAAAATGAAAATATAAGCAAAGAGAATATATAATTTTTGGCTGTACGTAAGAAACCCAAAGCCAATCAGGGGAATTATGTTTGTCTGAAATACATGTATAAGCCTCCAAAGATGAATATTGACAGATATATCTAAAAATTTTGTTCTCTGGTAATTGGTTAACCCTTTCCGGTTTAATCCCTGGATTTTATTTCCCTGTGTTTTCATACTTGAGCAAACATTTTTAAAAAAGAAGAAATCAAAAATTGAAAGATAGATCCTTGTTTTGACAATTACAAATTTCTCTCAAGGGGGGTCAAAATGACTCCCTTGGGATAAATCCCTAAGTGTCCACATGTATATTCAGAATTTTGAGGGTCAAAAACCTGATTTACCCTCAAACACAAGCCCTGATGATAATTTTTCTTTAAGGTGGGCCAGGGGAGCCAGATTTGTTACCATAACCTAAATGAGGCTTTACAAGAGACTTATATGATATTTGAAATGACTTTGTATACAAGTTAGTTGGTAAAATTTCTAAGAATAAGTCAAACAGTTCAGTTTACAGCTTGTCAAATTTAAATTAATCAGGAAAAGATTAATGTATTACCACTAGTAGCCAGATCCTTTTCTTTGTTGTCATATTTGAGTTAAGTTGCATGGTGATTTCTATCCAATATTTTTTATTCAATCACAAATTTCTTTGCTGATAATAAAGATCTTGCTCTTTCTTTGATTGGTTGATCATTCCCATCAAATCCTGCCTTTTACATCCCTCAAAGCAATCTGAACTTTGGAAAACATTATCGAAAATGAAAAAAGTTATTTGTTACAAGCAACTTCTTTTTGTTGATTTTCAACAATGTTTTCTACCCCAATAAACAAAGATCATAAAATTTCATCAATTCTGTCCTAAGAATGAGATGGTATTTTTAGACTGGATCATTACATTGAAATATGTAACATTCCAAAATTGAGACTAGGGTAAGTCAAGCAAAATGAAATTGTTAAAGGATTTGACTAAAGTCCTGAAATGTTGTTTAACATGTCAGAATAACTTGCAGCTACGGATCCCCCTTTGGACTCTTTCAAGACCCTCTAAATGATCAAAGGAGCTTCTGGACAGTAATAGGAGAGACCTCTTCATTGATCATATAATGATGCAGTACGGAAGTCTTTCTTAAGATATAATTCTCTCAGCTTTACTGTCAAACCCGTCCCTTGCACCTGCCATTCAAAAAAGTTCTGTAATCATGTTTATTTTTCTACTTGGATATTGTTGCCTAAGCAATGAAGAGATTTTTTCTGGTATAAGCATTAATTAGTATGAAGCCATGGGATAATGAGTCTGGGGAGTAAGATGTAAATTTTGTTCTAAAATTGATAAAGTGACAAAATTAAAGCATTAAATTCAAATCTAGAGTGTCAGATTTCTTGCTGCACTTGTACCCGCAATCTAGACATTGGCTAATTTCATATTAGGTCTATAATTACCCAAATCAGAATTTTTGCCCTTTTTGGATTACACTATATCATTGAATCAGGGTTTTCCTTGACCCCCTCCTTCTTTGAATTTGGACCCCCATTTTTCAAAAATGACCCCCAAAATAGCTAGACAGCCTTCTTTATCTAATTTGATAGGGGTCATAATGTGGCAAAATGACCCCCTGTTTTGAAAGTCGAGGGAAAACCCTGTTGAATGGATTAATTACCAAAACAAAATAAGTGAAATTTATTTTCTGGAAAGAATCATGACAATGTTAGTTATGAAAAGGTCGTAGAATCCTTTAGTTGAGTGTCTTAGCGTTTCAACATTTGTTAGATTAAAGTAGATAACTAGAATCAAAGGATTAATTGAAGTGTTGTTTTTTTTCTGTTTGTAGTTTTACAAGAAAATCAGTTCTAACTGCCAAGATTTTTATTTTTTTCTTACCCATAAGTTATCAATCTTATCAATAGTTGTTACAGGGGATAGTGCGAGGATACAGGACAAAACTGCTGAGAGCCTTGCCTGGTTCTTCAACGTGCTTGATGGATAGCCTTGGTTTAAAGTCTTAGCCGAAAGACAATTAGTTTGTTAGTTGATATAGTCAGCCCAGTGCTCAAACCTGTGATCTTGAGGTTTGAAGTCAAGTGCTCTACCAGCTGAGCTTATAGGGCCGACATATCTACAGAGGAGAAAGGGTTTGATATAAAAAAAAATCCTCTCACGCCTATGGTATACATTGGCTTGCAACCATCCAATCAGCAGAGGTGCTATCAAGGCAAGCATGTAGCCTGCCGATACATGCTTGATTTATGATCAAAGAGCTTCCGATTAGCAGTTGTTAATTGATTTGGTGTCCCCTATTTGTTAGCCTCTAGGCAATATGCAATTATTGCCTATCATAACAAGGCGACTTCTTGTATTTCCCAGGCGACTTTGATTTTTCAACAGTGTTTTCATTAGTTCCCAAAAGTCAAGAGTCATTGACCCTTGGGCCAAAATTTCCAAGAGTCAAAATTGAAATCCAAAGAGTCAAAATGCGATATGCCCCCCCCCCCCGAACCCCCCCCCAAAAAAAAGGTTTTAACTTTTTTTGCAATGATGCCTTAGAAGTGTTTTTTTTTTTTTTTTTTTTTTTTGTTTAGCAAAGGTGCCTTAAAATTGTTTATATGGTGCCTTAGAATAAACTCTGTCTCAGAGATTGAAACATTTCGCCAATTTGACATTACTCTACTTTTCAATATAAGGTGAATATTGGGGAAAGTTTAGTATACGTAACATTAATAGTTTGAATCAGTTTTAGAAAATCTCAAGAGCACTAAGAGGATCAAATTATCTTTATTTCTCACAAAAAGAATTGTCGATTTTATGCACGAAAACCAATGACATTTCTTGGGCAACATTTTCTTTGGTTTCATTTTACTTCTTGATTATATTCTGTGAGCTTTTTTATAAAAGAAATAGCAAATAAGTAAATTTCAGCAGGATTAGAACTCTGTAAATGGGTTTCATCATTAATTTCACAGGTGTCAAGTACCTGTCAATTACGATCGTCAATGCATGTCCATCACTCGAGAGTGTTAATTACTAATCAAGCTTGGTGTTATCCTTTATAGGGGTGTATATTTTCATAATCAACTAGCCATTTTCCAATAATTTTGGCACACTTATGATGACCCTTGACGCATGGCTGCTAATTTTCGAGAGTCAAAATGACGCACAGTGACAAATTTTCGAGCGTCAAAATTGCTTCTTTTTGATTTTCTGTGCGTCAAAACCCGAGGTCTCGGGTCAAACGAAAACCCTGTTTCAAGTCAGCAACTCAGGTGAGGTTTTATGAAACCAGGTGACTTCTTCGCCTGAGTTGTCTACTCAGCAGAGCCCAGGTTGATCATTGCAATTGTTATGGCCCTTTCAGAAAGTTTAGCTAATTGTTAGCATAGGTTTGATAAGTTGAAAATGTGACCTCTGATAGTGTTGTCTATCTACTTATACTGCCTAACTCCCCTTTTGGGTATTACTGGCAGTTGACACAATCCAGATGTTTTCACATCCCTGAAAGAGAGGCAGTGGCTGAATCCCACTGCTACCCACTTTTACAGCTGGGTAGACTGGGGCTGGCTATTAAGTGTCTTGCCCGTGAACACACCCCGGTGACGTTGGGGCTCGAACTCGTGACCTTCAGATCACGAGTCAAGCACCCAAACCACTCGGCCATCGAGGCAGTCTTTGACAGAGAAAAAACTACTAGGGTCATTGTCTTCAACGTGATTAATGATTTTGAAAATTTGTATCAGATTAAAGCACTGACATTGGTACGGCAGAGTACCAAGAAAAACCAGAGAATCAATAGGGGTGTTGAATCGATCAGACAACTCAGAAGCAAAATCTGACACTGATAAAGCAGAAGTTTTGAATTCATTTTTTAGCAGTGTGTTTATAAGATCAGATATGGATGATACCGAACAACTCGATTATACTAGGAGTGTCAGTCAGGAACTTGATGAGTTTACAGTGTCTACAGAGCATGTTTTAAAAGCACTTAATTCGCTCAAACCGGAGAAATCGCCAGGCCCTGATAATATTCACCCAAAGGTTCTCTATGAAGCAAGGAACGAGTTGGCCAAACCTCTAGCAATATTGTTTACTAAAAGCTTGAATGAAGGAGGTATCCCAGATGACTGGCGCAAAGCTATTGTCTCTCCAATATTTAAAAAAGGGAACAAGAAAGATCCATCAAATTATCGTCCAGTAAGTTTGACATCTGTTGTTTGTAAACTTTGTGAGCGGCTAGTTAGGGAACAACTCATGGATCATATGAACAGGAACAATCTTTTTGCGGATGCACAATACGGTTTCAGACCAGGTAGATCATGTATTGTCCAACTGCTAGAGATACTGGATGATTGGACGGAATCATTAGACAACGGAATACCAATTGATGTTATATATCTCGACTTTGCGAAGGCTTTTGACCGAGTGTCTCATGAGCATTTGATATATAAGCTTAGAGAGTTAGGAGTTACTGGAACTGCATTGAAGTGGATTCAAGACTTCTTGCGTGGTAGGCAGCAATGCGTACGAGTTGGTTCTTCCTTGTCATCCTGGACTGATGTTGTGAGTGGGGTTCACCAAGGGAGCGTAATTGGACCAGTGTTATTCTTATGTTTTATTAATGACTTGCCAGAGATTGTAGACGGCATTGTTAAGGTGTTTGCTGACGATACAAAACTATATTCAAAAGTATCATCCATAGAAGACCATGAAAAACTTCAATCAGATTTGGATAATTTGAACGAGTGGAGTAACAAATGGAAATTGGCTTTTAATGCAAAAAAGTGTAAGGTGCTTCACATCGGTGCCAAGAACGTCAACTATCGTTACACAATGAAAGAATCTGATGGGAATTATGCTGTCATTGATTCTGTTCAGTGTGAGAAAGATCTTGGGATCACCTTCGACCAACATCTAGATTTTGACCAACATATTACAACAATTACAAACAAGGCGCAGAGAACACTTGGATTGATACGCAGATCTTTTGAGTGTTTGGATAAGGATATGTTCCTACCACTTTACAAGTCCCTAATCAGACCCATCCTGGAATACGGTTCTAGTGTATGGTCCCCGTACCAGAAAAGACACATCAAGTCGATAGAAGACATTCAAAGGAGAGCCACCAAACTAGTGCCAGAAGTAGCCCATTTGACATACGAGGAAAGATTGTTGAAATTAGGATTAGTTAGTTTGGAGTACAGGAGAGACAGAGCTGATATGGTGCAGATTTACAAATCATTACACAACTTGGACCAATTGAAGTGGGACAATATGTTTTCCTTGGCTCAGGATGACCTGAGAGGACATTACTTAAAGTTCAAAACCAAGAAGTGTCATCTCAACATTAGACTGAATACTTTTACATTCCGATCGGTTTCTTTTTGGAACAATTTAAGTGACGAAACCATATCTGCCGATAGTGTCAATCAGTTTAAATCAAGGTTAAACGCTGAGAATTGGAACATTAAGAAATTTAAACCATCTTGTTATGCACTCTGAGACGAACTAGGTCACTTTACACGTTAGAGAAGTTTACGAAAACAGTTTATGAGAGGGGTCACGACAGATTATATCTACTATATTGACCCTACGATCCAGGTATCCAGGTAAGACTCAGTGAATATAGTTGATATGTACTTTACAAATTCTCCAAGCTGTTGTTCTGTTAAATTGAAAAGGCATGCATAGTAATCAGAGAGAAAATTTGTGTTGATTAAGGAATAAAATGGTTTCTAAATCAAAACTCTAACATGGTTATTTCTACTTATCTATCTTGACTATCTGCATGCTGTTATTTCACAATAGCCATGAAAAACGAAAAACCTAGTAAAAAAAAGAAACCATCTTATTGCTCAGGGAACACACCATCCTTGCTGAAAGTGACTTCTCGTAGAATATGTTAAATGAGATTCAATTATTCGTTACCAAACCTACCATTCACATAATCAACGATTTCCGAGTCGATTGACGGAAAACAGCCGGTCAGAATCTGACTGCAGTCAGCCATTTTTCCCTCGGTCCACTTCAGCGAATTTTACTTTGTCCAAGATGCTGAGGATTAGAAGTTGTAGTCTGGAAGGTTCTTGATTTTGTGTAGACTAGGTCTACCATTTGGCTTAATCGGACTGGAAAATGCCATATTTTGAGAACGTAGCCTCAATTTCGGACGTCACATTTAAGTGCATCGGATGCGACCAGTCTAAAAATAAATAGCATTCATTTAGGCAGAAATCTATACTAGTCGTACTACGGATAGCAATGGTTTCAGTATACTGTAATTGATAATTCGACAGTGGTACCGGATTTACCCTAGGATGGGGCCAATGGGATCAATATTTAACATTGATATGAAAATAGGCCAATCCTAAATTGCCGGCGAAAGTACAACAAGAAATCTCATACTAGTGATTTGGATGTTATGCTTTCATTTGGTGACTTTGTCAATTTAAGAACAAATTTCATATCAAACTCCATAGATTCTTTATCCCATGGCTTCATACAAATGCTCAAGTAAAAGTGTCTTATCTGCCATGGCAACACTATCTAAAAGAATAATAAAGAATATTACAAAAAAAAACATGAGAGATTTACCCAGTAAACATTCAGAGGATCCCAAGAGTGTCCAAAAGCGGTGCGACAATCCATATAGGTGCTAGTTATTCCGAAAAGTGTCCAGAAAATGTAAAACAAGGTACCGATACTCTTCATTAATCAATTCTCATAGCAATTCATTTTTTGCTTGACTTAAAGTTAGGTATGCAAAGACTTGGAAATAATACCAGAAATCGTTTGACCATAAATTACCCCCTTTTTCGTAAAATAATGATTGAATTACATCGAAATTTAATATATAAATTACATATTGTATGAATAATATACAGGTCATTAATTGATTGGTGTAGAAGATATTCATAGATATAATGTTAATACAGATTTCTCGTGTCACACACGAACGCAACTGTATATAAAGAATTCCATAACTGTATAAAAATAAGACTTTGAATCCTTTGTATGGGTTATCCTAAAGCTGATTTTTACCAAATATATGCACCTACAATGTATGAGCAATTTTTTCTAGCATTTAACCATTGTTATTTTCTAAAGTAAATTAGATTACACCTGTTTTATCAAAATTCTATTATAATTAATTGTAAGAAATTACGGAGGCTTCGCACAAAGATATATGTACTATTCATTAAATTATGTGTATTATTAATTTAAAGCTGCCCTCTCAAAGAACATTGGACATGTTTTGGCATTGCCATCTGTATTGATCAATTTGTCCACGAGTCTTTACATTTCATTTCTATTTCGAGACAAAATCTGATGTAGTCTGGCTAATTTGATGGGGTTCACGCTTACACACTTGACAGTTTTAGTCCTAGTTCTACAAATAAAAAAATATTATTCACTTGCTTATAAGCATTTACTTGTTAGGACACTTATTCAATTTCCGTTCATTCCATCATAGTTTGAATGCATATTTTGTTTGAAATCTGCCTTAGCAAAGCAATCTGTACACGAAAAACATTATGAGTACACCTTTTAGAAGTAGAGAGACAGAGAGACAGAAATAGACAGACAGAGAAACACAGAAATAGAGAGAGAGGGGGAGAAAGAGAGAGGGAGAGAGATAGAGAGATTATTACATGTACATAGCTCTTAGTAAGGTGTTATTCTGTGTTCTAGTGCATGTAAAATTACATTTATGCCTGTCATATACCCGTTAATTTCAGCAGGCTCCGTTCATTGTCTTTTCATAGTGAACCCGGAATATTTCTGTTTTTGCATGATGTTTAGACAAAACTCTAAGTCAGATCTTAGTTTATCGCATGAATTCCAGTTTTGTTTATTTCAAATTAAACAATGGCCAACAACTACTGCTTTCAGTCTTTTGATTTTGAGCAACCCCGGAAAATTTATATAAACTAACAATTGTTAAACGATTTTGTGTTGTTTTGTTTGGACTTAATTTATTACCACACAGACCGGCAATTTGACACCCGTGAGAAATACAGTTATTGGAAACTGTCTGCAAAAAGAGAAATTGCTTCTTTTAAGGGGGGGGGGGGGCTATAATGATTAATCTACTAAAACTTCAACACATTTCCTAAATTTTTACAATTTAAATCCAGTTTTTATTGCCAAGTTGATAATGAAACAAATGTATTTTCAAAGCTTCTGTTCAGTGTTGTGGTCGTTTCCTCCTTTTGATTGGACTAGCACAGTAAATACGCATTAAATGTTAGTATAATGTGTCTATATCATTAGCATTATCATTTCTTTTTATACTTCAAAGATTAAGAGAATATTTTGTTTTCATGGAGGTATGAAACGAGACAACTAATCACACTGTATGAATACGCAAAGCAGATTCATACATAAAACTGTTTAGCTTTTTTTTTCGTTTCATATCTCCATGAAAACAAAAAAAAATCTCTTCATTGCTTATGATTTAATGACATCAAGTGATAAAAGAAAATATTTCACAAATGTTGGTACATATTTAGGGAACTATTTTGTGGTACATTTTTAGGGAACTATTTTGTGAGCAAGTATAAAAGATGCCTGCGTGCTCAGAATTTTATTCGTGGAAGTATGATTTTTTTTCGCCAATCAGAACACTCATTTCTGATTGACGAAACCATAGATTAATTACACTGTATTAAAAGATACTCTGAATACCACTATTGAAATTGTGAAATAGATAATTCAAGAAAATTTATATAAAAAAAACTAGATTGCTACTACAAAAACCTAATTACATAATCTGTTGCTAGACACACTAGAATCATAAAATCTCACAATTTTCAGTTAAACGCTTATGGAATGTACGCTTAAATTTACCTTACAATAGAGAACGAAAAGGATATTCTTTAACAATGCCGTGTGTATAAATTGCTGACTAGTCTAATAATCGCTAGCGGAATTCACCGGGCCACCTTAGCAACGCGTGACTTATACACAAGAATCCATGAAGTCACAGGTTTGTCGGACAAAGTATTATGTTTATATCTTAACACGAACGTGAATAGGAGTGAAGAGCTGTTGAAGCAACAATGCGAAAAATGAATGCTAGCTACGGTGTGTTTACTTATTCGTAGATCTACTTGAAAATAAGTCAACTTTTTCCTGTGAATTGTTCTTTTGAGACAGCAGTTGATGAGAATCAGACTGACACAGGGGCTTTATATGGAGAAAAACAAAATAGCCGAATATATGGCTTATATGAACGTGTAACCTATTGGCGATTTTCAGACCGAGCCTTTTCGCCCGTATAAAAAATATACAGCATTTTATTCATCACGACTTAGGGTGCCTTTTAAGCCTGCGAAAATCACAGATCTTATCGATATTTCATTTAAAAAACACATTGGTCGACCTAAAAAGACTTTTACCTCGACTTCTTAGAAATTAAATGGTGTTATTTTTGAGGATTTGGTGGCCAGTAACACGTAACAAACTAATAAAATTGTTGTTTGTCGGAGACGTAGATGTCGTAACCATACCTTTTTCACGTTGTAAGACGCCAAATCAACAAACATAGTTCACACTAAATGTTGGCCAATGTTGCAGTTGAAAATTCACTTCCCGTCTACATGAATGAGGGATTTGTTGATTGAATATTTATTACGCGATCGGTCCTTTCCGACTATTTGTCTCCCACCAATGGGTCGATAATCGTAGACCTATGTGGGATAGCAGCTGGAGACTAGGAAAGGATGTGATGGCGGTACTGGTGTGAGAAATACCAGGAATCTATTGTTAGGTGCTTCAGCCGCCGCGAACTAACTGAAAGATTGTTGAACGCGGCGTAAAACCTCATTCAAACAAACAAACAAATTAGTTCGCGATCGGCCAATTTCCTTCTTACTACCAACAAATTCATTTCACTTATTCATGAATTTATTTGAAGTTAAGACAATAAATATTCTCGAAAATTCTTAGTAAATTCCCCCATTTTCTTTTAACATAATAAGCAGACAACAACATCACCAACAAAAATTGACTGATCTGATATCAAAGATTTACAGACTGCAAATATTCTTCAGGGAAGAGAAGAATGTTAAAAAAATGAGAAATAGCTCTTCATTTTCGGATTTGTTTAAATGAATATTTACGTTAGAAGTGTAAAAAGCTGGATTATGTAGTAACGGATTAATTCTGATTTCCTATCCCGTACTTAAAACTCTTTACTTTTTTTTGTAACAATTTCTAATGATTTATCCACGGTAAAATGGGTTATGTTTTACAAGTAGACATTAAAGAGCAAAGAAAGTTGTCCTTTTTTTACGAAAGCGATCGGGTCTAGTTATTATTCATTACACCAACTTGTAACACCAAGTTTGAGGTTCGAGTCCCGTGGTGACCCGACTAACAAACTCATTGTCTTTTTGATGAGACGTTAAGATGAGGTTCTATGTGTTCCATGATGTTAGGGGCTCGGCGAGCGGGGGTCCAAGTTTTTTCGTCCTGTATCTTTGCAATATCCTCCTGACAACAAATCTAGGTTTTCGTTTGTTAGTTAAATATCTTACTATGATTGGAAGCGATAATCGTTGCCACTTCGACAAAACCGGAAACCTAAGTGGGATGGCAGCTGGAGGCTAGGAAAGGATGTAGTGGTAGTACTGGTGTGAGAAATATCTCTGTTAGGTGCTCCAGCCGCAGCGATATTTGGCGTTAAACCCCATTCAATCAATCAATCAATCGACCAAACCAGCACTTGACATGTTCGAAAAACGTCAATCAAAGAATTATTGACAAATCCAATAATTCATATAGACCGAAAGTAAACTGTAGACTACGCCATTGACTGATATTTGTGCAGACCATTTTCATTAGTTTGGAGTCTTAAACGTTTAGGTAGCAAACCAATCAATTTACTGTTTTGCTAAATGGCTATAGTTTTTCAAACAATCTCGTTTAATATTAATGTGGAAATTCCTGTTAGAATTATATGGGGGTGACCAGCTGGACATAGAGCATACCAAACGACTGGTCATTTGCAAGAGAAGGCCCAAAATAAAGATTGCAAAGTTGGTATGAGATAAAGCTCCACTGGCCAAAGCATGTGAGCTTTGTTCACGCAGGTGTGCCCGCCTCAGAAACTGCTGGCAGGAATTTGACCTTATTTCACACGAATGGTCCTTCGGCAATCCTTTATCATAATCATTCAAGAATTTCGACGAGTCGATAAATATTTCTTTTCTTGGCGTGGCTAATTGCTTTATGTGGTATATTGTAAAAGCGATAAAACCTCTGATAAGAAACTATTCCCTGGTTGATCTTTATTTAGACTTCTTGAAAAAAAGAACATTATAATTATTGGTTTGATATGCTAAATTTGGAAGTAATAATATACTCTTGCATATTAGTTGCTCCCAATTTCTAGCCCGAAAAAAATACATATGATTTACTTTCATTTTTTTCATATTTGTCTTTGTATTCAAAAATACTTAATATTCTCATTCAAAACTGTAACCAGGTAAAATATTTAAAGATTCACAGGGTGATTAGTAGTCTTTGAGTTTAAAAAAATCAATAAGATCAGACTATTTTGGACAATGAACGATTTGCTTATCCTCGATTGTAATGAAACGAGGATTTGAGTAAACTGGGTTAATCAGTTAATCAGTTGATTCGGACCAGCTCGAGCGCCTCCAGTATTAAGCCAATCACCACACGGGACACGGAAAATCCTTACATGTACATAGTTTCTGAGTCCTTGATTTGATGACAGCTAATTGAAACTAAACGTACGCGTCACCAACCAGCGATTTGCCTTTTATCTGATGTATATGACCACATATTATAGAAAAAAAAGATAGTTTGATATTTGTCGGAGTTGAGCTGACATGGCCAGCCGTTTGTCAATTCTGAGAAAGTTCATAGATAATAATAATAATAATATAAATAAAAAAACTAGATATTTAATCAACGTTATTTTTCCTTTATTATGAAAATTGAAATGATATTCGTAGTATCGTTCTTTGTCTTCATTATGCTAGGAAAATAATTAAATTGTCAAATACATTTGGGGCAATTATTCGATTGACTTTTTGTTTCAATTATTGGTGCATCTTCTACGGAACTATCGCGTTTCTTCCTGGCTACCATGTGACCTGCATCTTCAAACTGGTCCACCTGAAGAGCGGTTTTACCTCCGGGTGGTCCAGGAGGTCCAGTATAGTTTTCTACGGAACTATCGCGTTTCTTGCTGGCTACCATGTGACTTGCATCTTCAAACTGGTCCACCTAAAGAGCGGCTTTACCTCCGGGTGGTCCAGGAGGTCCAATATAGTTTTCTACGGAACTATCGCGTTTCTTGCTGGCTACCATGTGACCAGCATCTTCAAACTGGTCCACCTGAATAGCGGCTTTACCTCCGGGTGGTCCAGGAGGTCCAATTATTTGCCTTTCCGAACACACAAATGGTAGAATCAGTAACACGAGAACTACAGTCTGGGTCATCCTTAAAACATAAAATAGAAAATAAATAATTAAAATAGTAAATAAGGATAATGATCACAAATACTGACACTAATAATGGTTATAATAATTTTACATATACAGTATGTCTTAGTCACAGTAACCTTTGATCTCCTACAGAATAATTTGGAAGAGGCCAGGCTTAAAGCTTCAAACTTTTACCGTCTTACTGGCGATTTAATTAGGTATCGAAAGCTTTATTTTTGACTTTAAACCCACGAGAATCACAGCAACGATTCCCAAAACACTAATAGACATATAATTGTTTGCTCCGAACAATTAACTCAAATGGTTGAAAACTTGATGTAAAACTGACAGAGACGTGCTAAACAAATAAATCGTCATATCTGGTATAAATTATTTTTATGTGTTAATATGTCTGGGAGATATTTCAACCATAGAAAAAATAAGGCTAACTAATCAAAAGAAAATATTTTTTTACGGTACAAAATTAACAATTACTCTGGATGTCTGTAATGTCAGGTTTGAAGAAAAAACACTCATTCGGTCGAGAATTGGGAAAATATGACAAACAAACCCTTCCTTTTCTATCACAATCTTTAATTTCATAACCGAAGAAAGTTTTTAACCCATTCCCACACAATCCCCCCTTTTACGCTCCTCGACAAAAAAAGTTTTGAATAAAAATGTGGACATACAAGCTCTTGCTTGTTTTAAGCGATTTCTTGAATGTCCACAATGTTTTCTACCCTAAGAGACAAAGAGTTTTACAATTTAATCAATCTGATATTGTCATTTGCATCTTCTTTAAATTTGGACCGGTCTAAAATTTTGTCATGTGGTAATGGTTTGATTGTAGTTTTTCTGTCGCTACTAATATGCGCTCTCACACTTGCATGTGAATAAACAGTCACTAAAAAATTACATTTAAAATATTCACCTGTATCATTACAGGTTTTATAATGGCGTGGCAGAAATAGGGTCAAGTGAGATTGGACGAGTTACTTTGATGATAAGTTTGTGGTTAAAGGAAGCGAATAAAGATTAATTATTTTGAAAGAATTAATGGTGATGATAATAAAAACTAACCCCAACGGAATATTCCTTGTCGACATCGTAAGATAAGCGTTTTTAAGAATAAACAAACTATAATATAGTACGCAAAATTTAAAATGTAACATATGAAATATAATGCTACGGTTTGTCGAGCAAGCTCTTCAAGCATACGACTGCAGTGTACCGGTGCCAATTTAATCATCTTTTACATTTACAACATTCACCTGTATCACTACAGGTTTTATAATGGCGTGGCAGAAAAATGTCAGGTGAGATTGGACGATTAAATTTGGCGATAAATTTGTTTTTAAAGGAAGCGAATAAAGATTAATTATTTCGACAGAATTAATGATGATGATAATAAAAACTCACCCCAATGGAATATTCCTTGTCGACATCCTAAGATAAGCGTTTTTAAAAATTAATAAACTTTTAATAATACGCCAATTTTAATATGTAAAATATTAAATATTATGCTACTGTTGGCCGACCAAGCTCTTCAAACGTAAGAGTGAAATGAAACGGTGCCAATTTATTTATCTTTACCGGGTCATAGGTCGAGTAGAAAAGTTATAATATGGAAGCATCCATTATTGTGAATACCCGCTGTTCAAGAATTTTTCAAATGAAAGTTGGGGAACACAAATTAAACGCTATAGATCTCACATGGGTTTTATATAGAAGACAGAAAAGTGTTACGTAGCACAAGTAAACCGGTATCATAAAGAGGGCTAGAATATTGCATCTAGAATGAAAAGCTTCAAACGGCATGGTAATCGTTAATACTAATTAGCCATCATACCCACCAGAAGACAGACAAAATGCTAATCGTAATATAAAACTGATTAACTTATTTCTACTTAAATCCTCGTTTTATGACCGTCGAGGATAAGTAAATTGTTCATTGATATTTCTTAAACTCAAAGTCTACTAATCACCTTGTGAAACTGCTTTCAATTTGGGCCTGACATAATTTTTTACCTGGTAATGGTTTGATGAAGAATTTTTGAAAAAAGGAGACCATCACAGAAAGAAATAAAAAAATGGCAGCGACCCATTAGCAATTTTTTTCAAGCTAGAAAAGGGGAGTAACTAATATGCAACTTGATTTCTCAATCAAGGAGCATACAGTCACTTCCCCTCCAAAATTTAGTATCAAGTCAATAATCTTAAATTCTTATTTATTTATTTTTTTTTTCAATAAGTCTAAATAAAGATCATCCGTGAAATTGGTTTCTGATGAGAAGTTTTCATGGTTTCTACAATATACCTCAGAAGGAAATTGGCCACGCCTGGAAAAGCTACATCGAATCGTCGAAATTCTTGAAGGATTCTGATATGATTGCCGAAGAACCATTCGTTTGAAATAAGGTATAATTTTAGCTTGCAGTTTCTGAGGAGAAGATTTTCTTTAGGAAATTACGATTTCTATTTTTCCGCTGGTCTTGCCCACAGAGTTTGAAAAGGAAGTTCAACATTGATGTTAAACGGCATTATTTTGCAAAATTATAGACATGTAGAATCAAAGTGCTATCAGCACTGTAATCTCTCGCCATTGATTAATTGAGAAATGTTGTTGTCGTGACTTCTAGCGTTGTACATTTATTTTAAAAAAACAAAACAACCCCCCAAACATTTCTTTTAGGCTAGCACAATGCGAGTCAGTCCTATAAATAATTCCTTAAAGCAATATGCATTTGATGGAATAAGAATGCTATATAAGAATTTGTCAAATCGATATTTTACCCTACAATAGACAATCCATTCTCTTTAGCTTTTTTGAAGACAATATTGTTGAACAAAGATGTTAGTAAAACGCAGTGAGCCAAAGGGAGTCAATATAAGGTATTATGACAGTAATAATGGACCTTAATCTGTTCTCACAGAGTCCTGCTTTTTACGCAACTCTTGAAAAAAGCTTTGAAAGGCATTGTGGAAAGTGCAGAAGGTGCTTGTATCAAGCAATTTCTTCATTATCCACGGTCCTTTCAATCCAAATAGACAAATATATTTATATAAATATATGATGCCGATAATAATAGACCTTCTTCTTTGCCAACACAATCCCGCTTTTACGCCCCTCTTGAAAAAAGCTTTGAAAAACATTGTGAAAAATTAAGTAAGTGGTTGTATCAAGCAATTTCTTCATTATCTCTATGCTTTCAACCCCAATAGACAAATATATTCCATCAACTTGAAATTGTTGTCTACAACATCTTTCAATTCGGACTGGTCTAAATACTTGAAGGGTAATGGGTTAAACTTGTAATCCGCAGGTGCACACCTACATACCAGATATGATCATTGAGTAATATTGAATGTGTCTGTGAGTTAAGTTTCTGATAGACGAACAACTGTTAGACAACATGTCCCTATCTTTTGAGGGGGGAAATGGAAATAAGAAGCTATCAATAGCTCTTGCCTTTCTCTTCTGTAAAGTAATATAGACATAATGAGGGCCCTTCTAGGCCTGAAATACCCACAGCTAAAATTGTTGATTGATAAATACAAAAGTTATCGATTCTTTCTCGTTCTAATAAACGATAACTTATCTATCGTGCTAAAATTGTACTGCAACTTAAAAACCGTAGTTATAAGAGTATTGGTAGCCCTGGGCCGAAATTTGAATTTTACCTTTATCCATTTAGCTAATAGTTGACTCATTTCATTGTACATAATTGTGAGAGAAAACATAAGGGAAGAGACAGAGAGAGAAAAAAAGAAAAAGGAAGAGAGAGAAATGGACAGCGAATAGGAGTGAAAGAGGAGAGAGAGAGAGAGAGAGAGACAGACAGACAGACAGACAGACAGACAGACAGACAGACAGACAGACAGACAGACAGACAGACAGACAGACAGAGACAGACAGAGACAGACAGAGACAGACAGAGACAGAGAGACAGAGAGAGATGGAGAGATAGGGGGCGTTATGATAATTTTGTTGAATTCCCTGTTTTTCCACTATGATTTAGGCCGCTTTAATCTTACGCAAAACAGAAGTCGTTAAATTCTGCTTGAATTCTTTGTCAAATCAGAAGAAGAGCCCATATTTCTAATTTACCACTAGAATGATGCACCGCTTTGTTACATAATTCTCCGTCCATGCTGTTCAAATTTCATGCGTATTAAAGTAGATCATCCAATCAAAGTGTCTTTATACACGTATTTAGCTAATAATGTTTTTTCCAAACTCTGGACCTCCATTTTCCTTATACTGTACGTTGGAAATTTCTTAACCTGTAATTCTACTAATATCCAAGGTAACTTTAAAGGAATCTAGTGTTTAAAGCATTATGGCATGCTTAGAAAAGGAAATTTCAGACTCAACACTCAAAGAAATTCAGGTGCTTCTTTGTTGACAGCTATCAGAACGGCTTATTACCAAGAATGTTCAGTATTGTATGCGTTAAGTTGAGTTCAAGGAACATTTGAGAAATAGGGTCACCGACTGAATTTCGAAAACCCGGACACTAATCGCTCACAAAAGGTCGCGATTAAAAACAGTAATTTGATTACTTTGGGACCTTAACGTCTAAGATTCCATGCCAACAAAAATGCTTCACATAAATATCAGTCAATGTGGGAGTTTACAGATCACTTTCGGTCTACATGAATTATATTAGCTCACCTGAGCACGAAGTGCTCTGGGTGAGCTATTGTGATCGGTCATCGTCCGCCCGTCCGTCCGTCCGTTCACAATTACAAATTACAATTACAAAATACTTCATAGAATTACTGTATCCTGAAAATAAGCCCTTTTCTGTGCAATCCCAGAAAGGAGTTATTAAGGATATCATAAAAATGTTCTCCTTCTAAACCATTGCCTATAGCTTTGATATTTGGTATATATTAATGCCTATTGGTCCTCTACTTAAGTTCTTCAAAGAATTACTCCACTCTTGAAATTGGCTCAATATGGTTGGATCTTCACTTTACCTAGGATTAAAGGAGAAAATCTTTAGAAAATCTTCTTCTCCAGAATGATTAGGTGTAGGGCTTTGATATTTTGTATATTATATCATTATGCCTTGAGCCATCATACTCAGGGGAGCGATATAGGACCATTGTGGTCCTCTTGTTTTGCGTTGCAGAAGCGATTGGTCAATAAAAGGCATTTGGGGTAGACTCAGCAGGATTGAAATATTAAAATATGACGATATAATGAAGACCTCGACGAATCTAAATTCCATTTAAGAAGTATCTATATCCAATGGTAACCGTATGGGCTTCTTTGGATGGCCCGCGTTAAGTATGACGTAATACATTTCCTATCGCTAGATGAACTTGATTTCCCGTAAGTAAATATCTGAAAAAAGGTATAGGAATAAGCAGCTCCCGAAAGAAAATGATTATATAGTATATTTATTATATAGATGGGTGATTCTAGTTTAACTCATTAACAGACGGTAAAATTATCGGCCGGTCCAAATTGAAAGGAGTAGCGGACAACAATTTCAAGTTTATGAATTTCTAGACTTTTTCAATTTTCTGGATAGAAAACGGTGTAAAATGAATAAATTGCTTGTTGCAAGCAATTTCTTTTTTTACACCATGTTTTCCAACTTGTTTTTATAGGGGGGGGGGGCATCTAAAAGCGTCATTGTGTGGGAATGGGTTACCAATATAGTTAAAAGGCGAAAGGCTCGATCCTGGTCACACTATGCAGCATGCGCTGTATGACCAGGGTTGATTTATAAGCGCCACCAAGGAAGTTTCATTTTGCTTGACTTATCACAAATGTATTTTCACCTTTTGAAGGAAACATCCTTCCGCTCTACCGGGTAACTGACAGATCGCCGCTGTCAATCAAAACGTCATTTGACCACTCATTCAATCAGACCGGAAGTGAACTTTCAACTCCAATATTCATGTAAAGCGTTTTTACTAGTTTAGCAAATGAAGCGGAGTAAGTAAAGCTTATTGAAGCTAAACGTACGACATTTTGGTCACGAACGAGCGATTTGCTCTTTATTTTATGTTTATTACCACATTTTGTGGAAAAAATTAAGTAGTTTTATATTTGTCGTTGGTGAGTAGACGTGCCCAGCGATTCGTCACTTCTGAGAAAATTCATAAACAGAAAAAATAATTTTAAAATAAAAGAATAACTAGATTTTTAATCAACTTTATTTTCCTTCATCGTGAAATGTGAAATGATATTCGTAGTATCATTCTTTGCCATCATTGTGTCAGGAAAATAATTTGGTTGTCAAATATATTTGGGGCCATTATTCGATTGGCTTTTTTGCAATTAGTGGTGCATCTTCCACGGAACTATCCCGTTTCTTCCTGGCTACCATGTGACCTGCATCTTCAAACTGGTCCACCTGAAGAGCGACTTTATTTGCGGGTGGTCCCGGAGGTCCATAATATTGCCTTTCTGAACAGACAATTGGTAGAACCAGTAACAGAAGAACTACAGTCTGGGTCATCCTTAAAAAAAGAATAGAAAATAAATAATTAAAACAGTAACAAGAGCTGGCAGAGACGGTTTATACTCCCCGAATATACCCATGTCACAAAAATTATAAATCAAACAGGAAAAGGGTTCGGGCGGACCGAAAGACACAGATTCGGGTAAATGCTATATTCCAGACATGCTAAATTTTAACGTTCATCCTATAGCTGTGACCTTGAACTTGGAGCTATCTGAAAATTTGTTTCAAATGGCACATCTATACTCACAATAGAAAACAATTGTGCCAAATATTTTGGAATCATTTAATAATTTTAGTATCTATGCTCCAGACATGCCTAACTTTAATGTTTGACATTAAGCTGTTACCTTGACATTTGTGCTTTTCTTTTTTTTTGGGGGGGGGGGGCTGTCCCAAAATTGCACATGTACTCATGATTGAGAATTGTTACATGATATATTGAAATACATCTATAAATGAGGGAGATATTCTCTTGACATGCTTAATTTAACAATAAATCTTGACCTGTATACCTTGGAACTATATGAATGAATTTTTCAAATGGCACATCTACTCTTGACAGACAACAATTGAGTAAAGTTATTTTGAAACCCATCAATTGAAGGATCTTTGTTCTGGAAATGCTAATTTCCAAGTTCAACCTTTTGCAGTGACTTTCACCTTTGAGTTATCTGAAGATTTGTTTTATGTTGCACATCTACTGATGACCTTGATCTGATTTTTTTCAAATGGTACATCTATTCATGATAGAGAACAATTGTGTCAAGTTATGTTGAAATCCACCCATAGTTAAAGGACAAAGTCAATTTTGACCTTTGATCTTGAACTGTGTTGACCTTTGAACTATCAAAAACCGCGGAAAATACATCGGCGCAATATCTAAAGCAATTCACACGGGAGGTTCATCCAATTTGGCCTACGGGTTATGGAGATGGACGGAAAACGGGAAATGGAGGGACATATGAAGGGGCTGCTATATGCTCCACCTTCGGGGCGTATACAAATTAAGGTGATAATCACAAATACTGACAATAATAATGATAAGTATAAATATACAGAGAGTTAAAGTAACAGTAACGTTTGATCTCCTACAGATCTCCTACAGAATAATTCGAAAGAGGCCCACTCTTTCGGCTCGAGTACATGTGCATTTTCCGAGAAGAAGAATCGAGAGGGATTAATCTAAGTTGAAAGAACTTATTTCCCAGTCGATGTAAAATAAATAGGTTTAAACGAGAGAGGTCATGTTAAAAAATTCACATTTTCACCTCCTTACTAATCAGAGTATAGCTACATTTTTAAATTCAAACATACGTGATTCACACCCGAAACACTAATAGACATATAGTTGTTCGGCCCGAACAATTAATTCGAAAGTTTGATAAAATTGCAGTAAAATTGGCAGAGACGAGCCAATCAAATCAATCAGGGTCTACAGTTATTTATATGTGTTAAAATGTCTCAGATTTATTTGAACTTCAACCATTTACCGTTTTATGAAATTTTTGACTTGTCAAAATTCAAAGGAGTAGCAGACGGTATTATAAAGTAAGTACAATTCAAAAAAGTGTTCGTCCACTATGATAGAAAACATTGGCCAAAAAGAAATAAAGTGTTGTTACAAGCAATTTCTTCTTTTTCACAACGTTTTCTCAAGCATGATATCACTGGAACGTAAAAGTCAGAAATTATTCAACACCGACCTTCATGAAGTGGCAAGCAAATGGCTTCGGTAAATTAAAAGACAATGAACAATTGACCAATCGACGGCCCGCTCACTTACTCCGTTGGTCCCGACCATTAACTGCAGGAGGAAGTTTCACTTCGGTTTTAAACGGTATTATTTTGAAAATGTATGGCCAGTAGCATGTAACAAAAAACTTGAACGTTTGGTTGGCGACCCAAACGTCTCCCTGAATTCGGCAGGAAGTATTACTTGGATATTATACAGCATTATTTTGCAAGAACTGTGGCAAGTACAATGATACAAAAATAAAATCGTTGGTCGGTAACCTAAACGTCTTACCGACAGCTTGAATAAGATGCAGCTATGACGTTTAGGTCGCGAAACAAACAAAAAAAATTCAAAATAAATGTCGGCCAATATCGAAGTTATATAATATAACTTCCAGTCTAAACGAGTGATTTCATTCGTAAACTGGTTATCTGATTAGGTTACAGGGAACTATTCCGTTTTCCATAGGCGACCATTATAAGAAAATAGGAAATAGCTCATCCCCAAAAATTGCTAGGGAGTCAAACCATATATCAAATTCAAGAACAATCATTCATCCGTCGAAATAACTGAATTGTGATATGGCATGATCCCTTTTATCAATGAGTTATGACGTCATTTTTAAGATAACCCTCTTCGCGCAGCTAGTTTTACTTCATTTTTCGAAAACTACCCTAGGGTATAGAAACCGCCCCTCAAGGGCCGAAATACATTAAAATGTTATCCTTTTTGCTCCTTAGTTATTAAAAGAGTATCAATTGATCGGATCAAATCGTTAGATTTCGTCTTGATATTTTATGGACTAATCAGAGGTCACCTTGATCTTTGTTTACATGCCCGGACTTTCCCTATACAAAATGTGACAGATGGCGGGAAACTGTATTAGTTCCCTGTAACCATTAATAGCGGCGATAGATCATTTTTTTTTTCAATCCATTTGATGAATTTGTGGTAAGTAGCATGTAACAAATAGGCAACAATTTTGGTTGGTGACCTAAACGTCGTAACTACAGCTTGAATAAGCTGTTGTTACGACGTTTAGGTCGCCAAACCAACAAAAAAAAAGATTAACAAATAAGGCGGCCAATACCGGAAATGAAAGCTCCGGTCCGGGCTTAATAAATGACTTGATTGGTCGGTTGTATCCTTGATTGACAGCCGCGCTTGAGCACTATTTGTGAAAAGTCTTGGAAATACAATGTAGAAAAAAAGGCTAACTAACGAACTTCCGGTACAAAATTGAACATAAATCTTGATTTATATTACGTCAGTTTCAAGGAATAAAATCATTCGGTCGAAAATTAGGGAAAATATATGACAATCAAGCTCTTCCTTTGTCACAACAAACCTTAATTTCGTAACCGAAGAACGCGTGTAACCCATTTCCAAACAATCCCTCCTTTTTACACTCCTCGACAAAAAAAATTTGAATAACATAGTGGACATACTAGTTGTGCAATTTTTTCTTGATGTACACACGGTTTTATTCTTTATTCTACATAGAATTTTAGAATTTTGTCAATCTAATATTGTCATTTGCATCTTTTTTTTTTAATTTGGGCCGGTCTTAACTTTGTCATGTGGCAATGGTTCAATTGTGGCTATTTTCTCTCTACTAATATGCTCTCTTACACTTGTATATGAATAAACAGTCACCAAAAATTACATTTACAATTTTCACCTGTATCACTAAGGGTTTTATAATGGCGTGGCAGAAATAGGGTCAGGTGAGATTGGACGAGTTAATTTGATGATAAGTGGTATGAGGAAACAATGAAAGATTATCTATTTTGACAGAAATAATGATGATGATATTATTGATAATAAAACTCACCCCAATCGTATATTCCTTGTCGACATCGTAAGGTAAGCGTTTTTAAGAATAAAGTATGATTATAACGCAATTTTTAAGACGTGGAAGATATTTTATATATTGCTACGGTTGGTCAACCTAGTTCAGCAAACATACAAGTGCAGTGAACCGATGCCGATTTATCTATCTTTACTGGGTCATAGGTCGACTAAAATATATCGAAGCATTCATTATTGTGGTTTCCTGCTGTAAAACACTTTCCTGATTGACCTATCCTTATTCAAAGGTTTTGCAGACGAAAATTGAATGTGGATTTAATTTGAAAAATAATCATTCAGTAGGGTAGAAAATATTCCGGAAAAAAAAAGAAATTGCTTGTAAAAACATTTTCTTCTTTTCCCACAATGAAAATGCGATGTTATAGCCTCCTTCTGAAAAGCAGATTACTAGTATAAGAAATAGGGCTACATTATTGCAACTAAGAAAACCCCAAAAGCATCAAAAGGCATGGTAATCGTTATACTTATCATTCACCATATCCATCTGAAGACAGACGAGATGCTTATCGTAACATACCCCCGCCTCATTTCCCCACCCCACCCCCCCCCCAAAAAAAAAAGAAAGGGGTGTATTTTTATTATTTAGCCTCTTGAACCCTTTCCCTGGCTCAATCTCTGGTTTTACGTCCATGTAATTATTAATTGAGAAAATATTGTGGAAAAAGAAGAAATTGCTTGTGATATGCAATTTCTCCTTTTTCCACAATATTTTCTACCCTACCGAACGATTATTTTTCAATTTAAATCCATTTTAAATATCGCCTTCAAAACTTTTGAATTTGGACAGGTCTAAAATTTTGCAAAACAAGAAAGGCTTAATAAGTTAGGAAGTGAGACAAATTGATCTACAAGGGTAATTTGTTTTGCCCTATCTACTATAGATTACCTTTATAGTATTATTTCTGGCCGAGCCCGGTCAACTTTTATTGATTAACCCTTCGTGTTTTGCAAATTTTTAAATCATGTATCATGCTTTTGACCATACAAAATTGCAAAATAATGCCGTTTGATATCTGAATCGAACTTCCTGTCGGAGTTAGTCGACATTACCAGCGATTCGCCATTTTTCGGTCTCATGTAATGCACAAATGCGTGTACTGTTCGTGTCCATTTATTCGGTAATTTTATTTTCCTCCTAATGGTTGATTGATTGGATGGGGTTTAACTCCGCTATTAACAGTAATTTAGTCATATCGCGGAGGCTCGAGAGCTTAACAATGGATTCCTGGTATTTCTCACTCTAGTTCTACCATTACATCCTTTCCTAGCCTCCAAATTTAACTTAATAGACTAATTTTGATTAAAAGAATCAAATGAAAAAAAATAACAGGGGAGAACCCTTTCGCCTAACGGGACATAAATATTTACCAGCCTATATTTATACATTTTAAGAAATACATTTTCAATCTTTGGTCAACTGTCATTTAGAAAAAAGAATAACCGCTCAAAGGATACACACAACTGCTGGTGGTGCATTATTACATGTGCACAACTATGAAAACAAATTTCGTGAACATTATCTTTTTAAGGGAAAAGGAACACATGTCCAGAGTCCATTCGTTCCAACGCTTAAAAGTTCAGTCATTCAAACTAGATATTGTAAAGGAAATAATAACATTTTCAGATAATTTTCACTCAGGATTATTTGCATACACCTGGGATACCTTTATATCCCTAGTACCAATTCTATTATTCCTTTTCAGTAAATCTCGTTATAGATCTTATCACCTTTTTTTCATTTACATAAAAACATGATTTGCTAATATACATATTACGTTTTTTTTTCTTGTCATACCCTTACATTTCTGGTGGGCAAACCGTTAACGTATGCATGACATCATAAATGGCACTAGATTAAGAAGATTGATTGATTGATTTAATGGGGTTTAACGCCTTTCCTAGCCTCCAGTTGCTATCCCACTGAAGTTTACGATTATCCACCCATTGGTGATAGACAAATATATTAAGAAGAAACGTTGATGGAAAAACAAACTATAATAATTGGGTATCATCATCATAAACAACTATAACAAGAAAATAGATACATGAATAATAAAAAATGATTTTCAAACAAATGAATTATGGAATGTTCTTCCAAAATAGTCTAAACGTGTAGGTATGAAATATATTGACGATTTTCGGCAATCCGAAATATGTAACTTCGGGATTCGTAAGAAAATTGGTTATTTTACTCTCACGATCACGTGAAATATCAAAAAGGGTTTTCGTAGATCAGAGTAATTGACAAGCTGCTGACCTCGTCCAACCACGACATAAAGAAAACAGCGCTTGTTAATTTATTGTTTAGCTAGCAAAGCGTTAGCTTTGATAGCTTTAGTTAACAGACAAATTTTGAGGTCGTCTAAAAGTTCAACGAGTGCAAACTGCCACTGGAAGCTTAACCACTAAATCCATTGAATGCCTACGCCATAAATGTAATTCTTGTGTTTTTCAGGAATTTAGGCAACTGTATTAAATTGTGGAGAACTCTTTAAAAAGCATGCTATTTAACCCATTCCCACTCAATTCCGCATTTTAAGCATCCCAAGAAAAAAGCTTTGGAATACATTGTGGACAAAGAAGAAATTGCTTATGACAAGCAATTTCTTTATTGTCCACAATGTTTTCTTGCCGAAAAAGTTTTTTTTTCTAAATTCCACTAAATTGAAATTGTCGTCTACAACTTATTTCAATTTGAACCAGTCTAAAATTTTGTCATATTGTAATGGGTTAACTCCAGGATTACTTTATCATGATAACTTTTGACAAAGAAGGTTACTTAACAAAGCTATGCTTTGCTAGCTTGCAGTACTTTCAGTACTTTGATTTTTCAGACTTTATGGTCAGAAGAGTATAACAACACATTAAAGGGATGCTTGGCCACATCGTAAAGAAGCATAAACAAGCTGTAGTTACGAAGATTAAAGTCACAAAATAAACATAGATTCTTTTCACAAGTGTTGGAGTTCAAATTTCACTTCCCGTCTCCATGAAATAGTTGACAGTTCTATCCCTCGCGATCCGTCAATTACATAATGTCATATCGTAATTAAAGAATAATGTTGGCATATCTATAAACTACTCTATTATGGCACGTGAATATAGCCTTATAAACACAATGCGATTCGAGCAAGGTTGAATCTAAGCCAAGTATAGGTCGCGGGTGGAACTTTAAAATTCCTATAAAAAACAGCAACAACAACAACAACAAAAAACCAACCCCGTTTCAATACGTGTAACCGATCACATTTTTCATTGTTGTTGTGTATCGAAGTTGCATCTGTTTACATTTATTGTACCCAGATTACGGGTAGCAGATGATTCGTCGAACTTCTCCGTTTTTTTTATCGTTGTTTCATTCGGGGTAGGAGTTTTACTTGGATTCCCAGTAGCATCCAAATTATTCCAAAACAAGACCAGATATTTTATATAATTTCTAAGTACACACGAGTGTGTTATCGATAATGTATTTCTATATGAAGGGAAATGTTGAAACAAATAAATTGTGTTCAAAGTAAACTTTAGTCGGTAAAGTTTAGTACCATTCGGCATTTGTATGTCCTTCAACGGTTATGGTTGGCTTTACATCGCTTCGACATATCTAGATAAAATTATGAGCGTGATGCTTTTTAATCTTATCACCTTGACTAGTTTTTGAAAAATATACTATTAACAGTTAATTATAGTAAGATTTTATTGACCTGACGGACCGTGACCTCTATTTGCATAATTACGCGCTTGACTTGTTGTCTTCAGTATTTCTCGTTTTATTCCGCTAGTCGATAATAACATGGACGGAAAACGGGAAATGGAGGGACATATGAAGGGGCTGCTATATGCTCCACCTTCGGGGCGTATACAAATTAAGGTGATAATCACAAATACTGACAATAATAATGATAAGTATAAATATACAGAGAGTTAAAGTAACAGTAACGTTTGATCTCCTACAGATCTCCTACAGAATAATTCGAAAGAGGCCCACTCTTTCGGCTCGAGTACATGTGCATTTTCCGAGAAGAAGAATCGAGAGGGATTAATCTAAGTTGAAAGAACTTATTTCCCAGTCGATGTAAAATAAATAGGTTTAAACGAGAGAGGTCATGTTAAAAAATTCACATTTTCACCTCCTTACTAATCAGAGTGTAGCTACATTTTTAAATTCAAACATACGTGATTCACACCCGAAACACTAATAGACATATAGTTGTTCGGCCCGAACAATTAATTCGAAAGTTTGATAAAATTGCAGTAAAATTGGCAGAGACGAGCCAATCAAATCAATCAGGGTCTACAGTTATTTATATGTGTTAAAATGTCTCAGATTTATTTGAACTTCAACCATTTACCGTTTTATGAAATTTTTGACTTGTCAAAATTCAAAGGAGTAGCAGACGGTATTATAAAGTAAGTACAATTCAAAAAAGTGTTCGTCCACTATGATAGAAAACATTGGCCAAAAAGAAATAAAGTGTTGTTACAAGCAATTTCTTCTTTTTCACAACGTTTTCTCAAGCATGATATCACTGGAACGTAAAAGTCAGAAATTATTCAACACCGACCTTCATGAAGTGGCAAGCAAATGGCTTCGGTAAATTAAAAGACAATGAACAATTGACCAATCGACGGCCCGCTCACTTACTCCGTTGGTCCCGACCATTAACTGCAGGAGGAAGTTTCACTTCGGATTTAAACGGTATTATTTTGAAAATGTATGGCCAGTAGCATGTAACAAAAAACTTGAACGTTTGGTTGGCGACCCAAACGTCTCCCTGAATTCGGCAGGAAGTATTACTTGGATATTATACAGCATTATTTTGCAAGAACTGTGGCAAGTACAATGATACAAAAATAAAATCGTTGGTCGGTAACCTAAACGTCTTACCGACAGCTTGAATAAGATGCAGCTATGACGTTTAGGTCGCGAAACAAACAAAAAAAATTCAAAATAAATGTCGGCCAATATCGAAGTTATATAATATAACTTCCAGTCTAAACGAGTGATTTCATTCGTAAACTGGTTATCTGATTAGGTTACAGGGAACTATTCCGTTTTCCATAGGCGACCATTATAAGAAAATAGGAAATAGCTCATCCCCAAAAATTGCTAGGGAGTCAAACCATATATCAAATTCAAGAACAATCATTCATCCGTCGAAATAACTGAATTGTGATATGGCATGATCCCTTTTATCAATGAGTTATGACGTCATTTTTAAGATAACCCTCTTCGCGCAGCTAGTTTTACTTCATTTTTCGAAAACTACCCTAGGGTATAGAAACCGCCCCTCAAGGGCCGAAATACATTAAAATGTTATCCTTTTTGCTCCTTAGTTATTAAAAGAGTATCAATTGATCGGATCAAATCGTTAGATTTCGTCTTGATATTTTATGGACTAATCAGAGGTCACCTTGATCTTTGTTTACATGCCCGGACTTTCCCTATACAAAATGTGACAGATGGCGGGAAACTGTATTAGTTCCCTGTAACCATTAATAGCGGCGATAGATCATTTTTTTTTCAATCCATTTGATGAATTTGTGGTAAGTAGCATGTAACAAATAGGCAACAATTTTGGTTGGTGACCTAAACGTCGTAACTACAGCTTGAATAAGCTGTTGTTACGACGTTTAGGTCGCCAAACCAACAAAAAAAGATTAACAAATAAGGCGGCCAATACCGGAAATGAAAGCTCCGGTCCGGGCTTAATAAATGACTTGATTGGTCGGTTGTATCCTTGATTGACAGCCGCGCTTGAGCACTATTTGTGAAAAGTCTTGGAAATACAATGTAGAAAAAAGGCTAACTAACGAACTTCCGGTACAAAATTGAACATAAATCTTGATTTATATTACGTCAGTTTCAAGGAATAAAATCATTCGGTCGAAAATTAGGGAAAATATATGACAATCAAGCTCTTCCTTTGTCACAACAAACCTTAATTTCGTAACCGAAGAACGCGTGTAACCCATTTCCAAACAATCCCTCCTTTTTACACTCCTCGACAAAAAAAATTTGAATAACATAGTGGACATACTAGTTGTGCAATTTTTTCTTGATGTACACACGGTTTTATTCTTTATTCTACATAGAATTTTAGAATTTTGTCAATCTAATATTGTCATTTGCATCTTTTTTTTTTAATTTGGGCCGGTCTTAACTTTGTCATGTGGCAATGGTTCAATTGTGGCTATTTTCTCTCTACTAATATGCTCTCTTACACTTGTATATGAATAAACAGTCACCAAAAATTACATTTACAATTTTCACCTGTATCACTAAGGGTTTTATAATGGCGTGGCAGAAATAGGGTCAGGTGAGATTGGACGAGTTAATTTGATGATAAGTGGTATGAGGAAACAATGAAAGATTATCTATTTTGACAGAAATAATGATGATGATATTATTGATAATAAAACTCACCCCAATCGTATATTCCTTGTCGACATCGTAAGGTAAGCGTTTTTAAGAATAAAGTATGATTATAACGCAATTTTTAAGACGTGGAAGATATTTTATATATTGCTACGGTTGGTCAACCTAGTTCAGCAAACATACAAGTGCAGTGAACCGATGCCGATTTATCTATCTTTACTGGGTCATAGGTCGACTAAAATATATCGAAGCATTCATTATTGTGGTTTCCTGCTGTAAAACACTTTCCTGATTGACCTATCCTTATTCAAAGGTTTTGCAGACGAAAATTGAATGTGGATTTAATTTGAAAAATAATCATTCAGTAGGGTAGAAAATATTCCGGAAAAAAAAAGAAATTGCTTGTAAAAACATTTTCTTCTTTTCCCACAATGAAAATGCGATGTTATAGCCTCCTTCTGAAAAGCAGATTACTAGTATAAGAAATAGGGCTACATTATTGCAACTAAGAAAACCCCAAAAGCATCAAAAGGCATGGTAATCGTTATACTTATCATTCACCATATCCATCTGAAGACAGACGAGATGCTTATCGTAACATACCCCCGCCTCATTTCCCCACCCCAACCCCCCCCCCCAAAAAAAAAAGAAAGGGGTGTATTTTTATTATTTAGCCTCTTGAACCCTTTCCCTGGCTCAATCTCTGGTTTTACGTCCATGTAATTATTAATTGAGAAAATATTGTGGAAAAAGAAGAAATTGCTTGTGATATGCAATTTCTCCTTTTTCCACAATATTTTCTACCCTACCGAACGATTATTTTTCAATTTAAATCCATTTTAAATATCGCCTTCAAAACTTTTGAATTTAGACAGGTCTAAAATTTTGCAAAACAAGAAAGGCTTAATAAGTTAGGAAGTGAGACAAATTGATCTACAAGGGTAATTTGTTTTGCCCTATCTACTATAGATTACCTTTATAGTATTATTTCTGGCCGAGCCCGGTCAACTTTTATTGATTAACCCTTCGTGTTTTGCAAATTTTTAAATCATGTATCATGCTTTTGACCATACAAAATTGCAAAATAATGCCGTTTGATATCTGAATCGAACTTCCTGTCGGAGTTAGTCGACATTACCAGCGATTCGCCATTTTTCGGTCTCATGTAATGCACAGATGCGTGTACTGTTCGTGTCCATTTATTCGGTAATTTTATTTTCCTCCTAATGGTTGATTGATTGGATGGGGTTTAACTCCGCTATTAACAGTAATTTAGTCATATCGCGGAGGCTCGAGAGCTTAACAATGGATTCCTGGTATTTCTCACTCTAGTTCTACCATTACATCCTTTCCTAGCTTCCAAATTTAACTTAATAGACTAATTTTGATTAAAAGAATCAAATGAAAAAAAATAACAGGAGAGAACCCTTTCGCCTAACGGGACATAAATATTTACCAGCCTATATTTATACATTTTAAGAAATACATTTTCAATCTTTGGTCAACTGTCATTTAGAAAAAAGAATAACCGCTCAAAGGATACACACAACTGCTGGTGGTGCATTATTACATGTGCACAACTATGAAAACAAATTTCGTGAACATTATCTTTTTAAGGGAAAAGGAACACATGTCCAGAGTCCATTCGTTCCAACGCTTAAAAGTTCAGTCATTCAAACTAGATATTGTAAAGGAAATAATAACATTTTCAGATAATTTTCACTCAGGATTATTTGCATACACCTGGGATACCTTTATATCCCTAGTACCAATTCTATTATTCCTTTTCAGTAAATCTCGTTATAGATCTTATCACCTTTTTTTCATTTACATAAAAACATGATTTGCTAATATACATATTACGTTTTTTTTTCTTGTCATACCCTTACATTTCTGGTGGGCAAACCGTTAACGTATGCATGACATCATAAATGGCACTAGATTAAGAAGATTGATTGATTGATTTAATGGGGTTTAACGCCTTTCCTAGCCTCCAGTTGCTATCCCACTGAAGTTTACGATTATCCACCCATTGGTGATAGACAAATATATTAAGAAGAAACGTTGATGGAAAAACAAACTATAATAATTGGGTATCATCATCATAAACAACTATAACAAGAAAATAGATACATGAATAATAAAAAATGATTTTCAAACAAATGAATTATGGAATGTTCTTCCAAAATAGTCTAAACGTGTAGGTATGAAATATATTGACGATTTTCGGCAATCCGAAATATGTAACTTCGGGATTCGTAAGAAAATTGGTTATTTTACTCTCACGATCACGTGAAATATCAAAAAGGGTTTTCGTAGATCAGAGTAATTGACAAGCTGCTGACCTCGTCCAACCACGACATAAAGAAAACAGCGCTTGTTAATTTATTGTTTAGCTAGCAAAGCGTTAGCTTTGATAGCTTTAGTTAACAGACAAATTTTGAGGTCGTCTAAAAGTTCAACGAGTGCAAACTGCCACTGGAAGCTTAACCACTAAATCCATTGAATGCCTACGCCATAAATGTAATTCTTGTGTATTTCAGGAATTTAGGCAACTGTATTAAATTGTGGAGAACTCTTTAAAAAGCATGCTATTTAACCCATTCCCACTCAATTCCGCATTTTAAGCATCCCAAGAAAAAAGCTTTGGAAAACATTGTGGACAAAGAAGAAATTGCTTATGACAAGCAATTTCTTTATTGTCCACAATGTTTTCTTGCCGAAAAAGTTTTTTTTTTCTAAATTCCACTAAATTGAAATTGTCGTCTACAACTTATTTCAATTTGAACCAGTCTAAAATTTTGTCATATTGTAATGGGTTAACTCCAGGATTACTTTATCATGATAACTTTTGACAAAGAAGGTTACTTAACAAAGCTATGCTTTGCTAGCTTGCAGTACTTTCAGTACTTTGATTTTTCAGACTTTATGGTCAGAAGAGTATAACAACACATTAAAGGGATGCTTGGCCACATCGTAAAGAAGCATAAACAAGCTGTAGTTACGAAGATTAAAGTCACAAAATAAACATAGATTCTTTTCACAAGTGTTGGAGTTCAAATTTCACTTCCCGTCTCCATGAAATAGTTGACAGTTCTATCCCTCGCGATCCGTCAATTACATAATGTCATATCGTAATTAAAGAATAATGTTGGCATATCTATAAACTACTCTATTATGGCACGTGAATATAGCCTTATAAACACAATGCGATTCGAGCAAGGTTGAATCTAAGCCAAGTATAGGTCGCGGGTGGAACTTTAAAATTCCTATAAAAAACAGCAACAACAACAACAACAAAAAACCAACCCCGTTTCAATACGTGTAACCGATCACATTTTTCATTGTTGTTGTGTATCGAAGTTGCATCTGTTTACATTTATTGTACCCAGATTACGGGTAGCAGATGATTCGTCGAACTTCGTTTTTTTTTATCGTTGTTTCATTCGGGGTAGGAGTTTTACTTGGATTCCCAGTAGCATCCAAATTATTCCAAAACAAGACCAGATATTTTATATAATTTCTAAGTACACACGAGTGTGTTATCGATAATGTATTTCTATATGAAGGGAAATGTTGAAACAAATAAATTGTGTTCAAAGTAAACTTTAGTCGGTAAAGTTTAGTACCATTCGGCATTTGTATGCCCTTCAACGGTTATGGTTGGCTTTACATCGCTTCGACATATCTAGATAAAATTATGAGCGTGATGCTTTTTAATCTTATCACCTTGACTAGTTTTTGAAAAATATACTATTAACACTTAATTATAGTAAGATTTTATTGACCTGACGGACCGTGACCTCTATTTGCATAATTACGCGCTTGACTTGTTGTCTTCAGTATTTCTCGTTTTATTCCGCTAGTCGATAATAACATGGACGGAAAACGGGAAATGGAGGGACATATGAAGGGGCTGCTATATGCTCCACCTTCGGGGCGTATACAAATTAAGGTGATAATCACAAATACTGACAATAATAATGATAAGTATAAATATACAGAGAGTTAAAGTAACAGTAACGTTTGATCTCCTACAGATCTCCTACAGAATAATTCGAAAGAGGCCCACTCTTTCGGCTCGAGTACATGTGCATTTTCCGAGAAGAAGAATCGAGAGGGATTAATCTAAGTTGAAAGAACTTATTTCCCAGTCGATGTAAAATAAATAGGTTTAAACGAGAGAGGTCATGTTAAAAAATTCACATTTTCACCTCCTTACTAATCAGAGTGTAGCTACATTTTTAAATTCAAACATACGTGATTCACACCCGAAACACTAATAGACATATAGTTGTTCGGCCCGAACAATTAATTCGAAAGTTTGATAAAATTGCAGTAAAATTGGCAGAGACGAGCCAATCAAATCAATCAGGGTCTACAGTTATTTATATGTGTTAAAATGTCTCAGATTTATTTGAACTTCAACCATTTACCGTTTTATGAAATTTTTGACTTGTCAAAATTCAAAGGAGTAGCAGACGGTATTATAAAGTAAGTACAATTCAAAAAAGTGTTCGTCCACTATGATAGAAAACATTGGCCAAAAAGAAATAAAGTGTTGTTACAAGCAATTTCTTCTTTTTCACAACGTTTTCTCAAGCATGATATCACTGGAACGTAAAAGTCAGAAATTATTCAACACCGACCTTCATGAAGTGGCAAGCAAATGGCTTCGGTAAATTAAAAGACAATGAACAATTGACCAATCGACGGCCCGCTCACTTACTCCGTTGGTCCCGACCATTAACTGCAGGAGGAAGTTTCACTTCGGATTTAAACGGTATTATTTTGAAAATGTATGTTAACTGCAGGAGGAAGTTTCACTTCGGATTTAAACGGTATTATTTTGAAAATGTATGGCCAGTAGCATGTAACAAAAAACTTGAACGTTTGGTTGGCGACCCAAACGTCTCCCTGAATTCGGCAGGAAGTATTACTTGGATATTATACAGCATTATTTTGCAAGAACTGTGGCAAGTACAATGATACAAAAATAAAATCGTTGGTCGGTAACCTAAACGTCTTACCGACAGCTTGAATAAGATGCAGCTATGACGTTTAGGTCGCGAAACAAACAAAAAAAATTCAAAATAAATGTCGGCCAATATCGAAGTTATATAATATAACTTCCAGTCTAAACGAGTGATTTCATTCGTAAACTGGTTATCTGATTAGGTTACAGGGAACTATTCCGTTTTCCATAGGCGACCATTATAAGAAAATAGGAAATAGCTCATCCCCAAAAATTGCTAGGGAGTCAAACCATATATCAAATTCAAGAACAATCATTCATCCGTCGAAATAACTGAATTGTGATATGGCATGATCCCTTTTATCAATGAGTTATGACGTCATTTTTAAGATAACCCTCTTCGCGCAGCTAGTTTTACTTCATTTTTCGAAAACTACCCTAGGGTTTAGAAACCGCCCCTCAAGGGCCGAAATACATTAAAATGTTATCCTTTTTGCTCCTTAGTTATTAAAAGAGTATCAATTGATCGGATCAAATCGTTAGATTTCGTCTTGATATTTTATGGACTAATCAGAGGTCACCTTGATCTTTGTTTACATGCCCGGACTTTCCCTATACAAAATGTGACAGATGGCGGGAAACTGTATTAGTTCCCTGTAACCATTAATAGCGGCGATAGATCATTTTTTTTTCAATCCATTTGATGAATTTGTGGTAAGTAGCATGTAACAAATAGGCAACAATTTTGGTTGGTGACCTAAACGTCGTAACTACAGCTTGAATAAGCTGTTGTTACGACGTTTAGGTCGCCAAACCAACAAAAAAAAGATTAACAAATAAGGCGGCCAATACCGGAAATGAAAGCTCCGGTCCGGGCTTAATAAATGACTTGATTGGTCGGTTGTATCCTTGATTGACAGCCGCGCTTGAGCACTATTTGTGAAAAGTCTTGGAAATACAATGTAGAAAAAAAGGCTAACTAACGAACTTCCGGTACAAAATTGAACATAAATCTTGATTTATATTACGTCAGTTTCAAGGAATAAAATCATTCGGTCGAAAATTAGGGAAAATATATGACAATCAAGCTCTTCCTTTGTCACAACAAACCTTAATTTCGTAACCGAAGAACGCGTGTAACCCATTTCCAAACAATCCCTCCTTTTTACACTCCTCGACAAAAAAAATTTGAATAACATAGTGGACATACTAGTTGTGCAATTTTTTCTTGATGTACACACGGTTTTATTCTTTATTCTACATAGAATTTTAGAATTTTGTCAATCTAATATTGTCATTTGCATCTTTTTTTTTTAATTTGGGCCGGTCTTAACTTTGTCATGTGGCAATGGTTCAATTGTGGCTATTTTCTCTCTACTAATATGCTCTCTTACACTTGTATATGAATAAACAGTCACCAAAAATTACATTTACAATTTTCACCTGTATCACTAAGGGTTTTATAATGGCGTGGCAGAAATAGGGTCAGGTGAGATTGGACGAGTTAATTTGATGATAAGTGGTATGAGGAAACAATGAAAGATTATCTATTTTGACAGAAATAATGATGATGATATTATTGATAATAAAACTCACCCCAATCGTATATTCCTTGTCGACATCGTAAGGTAAGCGTTTTTAAGAATAAAGTATGATTATAACGCAATTTTTAAGACGTGGAAGATATTTTATATATTGCTACGGTTGGTCAACCTAGTTCAGCAAACATACAAGTGCAGTGAACCGATGCCGATTTATCTATCTTTACTGGGTCATAGGTCGACTAAAATATATCGAAGCATTCATTATTGTGGTTTCCTGCTGTAAAACACTTTCCTGATTGACCTATCCTTATTCAAAGGTTTTGCAGACGAAAATTGAATGTGGATTTAATTTGAAAAATAATCATTCAGTAGGGTAGAAAATATTCCGGAGAAAAAAAGAAATTGCTTGTAAAAACATTTTCTTCTTTTCCCACAATGAAAATGCGATGTTATAGCCTCCTTCTGAAAAGCAGATTACTAGTATAAGAAATAGGGCTACATTATTGCAACTAAGAAAACCCCAAAAGCATCAAAAGGCATGGTAATCGTTATACTTATCATTCACCATATCCATCTGAAGACAGACGAGATGCTTATCGTAACATACCCCCGCCTCATTTCCCCACCCACCCCCCCCAAAAAAAAAGAAAGGGGTGTATTTTTATTATTTAGCCTCTTGAACCCTTTCCCTGGCTCAATCTCTGGTTTTACGTCCATGTAATTATTAATTGAGAAAATATTGTGGAAAAAGAAGAAATTGCTTGTGATATGCAATTTCTCCTTTTTCCACAATATTTTCTACCCTACCGAACGATTATTTTTCAATTTAAATCCATTTTAAATATCGCCTTCAAAACTTTTGAATTTGGACAGGTCTAAAATTTTGCAAAACAAGAAAGGCTTAATAAGTTAGGAAGTGAGACAAATTGATCTACAAGGGTAATTTGTTTTGCCCTATCTACTATAGATTACCTTTATAGTATTATTTCTGGCCGAGCCCGGTCAACTTTTATTGATTAACCCTTCGTGTTTTGCAAATTTTTAAATCATGTATCATGCTTTTGACCATACAAAATTGCAAAATAATGCCGTTTGATATCTGAATCGAACTTCCTGTCGGAGTTAGTCGACATTACCAGCGATTCGCCATTTTTCGGTCTCATGTAATGCACAAATGCGTGTACTGTTCGTGTCCATTTATTCGGTAATTTTATTTTCCTCCTAATGGTTGATTGATTGGATGGGGTTTAACTCCGCTATTAACAGTAATTTAGTCATATCGCGGAGGCTCGAGAGCTTAACAATGGATTCCTGGTATTTCTCACTCTAGTTCTACCATTACATCCTTTCCTAGCCTCCAAATTTAACTTAATAGACTAATTTTGATTAAAAGAATCAAATGAAAAAAAATAACAGGGGAGAACCCTTTCGCCTAACGGGACATAAATATTTACCAGCCTATATTTATACATTTTAAGAAATACATTTTCAATCTTTGGTCAACTGTCATTTAGAAAAAAGAATAACCGCTCAAAGGATACACACAACTGCTGGTGGTGCATTATTACATGTGCACAACTATGAAAACAAATTTCGTGAACATTATCTTTTTAAGGGAAAAGGAACACATGTCCAGAGTCCATTCGTTCCAACGCTTAAAAGTTCAGTCATTCAAACTAGATATTGTAAAGGAAATAATAACATTTTCAGATAATTTTCACTCAGGATTATTTGCATACACCTGGGATACCTTTATATCCCTAGTACCAATTCTATTATTCCTTTTCAGTAAATCTCGTTATAGATCTTATCACCTTTTTTTCATTTACATAAAAACATGATTTGCTAATATACATATTACGTTTTTTTTTTCTTGTCATACCCTTACATTTCTGGTGGGCAAACCGTTAACGTATGCATGACATCATAAATGGCACTAGATTAAGAAGATTGATTGATTGATTTAATGGGGTTTAACGCCTTTCCTAGCCTCCAGTTGCTATCCCACTGAAGTTTACGATTATCCACCCATTGGTGATAGACAAATATATTAAGAAGAAACGTTGATGGAAAAACAAACTATAATAATTGGGTATCATCATCATAAACAACTATAACAAGAAAATAGATACATGAATAATAAAAAATGATTTTCAAACAAATGAATTATGGAATGTTCTTCCAAAATAGTCTAAACGTGTAGGTATGAAATATATTGACGATTTTCGGCAATCCGAAATATGTAACTTCGGGATTCGTAAGAAAATTGGTTATTTTACTCTCACGATCACGTGAAATATCAAAAAGGGTTTTCGTAGATCAGAGTAATTGACAAGCTGCTGACCTCGTCCAACCACGACATAAAGAAAACAGCGCTTGTTAATTTATTGTTTAGCTAGCAAAGCGTTAGCTTTGATAGCTTTAGTTAACAGACAAATTTTGAGGTCGTCTAAAAGTTCAACGAGTGCAAACTGCCACTGGAAGCTTAACCACTAAATCCATTGAATGCCTACGCCATAAATGTAATTCTTGTGTTTTTCAGGAATTTAGGCAACTGTATTAAATTGTGGAGAACTCTTTAAAAAGCATGCTATTTAACCCATTCCCACTCAATTCCGCATTTTAAGCATCCCAAGAAAAAAGCTTTGGAATACATTGTGGACAAAGAAGAAATTGCTTATGACAAGCAATTTCTTTATTGTCCACAATGTTTTCTTGCCGAAAAAGTTTTTTTTTCTAAATTCCACTAAATTGAAATTGTCGTCTACAACTTATTTCAATTTGAACCAGTCTAAAATTTTGTCATATTGTAATGGGTTAACTCCAGGATTACTTTATCATGATAACTTTTGACAAAGAAGGTTACTTAACAAAGCTATGCTTTGCTAGCTTGCAGTACTTTCAGTACTTTGATTTTTCAGACTTTATGGTCAGAAGAGTATAACAACACATTAAAGGGATGCTTGGCCACATCGTAAAGAAGCATAAACAAGCTGTAGTTACGAAGATTAAAGTCACAAAATAAACATAGATTCTTTTCACAAGTGTTGGAGTTCAAATTTCACTTCCCGTCTCCATGAAATAGTTGACAGTTCTATCCCTCGCGATCCGTCAATTACATAATGTCATATCGTAATTAAAGAATAATGTTGGCATATCTATAAACTACTCTATTATGGCACGTGAATATAGCCTTATAAACACAATGCGATTCGAGCAAGGTTGAATCTAAGCCAAGTATAGGTCGCGGGTGGAACTTTAAAATTCCTATAAAAAACAGCAACAACAACAACAACAAAAAACCAACCCCGTTTCAATACGTGTAACCGATCACATTTTTCATTGTTGTTGTGTATCGAAGTTGCATCTGTTTACATTTATTGTACCCAGATTACGGGTAGCAGATGATTCGTCGAACTTCGTTTTTTTTATCGTTGTTTCATTCGGGGTAGGAGTTTTACTTGGATTCCCAGTAGCATCCAAATTATTCCAAAACAAGACCAGATATTTTATATAATTTCTAAGTACACACGAGTGTGTTATCGATAATGTATTTCTATATGAAGGGAAATGTTGAAACAAATAAATTGTGTTCAAAGTAAACTTTAGTCGGTAAAGTTTAGTACCATTCGGCATTTGTATGTCCTTCAACGGTTATGGTTGGCTTTACATCGCTTCGACATATCTAGATAAAATTATGAGCGTGATGCTTTTTAATCTTATCATCTTGACTAGTTTTTGAAAAATATACTATTAACACTTAATTATAGTAAGATTTTATTGACCTGACGGACCGTGACCTCTATTTGCATAATACGCGCTTGACTTGTTGTCTTCAGAATTTCTCGTTTTATTCCGCTAGTCGATAATAACGTTTAAATATTTGTTAAACGCACGCTTTCATAAACCGAAATATCTACGGATGTGATAGAGCGAAGTCCCACTGCTTTTAAAGTCGGGAGTTCGAGGCGAGAGCGATCTTTTCTTTTTATGTCTCTACTTTTTAATCATTTTACTTCAAAACGTCAGAGAATAACAGGCTTATCAGTACTCGGTACTGTAAAAAACCCACAAAAAAACAGCCATTCTTTCGTTTCTTTACTTAATCATGATAATGTACCGTTGTTCTCCGAATTCGCTTCAGCTGTTTCTGAAAGATATGACGATGGTCACTCAGTGTCTCAATAATATGTTTGAAAAGATGCAGTTATTTTCGAGTCCATTTTTGTTGACAATTATCTTTTATTAAGAACATATGGTTGGGGCTATCGCACATTACACTATATAAAAAGGAGCCACCTATTGCAACGGGGATGGGGTTTATCTTATATCGACAGGTGTTTCTGAATGATACCATTTTAACAGTTTATCCGCTGACAGATTCATGTTATCACAGTCATGTGGAATCGTGCAGATGCACTAGCTCTCACACGCATTTGACTAAAAAAACCGTTGAATCAATTATTGCTTCTTGGCAGCTTCGAACCTGCGTTGACGTCTTCAGACCTGTGCGTACTATACCACTCAACCACTTATCTATTGAAGAATCAGGTTGATATACAAACATTAGAATTTTAATTGTACATTGAATTTCTCCGGGTATGGACGAAATAACTCGTAAACGTACGACTTTCCTCGAGATCAAATTCATACATAATTGATTTATTCATTGCATAAAGGTCAAGTCATGGCAATTATTTTTAGCTATACCACACATTCTTCCTGTAGCTAATTTTGCTATAGTTGTTCAAATCAGTTATTTTTCTGTTTTTATCGACCGGCAGTTGAGATTTGTTTACATCATTAAACGGAAGCGCGTACATATTAAATGGAACTAATTTCATTTTGCTTTTGAACATGAACGTTTGTTTCCCTTGGATAAGTATACTAAGGGAAAAAGGTTTAGCATTTTTTTTTCGACCTACGTTATTTTTCAACGTAAATGTATAAACCTTATAAAATCAGTCTCGTTTCCAATTTTTAAAAGCTAACTAACTAATTATGCATTAAGAGCACGTTTTCCTCGCTTCTAAAGGCTGTCTGACGCAATTTTGCTGAAACACGTTCTGCACGTGCTTCCACATGTACGTGAAGTCTATATCCACAATATCTATCCCAGTTTATTGGTTAGCATCAATAACAAGATAACTCATTAAAACATTTAAAAACATTCAAATGGGACGTTGCCCAGGGCTTAACGTAGACCAACAGAACGTAGCCATCGGAATGGGGTCGTATCCCTATGGCCATTAATCGTAGGCTCATTTCCAGCATGAGAAGACGCTGTGATGCCGTTATTGGCGCAAACGGTGGACACACAAGCTATTAAATCTTTGTGTTACTTTAACTTCCCTACCCCTACCATGTTTGACGCTGCACAACAAACAAGTATGACCTTGAATTCATCTAACTTTTTTTTAAATACTGTGGCTATCACATAAAAAATCGATGAGTGAAAATATGGTTTGAATCCAACACCGGAGAAATTGGCTGTAACGTACTAAATTTCTAAACTTTTTCCCTCAGTATACAATCTCGTGATAAAATTTTAATAACAAATCTGTTATTATTGTTTATTGAAAACTTAAACACTTTTCTGAGTTATAAAGCTCAATGAATAACCCACTCGAGCTACCGCTACGTTGTTATTTGTTTGTTTGAATTGGGTTTTACACCGCTTTCAACAATCTTTCAGTTATATCGCGGCCGCTGGAGCACCTAACAATGGAATCCTGGTGTTTCTCACACCAGTACTACCATTAGATTCTTTCCTAGCCTCCAACTGCTATCCCACATAGGTCTACGATTATCAACCCATTGATGAGAGACGCTACGTTGTTAAATTTTCAATAACCAAAGGCCTGAATGGTTCTATATGTGGCAGTGTAAGATGACGTAAACTCCCGCTTAACTGACGTCACATGGTAAGATTTTACCACTGGCACTTGATCATTAACATAATTCAAGTCAGTGGCTAACGCATTATTATCGTGGTAATCATTGCGAAATGACCGTTTCGATATCGGTGTTTTTTTCTGGTTTCGGTCACTTTTATCGTGAAGCATCTATGTGACTTCATACAAGACATGGTTATCTGAGTTTTCAAGGTGTGTTTTATTAACTTTCATTCTTTTATTTTTAAAAAGTGATGTTTTAATTGAGCTGTATTTTGCCGTGACTTAAGACCCCTGCCAACTTCCGGTTCAATCGAACTCGACCCGTCATCTTTTGAAACGATTAATCTGATTGGCTTAAAATAGTCCGGTACATTCGAGCGTCTAATTTCCCCGCGACCTGTCAAATAATGTGAACATGTTTTCAGATATGCAAAGCAAAGCCTCCAATGTCTTTATTTATAGCGTACTATATAAACGAACCGGCAAATGTATTTAGATCAAGTGCCAGTGGATTTTACACGTATGTTCTTTGATTATAAAGAAAATAAATAAATAATAATAATAAAAAAGTGATAAAAAGAACACCTCCCTGTGATTCTTTTTTTTTTTTTTTTTCATTCATTTTGTTTTATTTCACTTAACCCATTCCCACACAGTGACGTTACTGGAACCCCCCCCCCATAAAAAGAAAACCAATTGAAAACAAAACCAAAAACATAATTTGAAATCAAGAAATTGATTGTTATAAGCATCTTTTTTCATTTTTCACCATGTTTTCTACACAGAAAGTTGAAACAAAAATCTAAAATTTTATTAACTTTAAAGTGTCGTCTGCAATTCTTTTCAGTTTGCACCAGTCTAGCGTTTTGTAAATGTTTAAGTTTAACGTCACTTTCAATAATATTTCAGTTATAACTCGAAGACCGGTGCAACTAATCAATGCTCCCTGACGTTTCTCTTGCTAGCACACCTGTCATTCGCTTCGAGAGAATAGGACCGTGGGAAGCATTTCCAAATTAGTTTGGATAATCTAAAATTAGTTTTCAGATCCGGGGGAGGGGGTTAACATCGAAATTTGAGGAATTTCTGAGTAACATATAACATTTTTTTTTTTCACTCTTGTCATATTTTCCTTTTGTTGGGGTTGGTGACTTTGAGGGAATTAGAAAAACAATGTGACAAGACACTATATACATAATGTATATTTGTTAAACTCACAAAGCGATCAAAACATCCAAATGTCTACTGTATTTGATTTGTTTGTTTGAATGGGGTTTTACACCGCTTTCAATAATCTTTCAGTTATATCGCGGCCGCTGGAGCACCTAACAATGGAATCCTGGTATTTCTTTCACCAGTACTACCATTACATCCTTTCCTAGCCTCCAGCTGCTATCCCACATAGGTCTACGATTATCGACCCATTGGTGAGAGACAAATAGTCGGAAAGGATGATTGCCGCCGTCGGGGATCGAACCCGGGACCTCTAGATTGGCAGTCCGACGCGCTACCAACTGCGCTATGACGGCGGCTAACTACTGTATTTGAGCAATTGTATTTCAGGTCAAGTTTTGTTTCCTTTCAATATAATTAGTGGGGTGTATTAACCCAACCCTTCTACCCTCCCTCTGTTCCTACAGGCATACTCCACATGCTATGTAGCTTTTGATATTATTAATCTATATACAAAGAGAGTTCCCTATCTTCGGAAAATAATTCGGACGATTCTTACTAAAGACTTTTATTGGTTTTGATATCGATTTGCCTGCAGTGTGGACCTCAATATATAGAAAACACATTTCATATTGTAGGAAAATCGCAGATGGCTACTCTAAAACCATTTAATTTTTTCCCTTGTATTTGGTTAGAGATTCATCGTTCTCCCTGAAGGCTATTTTTCGAACTGTTTTGTTCCAAAGTCATGAGCCTCTTTTCCAGCTGTATTTCGTTGCCTGATACTATTTTAAAATCTCATTCAGTTTGAATTGTAACTAACGACGATGCAGTGGCAATATCAATGCAAATATCTTAGAAGAAAGCAGTTACGTCCATTCTTATTGTCAGTGTGCGGTAACTATACCATTGTATACGTGTAACTATAAAAAGTATACAAACTACAAGATCTTCAAGGTAATGCCTACAGACCTATATGAAGACCTTTCCCAATAATCGGGTCAACTCCACTCCGGAATTACTTCCGGATGGTTGTACCCTAAAGTAGTCCATTAAGAAAATTTGATCTCCTCCTTTTGTCATGCTGTTTTAATGTTTAATAAACAGCAAGTTGCTTGATGTTAGGTTCTGCAGAGTGAGAGATCACTGCTGCATAACATGCATATGATTCAAAGCTTTAATCAGGGAACTATTTCCTTGTAGAAACTGACATTTGAAGGTGGTACCCTACAAGACTTTCACTTCCGAGCCTAAACAATTTCATGGGTTGATGTGCAGAATGAAGATTTGCGAAGAACTTTATCCCTAATGATACTATTTTCCTGGCCTGTAATTCAAGATCAAAGACTGCTCTTTGAGACGGACTAAGATTTAAGGCCCAACGAAACTTTTGGGAGGAGCTACATATTGCGAAAATGGGCCCTTTTTGCTCCTTATTTAATGAGGCAAAAACGGACAGGAGTGTAACCTATATGAAGCAGGGAAGGTTATACAAAAACAGTGATATTGGCCGTATTTTTGTGAATATTCTTTTCAAATTTTGAACATGAATAGAATAGATAGTGCAGAATGGATTTTAATAAAATTCTTTCATGGTAAGTGAAAATTTAATTTAAATTTTTGAAAAATTATTTAACTTTCAGTTTTCACCCTATTTGCAATACTCTGATCCCCCAGAATGCATCAATTTTGGCCAATGTTGTCATAAAAGCTCGTCTGCACCTCTTGTTACCCCTGGATAGTACTTCAAATGACAACAATTCACCACTAGACGGACAGCCTTGGGCTAAAATTTCGCTTCATCAGTATTTACTCTGTTTCAGCTAGCATCAAGCCTCATCAGTGGTGTTGCTTTCCACCAGACAGAAATTGCTGTCATCTCTCATCCCATTTTGTTTTCTGTTTACTAAATCTCTGTCTGTTGTCCTTTCGCCTCTAGTTCACAATCTGTGCATAATTATGTATGTCATCATTGCCCATATACCCTGTTTCATTTCTGTTTTTCCTAGCCTCATGGTATTGAAATTCCATGACAGCTCTTCTTCTAAGACGCTTCTTTCTGTACCAGTCAGTTTTTCTGTATTTCTTGGTCTTCATTTGGTGTACTGAAATCTGTTTAAGATGCTTTTTTACCCAAACTCCAAGCCCTGTTCCCGTTATTTTCCATATTTTCTTTTGACCGCTTTGTCGAAAGCGTCGTTTGAACGCAAATTTTGGGCCGAAAGCCTTCTTGTGAAGGTCCGGCTGAAGCTTACTCTTTTGCTTAGAGTAGCAGATGCTGCGCTGTTGAATGCTTCACACTTTTGTGTGGATGCCCTGGAACTCACACTGTAAATTGCATCTTCACTGAGTCTCATCTGCAAGATCACCTCTAACAATGCCTATATCATTCTCAGTCATTCAGAGATATGTTATGTTGGCAGGGCTGAGCAATTTTGAATAGGCATCCAAGCAGAAACTCCAATCACATAGAAGAGAATAAGTGGCACAGTTACAACAATTTACAGCGTAAGATTCCACGGTTTAGGCTCTCATTAAGCGCAAGTCCTTCAACGTTTTAGATATGTCACCCTGCCCCCTTCTTGCCATTTCTGCAATGACAGTGTTACATTGCATTCTTGTATCATATCACATCTTCCCATGTGCAGTCCGTCTAACGCTTTGTATTGAATGGAAGCATTCTTTCACCGAAGTGAACGTTACATACTTTTCGTTCTTGGCAAATGGATAAATGGTTTTGGGTCGGCATGTCTTGTCACGTTCCATTCTTCCAGAGGGAGTTGTAAAAGTCCCGCATTCCAAGCTGCGACTTTGTGTCGCCATACATGCGGTCATAGGTTATAGCTATTTTCTTTCGAAACGTGGTCTGCAGCAAAAATGATATTGGCCCTTTCATCTGTTTCTTGTGAAAGTCCTGTGTGCTTCCTTCTTTCCAGTAGCAGAAATGTATTCCCTTTTTTGTAAAAGCAGTTGCTGAAACTCTTCTAAGACTTTCCAGTTAAACCAGGGTGAATTCAATATTTTCTTGTAATGTGCAGATAATAAATGAGTAACTAATTTTAGTCAAGAGAGGCATTTTCATCCTCTTTTATACCTACCCTGCCAATGTCACCCTCTCAGTCACATGACCAGAAAGGCATTGATTGGATTGGCTGCCAGACTATGACACTCTTGAAATTAAGTTGGTAAGCTTCTAAACCCTAACCCTATTTGGGTATACCCTGTAAAGAGCCCCTTTTCATTGTTTCATCATCAATGGTCCAGTGTTGGATTCAGCAACTTCTTAACTTAAATCATCACAACAACAACTAAAAGCAAGCAAAAGAGTGAACATTTCAGAAAATCTAATGTCTTTAACCCATTCCTGCACAATGACGCTTTCGGATGCCCCCGAAGGAAAACAATTAGGAAAACATACATGTAGTTGAAAATGAAGAAATTGCTTGTAACAAGCAATTTCTTTATTTTCCACAATGTTTTCTTGACCTAGAAGGTTGAAAAAATATAATATTTCATGAGCTTTAGATTTATGAATTTAAAAACATTGTTGAAAATGAAGAAATTGCTTGTTACAAGCGACTTCTTCACTTTCCACAATGTTTTCTACCCAGAGACTTACTTTTTTTCAAAATTTCATACGCTTTAAATTGTCGTCTGTAAGTCCTTTCAATTTGGACCAGTTTAAAATTTTGCCATCTGGTAATGGGTTAACAAAAATACACTGCAGCTATATTAATTTGAAGGTGCCAAGGCCATTTTTGATATTTTAGTGTATGGGGTACCCTTTTTGAATACTGTCCTGTTAAGCCTATTTACCTTTTTCTGTGTGTTTTTTTTACTTAGACTTATTGTAAACAAACCAAATTTGTTACAAACACCAATTTAAAAGATTTTGTGTGCATTTTTGATAAAAATTTTTTAAAGATGATTTAACTTGGTTTGAAATTTAAACTGTATTTTTTTGTCAATTACTTACATTTCAAAAGCAATTTTTGACAAAGTCATCTTGTAAAGGGTTAGATGTGAAGAGAATGTCATTTTTCTATAGGTCACTTTTTATTTCATGAAAATTCATCCGTTATTACAAAAGTTATGACCATTTCTGTTGACCATGAGAAGAAGACCAAAACTGTCCAATTTTTGGGATAATTTAAGCAAAAGAGGCCTTGTACTAATTCTTCTGTCATTTCACTCCCAAGCCATATATTTGAAAAAAATAGAAATAGAAACTGTTGCAATTAGCATATGCATAGACTAAATGCAGTTTTGTCAAAATCAAAAGAAAAAAATGTCTTATATAGGGTCAACTCCACTCCGGAATTACTTCCGGGTGGTTGTACCAACTCCACTCCGGAATTACTTCCGGGTGGTTGTACCCTAAAGTAGTCCATTAAGAAAATTTAATCTCCTCCTTTTGTCATGCTGTTTTAATGTTTAATATACAGCAAGTTGCTTGATGTTAGGTTCTGCAGAGTGAGAGATCACTGCTGCATAACATGCATATGATTCAAAGCTTTAATCAGGGAACTATTTCCTTGTAGAAACTGACATTTGAAGGTGGTACCCTACAAGACTTTCACTTCCGAGCCTAAACAATTTCATGGGTTGATGTGCAGAATGAAGATTTGCGAAAAACTTTATCCCTAATGATACTATTTTCCTGGCCTGTAATTCAAGATCAAAGACTGCTCTTTGAAACGGACTAAGATTTAAGGCCCAACGAAACTTTTGGGAGGACCTACAGATTGCGAAAATGGGCCCTTTTTGCTCTTTATTTAATGAGGCAAAAACGGACAGGAGTGTAACCAATCCCGACAGTTGCAACTAAACATACCAAGCATACTTTATGTTTCGAAAGGATTAATAAAAGTTCTATTTATACTTCTCTCCATTACTCTATCCAAACGATACAAAAGTTATGGTTTCGTAATTACAAAGCACGTTCTCGCCCCTGCCATAGCGCAGTTGGTAGCGCGTCGGACTTCTTATCAAGGGGTCTCATGTTCGATTCCCTGTAGTTGAAAAATATCCTTTCTGACATTTGACTCCAACCAATGCGTGGATAATTCATTTTTGTGATGAGCAGTTGGAGGAACGGAAAGGATCTAGTGATAGTACTGGTGTGAGAAGTACTAGCATCAATGGTTTGGTCTCCAGCCATCGGGATATGCCTAAGGACACGTTCAAAAAAAGTCTTTGTATCTCATAGATTAGTTTGTCTATGGACATATTGGATTATTTATTCATGGAATCGTAAGTTTTAGATACACTACAAGCTGACACATATGGAAATGTTCTATTGACATGCTCATGTATTTTAGATTTAAGTCACATTAAAAAGGAGCAACTATTGAACCTCTTTAGCGAGGACAGTTCTGAAAGACGTTATCTTTACAGTAAACTATCCTTGAATTTTTCAACCTTGGAACTATTTTTCGGTTGAAACTCCGTTTAGATGACTACTTAAACACGTTTGGTTGTGTTTATGGGGCACCACTCCACCCTGGCTGCATATTTTTTAAGATTGATTTACTGACTACTTAAACACGTTTGGTTGTGTTTATGGGAGACCACTCCACCCTGGCTGCATATTTTTCAAGATTGATTTACAGCAAGGGGAGGTAGAGGATATCTAGCATATTGCACTCCTGTTCTTTTGTTTCTGGTCTGTGTGCATTTGTGTCTCATGTTCTGCGTGTGTTTTTTTTAAGAAGAACTGTTTTTCATTTAATGTCAAGACGATCTTTGTCTACATATCTCGTATATACATGAAATTGACATGAATGCTACATTTATTGGATTATCAATAGTTTAGAGTGTTACATAAAAGAATCATCAATACTTGATTTGATATCACTTTTTAATTATACTTTTTATCTTTGAATAAATAACATATGGCTCTTTGTATTATTTGATTATATTAGCAGATAACTCCAGGTATACTACATACATTAATAAATGTGTCTTTCCGTCGATTATTAGGAGGTTTTTTTTCTTATTGAAGGTTATTTACCACATCCAAAAAAGATAAAACCTCAAAACATGAAATATTGGATCAAGAATGTCGTTTGGAACGAATTTATACATTCTTCCTTACCAGTGAATGCAATTTCGGGAGAATTACTTACCTGACTTTTCCTTTTTTTGATATTCAGGCCAATTGACCTAAGAGTACGGCTTCAAGAGTTATTCATAAGAAAAAAACAAAAACAAAACTTTTTTAAACATACCCAATATTTGCCACAATTTTTGTATGTGTAAAATCCCTAAAACGTTTAACAAGTTTGAAATTAGGTCACATTGGTGTCATAAACTAGAGCTCTCGCTCAAATATTAAGAAAACGTCAACATTATGGGCACTAAAGATGCAACGTTTCATGTTAGACCAACCAGATAATTTACCAGAACCTTTGTCTCAATGAAACTTAGGACAAGTTTAAGTAAAAATGTATGTTGCAATGAATATTGAGTCATTCACGTATTGCCTATTACCGTTGAAATCCCACATTCAATTTGAATTTGCTCAAAACAAAGTCATCGTTGCGTCATTAGGAGTTATATTCCCTATTCGGTCTCCAATTCTGTAAAGATCAGCCCAAAACTGTCGTAAGAGTTAATATGAATATAGACACTGACCATTGTTTTCCGCTAACCGAATTCCGTGATATCTAAAAATAACCTAGAATTCCGCTGAATCTTTCCTATATTACAACAAAAAGCCACTTTAAGCCTATCGGATTACCGCGAAGCTAATATCTGACTCAAATTGAACCTCCCTTTAAGATGAAGTAAAATACTTTGAAGCTTATCATATATTCAATACAAAATTTCGTGCACGAAAATTGATTTTTGGTAAGAATATTTCCGATTAGAAAGCGTCATTTGGTCATAGAGAAAACAGAAAAAAACCTTAACTTCAATAACTTTGAAGATAAAGGTTATTTTTACCCTTAGACTAATTTCGGATGATTTTATACCTAGTAAACAAAGACTCTTAAATAGCGTCATCTATACGTCACCGATTTAACATTCGACCGATTAAAATGAGAGTAGAGTAAAGTGTTCTCATTTTTCACAAAAGGTATAGCTGGAGATGTAAGCATTTATTGTTTAAAAGCATTGTAAGTTTATCGTCCACCTTTATTGGCCAATATTATGGCAGGTGAAAGGATAAATGTAATTATTGGCTTTCATTAATATAACACTACCATCAAGAGTTTCGAGAAAACGACATCCATGAAATTAAGCACTTCAATAAGCTGAAACGCAATACTGTTTTTTACCACGCATTATAAGATCAGAGTATAATGAATAAAAGCATACAATGCAAACAGTCTTAAAATAACTTTACTTAATGTCAATTTTGAAGTTAATTAATTTCTCTTTTATAGATTGCCAAAATTTCTTGTTACTTCACTAATACGTTGTTTATCTAAAGCCCAATGTGTTGTTTACTTCATACCTCAACTCATGGAAGCTATTTTACGCTAAAAGATGACTTGGTGTATTGTTATTTTCATTATAAATACTATAATAAACATAAACAAGGTATTGCGGGTGACACTGTTTAAAGTTACGGATTTTTTTTTTCAAGCACCGCTGTAAGCTACTCTACCTTGTATATATAATTATATATATAATTTTGTTAGTTGTTATAAAATACTGAATCTGCTCGCACAACCATGCATTATCCTATATGTCCTTATCCATTACATACACTCAAAACTTTGAACAAGAAATCGATTAGGTATTACATTTATCATTTGTTAATTAAATATGGTTGAAAAGACAGTATATTGTAAAAACATCATTAGAAAGAGAAATGTTGTTAAAGACAAGCGGTGTCTATTTTTCCCATCAATAACTCCCTAATTATTGACAATGAGGGAAATCGAACGAGTAGCTATGTAATAATAATAACAATAGAACTTTATGGTAAATAGAATTAATCAATGTCCTTATAAATCGGACAGTCTATTCGGAATTATAATTGTGCAAAATTGAACCGAAGAGGCTGCATGTGAACCGATTCTTCTCGTTTTCCGACAAGGTTTTCTGAACTAAAATATTTAGGACATATACAAGCAATATTCTATGAGCTGTTCTATAATATTATTTTAAGCATAAGTTAAAACTGATGACAAAAAATAGCAGACAAAATTCTTTCTATTCAAGGGGAGTAATTTATATATTATGCCATACGATAGGAGTTGTTTAAAATTACACAACAAAAACAAATTCACAAGGGAAAAAAAATTTACTTAAAAAAAAAAAAAAAAATGGGGCCAAACTTGTTCTGTACAATGAATGTCTTATTAACATTGAATGCCAGAACCTTTTTGGTCAGCCAGTTTATAGATTGTTCACAGATCTTGGTGAGAAGTGTCACTACCTTGTTAAATCCCAGACACCCTTGTATTAAACACAACAAACGAAATATTGATTGTTTGGTCCCCATATTATTAGGCTTAGAAAGTATTCAAAGCTGGCTGTGTTTTTATACAAGATTTCGAATCTGTTTCCTACTTAATGAAATCAAAATTACATCATATGATAATAATAAACAATTTACATAGTTACCATTGATAAATATTGATCTTCTTCAAAGTAGGTATTCACATTTTTCAAAAAAAAAAAAAGTAAATAAGTTTCTTTTTCCTTGTTAATTGGATTTGTTGTGTAATTTTAAACGATACTTATCATTTGTCATAATATATATAATCCCTGTGCGTATAAATCGTTATCATACAACAAGTTAATTAAAAATAAATGCTGATTTTATTCATATTTCGAAAATTACGCAATACGTAATATTTGTATTTTCCAATACTCAGAACTGTTCAGGTGGTCTTACATTTTAAAAAGGCAAAATGTCATCGACCGAAAGGAAATCTGTCTGCCGCACTGAGAAATACACAACTACAGGTAATTCGTTTATGATCTATTTGTTACTTAATAATAATGATAATAATTGTATATTAATATTGTTCAGTAAAGTAATAATGTACACACGATAACAATTACTGATTATCATTTGTATTAAAATATATATAATAATATACATATAGCGTATTTTTACAATAATAGTAGTACACATAAAATATACAAGCACCTAAAAGAATGTATCTATTTTTCTTAAGCTATTTGATAAGGATTTAGTATTCAAAAAAAAAAAAAAAGGTTTTATTGGTCCATGACAGTTTTTTTCTAATTATGATAAATTCTGGGACGATGGTGATGTCAAAGGTAAATGTTGTATGTATCTCACCGTTTCAATGAAAAAAAAAAGAAAAATGAAAATGAATGAATTAATAAATAGTTGAAACAGAACTCATAAATAAAAATAGATTGGGCAATAGGCAGATTTCTCCTCTGTAGCACCAATCTTCAATATATAATGTACATTGTACGGGTACTAGGTAGGGATTACAAGAGGACAGTTGGTTTACCGATCAATTAAAATATCTTTCTTCTTTGTTTTGAACGCGCGTTCCTTGAAGAAACGTTGAAAACTCATTCAAGACACACTATAACGTGACAATCGAGTGAAAATTAGCTAGTGATAAGACTTTATAGTCCGTGTATTTTGTTTGATACCAACCTGGCCTTTGTAAATTTTCGAAATTAGCAACTAAATAGGCTCAATATGTGCTTATCCTTAGTTGCATCGAAAACCATCGCAAAATCGATTTGATAATAATGATGATTGTCTTTATAAACATAATGTTAGTTATTTTCCTCCTAAGATTCTGAGAGTGTGTTTAAGCTGTTAAATGTCTATTGTCAAGGTAATCTGAAAGGTAGAAAATGTCTTTTTGTGGTTATATAGGAAAAGTTCAGCGGAATTACAGGTTATTTTAAGATATCATGGAATTCGATGGTCGACACTGCATGATCGCATTTTATATGACCCAAAGTCAACAGAAGGTAACAAAGTGACAAGCGAAACAACCAACGTCCTAAACTATGTCACATGAAGTGCAAAACAATGGTAAATATCTATACTCATATAAACTCCTACGACAGTTTCGGATTAATCCTTACGGAATTGAAGACCGGCAAGCGAAAAACACTCCTGATGCATTTCGATGACGTTGGTATGAATCATCTAATAATCAATTCAACTGTCTCGGTGTAATCTAAAAAAATAATTAACATCCTACGTAGGCTTTAAGAGAAATACTACGGTTTATTTTGATCGTAGAACCACTTTTCAGTATATTGTTTCCAAATAGTATATGAGAGGGAATAAAAAGAATTAAAATCTGTGACCTGAAAAAAAAATTGATACATACCTTGAGAAAACATTGTGTTTTCTCTGACTGGCAGTACTCTAATCATGCATATGTGTACACTAAGTGTCATTTCCTGGTTAACTTACTGTACGATTTTATACAGTGTGATGGCATTGGCACTTGGATTCAAGTTAAAGCAACTTACAAAAATGTTTCTCTATATATATAATAAATATTAACAAGATAGTGCAGCTACCATTTTAAGAGAATGGATGTTTTGACAAGCATCTCTGGTTCTTTATTGCGGCGAGTCAAATATCTCCCATGACGGAACCATTGGTGCTTTTTAAAACACCCGTTCCATTAAAAAATGGCAGCTGCTTTACCTTGTTAATATTAATTATAGGGAGAGATATTTTAGTAAGTTGCTATAAATTCCTGAATCCAAGTGCCTATGTGTGATGGCTTTCCAATAGATGTTATGGCTATCAACTAGAAATCCAACAAGAGTAATCAAATATGGAATGGACAAATCTTTGTCCATATTGGTGTACTTTTGTTGGATTTCTAGTTGATTTTAATGGGTCTATTAACACCTGAGGAAATGCACTGTATCCGATCAAAACTAAATACGTCAGAATGTGGTAATAAATTACTAAAGAAATGTCTGATTAATAGATTATTTGAAGAAAATTACTAATCGGCATGAAACCCTTATATTTCATACCGCAGTCATGAATTTGATAAAGTTATACATGCGTCCGTTTGTGAGTCCGTGTGTGTGTGTCCCTATGTGTATATGTATCAAACTACTCGTGTACAATCACATGGGTAAGTGAATTTCGCCGTGATATAACTGAAATATTTTGCAAAGCATTATTAAACTCCGTACTCTGAACAATATATTTTGCTTTTTGACATTACAGCTACAGAACGAATGCTGATGATGATGCTAATAAGTAGTGGTTTTGTACTTCTGACCATAGTGGCTGTAAATGGATGCTCCAATAGCCAAATGCAGCAGCTCATTTAGCAGTTACAAAATCCATCTTCGTCTCAAATCCCATTAATCATCGGGTGTGGTCGCGGAGCTCCGCCTTGTTGTGGCAACAGAATGCGGGCTCAGCGCCGTCGGTCAGATGTTTCGGTGTTGATCTTGTAGGTTTTACTTCTATGAAATGAAGTTTACTTGCATATTTTATAAGATAGCGAAACAACTTTACTGTTAAATTCTGAGCGAACTGTATTTGAGACCGTCCTAAACAGTCCTACTTTAACCCATACCCACCTACTCTCTCCTTTTATCCCCTTCCTGAACATAGTATGGAGAACAATTCGGAAAATGGAGAAATTGCTTGTTACAAGCAATTTCTGCATTGTCCACATTGTTTTCTACCCAGAGAGAAAAACGATTAAAAAAGAATCACCAATTTGAAATTGTTGCCTGCAACTTCTTTTAATTTTGACCGTCTAAAAATCCAACGTGTTGGAACGAGTTAAACGTGCGATTGATTGATTGATTGATTGATTGATTAAATGGGGTTTAACGCCACTTTTAACAGTATTTCAGCCACATTGCGGCGGCTGGAGCACCTAACAATGGGAAGTTTTCCCCAATAGACGGATCTTCGGTTTCGCTTTGTCGTCAAATTAGCAAAATTGCTCAACATAAATGTCCGAATTCCGAATTCACTTTTTGTTTAAAACATTAGGTTTTATTAGACAATCGAGTTTTTTGACGATAGTGGCGATCCGTCTGTTCAGAATTTTGATACAACGCAGCCTGCTTTGGTTCGACACTTCTCGCTGTTGTTTTAAGCCTTTCTAAACAATCTCGCATTCTGACGCTTTTAAAGAAAAAAAAAACTCCGGAAAAGATTGTGGACAAAGTAGAAAGAGGTTGTAACAAGCAATTTCCTCATGGTTCACTTACTTAACTTCTTCCAATTTTGACTAGCCTAAAACTTTACAGTCTGGAAATGAGGCAATTAATTTAGACTAGGTTTTGTTCTTAAGAAGGTTCAATAAATAAAAAAAAACCCATATTTTTCTTAACTTAAACAAAGGGCAGCACTATTATTAACAACATAATTATTAAGTCATTGTTTCATTTTTTTTTATTTTTTCATATTTCTTAAAAAAGTACATTTAATTAAGACTAATTCGATATTCTACTTATTCTTTTTTTGCAATAAATCAATGCATATTATTATAAATCATCTAAATATAATATTCCGCGAAACATGTAACGCCGTTTGTTAAATGACGTAATTAAATACTTTGTGACGTCATTTTACCGTAATTAGATTGTCTTGCCATAGGCGTTGAACTCATGTGCATACTTATAACGCTTGTATTATGTCACCGGTGTTAAATCATAATTATTCAAGGGGATTAATTCACTCTCGGGTCGTAGGTCATATAAATTTAGTTGTTTGAGCTTAAAAAAAAGTGATGTATATTCTTGTTATCTAGATTTCATTAATCACTTTAAGAAAATATGATATTACTAAATAAGAAGAAAGAAAACGAATCGCTTTCTGGTGATTAAATATGGCCGACAAGGTGGACGTACTTTTTGAGGCTCTCACAAAATATTAGAATATTACAATATTAGAGAATAGAAATGTGACTTGGATACTGTGAAAGTGTATAGGAACATAATATATGGATTTTGGATTTACAAAATGTGAGTTTTGATACAGAAAATCGTTGATTTGATGATTTTTCCATTTCTCGTTGTGGGAAAAAAAAAAAAAAAAGAAAACTGAGAGAAGTTCACTGAAACTTGTAGATAGATATAACGGTACGAAACCTTGAATGTAAACAGGATTAATAGGATTATATACTGTGTATGTGATACCCATTGTCCATAATACTCCATAATGGATGATACCCAAAACCAAACAATTAGCTGTAACGGTTTAATTGGGGAACGTGAACGTGAACCAAATTCAATGAACGAAAACACAAAACTAAAAACCCCTGATAATACGGGGCCACAAAGGGAGATAATTCTTGGAAGTAATGTAGAAATACAAGACAGAGTTGTATCCCCTATGGAATTGAACACAAATAGAACAGTGCGGGAAAACGATGGGCTCTGTGAATACGATTTCACGGATATTCTTGGACCCGACACTCAAACAATAAACGATGAACTGTCAGAATTAAGTGAATTGCAGCATATGTTTAATTCTATGACTGCCAGTGAGTTCATAGATAAACTGATCATAGACAGTTGTAATTCCGAGACGAAACTAGATGAAATACGGCTCCGAATGTTCGAAAATGTAAGACAATATGATGACTACCCATTCAATAGAAGCAGAGAACTAAAGCAACGGAAAAATACCCGTTCAGGTGAAAATCCCGTCACCAAACTCGCTAGGGACATTCACGTGTTACTCTCCGTTATCGAAGGTGAAGAGTTCGAGGTACTGAACGATCTCCTTAGTAACCCAAAGAAGACGAAGCCTACCCGTTCCCTGTCCAGTACCCCGATGAGCCAGAGTCAACCCACATCACTTTGTGGCTGTCAACATGAGATCCGAGCGCTAAAAGAGACACTTTCTTCGTTACAAGCCGAATTACTCCTGTTAAAACAAAGACAAATAGCTGCAGAAATCAAGAGTGATAAAAGTTTAAGTGAAGCTAATTCGTATATAAACGATATTAGATCAAATGTTGAGAAAGAGTTCAGATCCATGTCAAATAGTATGGGTGAAAGTATGACAACATTACAAGGCTCGATATCAGATACAAACTTTAGATGTAAATATAGAGCCCAATCCAATGAGGAGAAACTGAGTAATTTACAAAATCATACTAAGACTCAGAATCCTATTATGCAGGATACCGATAGCCATCTATTTCTCCATAAACAAGTGGAAAATAATCATGAACATCAGACATTGAACCATGATAACTATGAAATGCAAAATTCAGAGACTGGGGGTTCTACTATCCGTTTGAATAACAATACAGAACCCCAAATCACTGAAAATATAAATAATCCCGATGGTATTATTCCAAATAGTAGTATTATTCCGAATAGTAGCAATTCAGATGACACAAAAAATATATTTCCCGCCATTATCACTACAGGCCGAAATGCCAACCCACAGCCCGACCAAATACTCCCCGAAATACAAAACCAATCCATTGTTGATATACCCCCTGACTCTACCCCTAATGTTCAATAAGCAAACAAAGCTATACCTAGCAGAATCACACAGCGAATGAATAGAAAAAATTCGCGACAAAATATCCAAAGCAACACAAAAACCTATCCAAAGAAGAAAATAAATTTCAGTATAATAAATAAAGAACTAGCCGCGCAAAAAGAACGGCGTCAACAAGAGTTTGACTACTACAACAGTCGTCGTATGTACGATGCAAATGTTGCCGAGTATCAGGACGACGAAGCTGACGAGTCAGACTTCGAAACGTACGTGAGAAAAAGAGCCAAAAATTACTATGTTGGTGGATTTTATCCCTCTATAACTGAGGAAAGAGTAGCCGCATACATAGGTAAAAGAGGTCCGAATATCAGAAATATAATAATTTACAGAAATACGCGTTATAATTCCGCGGTCATTAAACTACAAGTAGAAGATGACGAAAGAGCATCTTTTCTTACAGAAAACCCATATTTCTGGCCAAATGGAGTTGTATGTAAACCCTGGCTCCCGAAAAGTGTACTCAAAGCCAGAGCAAAATCTGCAAATAATAGGCGCAATAATACATACGATAATTCCTACTACGGTAGTTATAGACCAGACAATGCCGAATAATTCATGGACAAGCGACCAAACAGAAACGTATTAAAAATAGGTACATGGAATGCCACGGGAATAATGTCAAGTTCAAGTTATTTGAGTAATCTACTCGAAAACGAAAAAATTGATATAATAGGTGTAAGTGAGCACTGGCTATTTCCCAAAGATCTGCACTTTTTAGACAGCATACATAATAACTATAATAATCACTCAATTTCAGATCCAGATTTACATTTACCAGGAAGCCGCCGCGCAAGAAAAGGGGGTATTTCCATAATGTGGCATAAAAATCTTAATAGAATGATTTCTACAATAGATATCCAATCAAAATATATCATTGGAATAGAAATCAATATAGGACCTGGGTCTTATCTGTACATTTTTCAGGTATATATCCCGTGTAAAAATTATCCTGTTCAAAGCTACAGAGACAGTATAGATGACGTAGAAAATGTTATCTTCTCTTATTCTCAAAAAGGCTCAGTAGTAATAATGGGTGATTTTAACACTGAGCTCCCATCGCGACATGAAAATGCATTCAATTTTGATTCCCGAAGCGATGGCTTGTTAAGACTAATGACAAGACACGACTTTTCTGCTATTAACACGTTAACCTTTTGTACGGGGTCAAAATACAGCAATATCCCGTTTAACGGAGCCAGAGAAACGCTTATCGACCACATTTAGATCTCAAATAATTATTTAGAAAAAGTACGTTCTTGCAAAATTTTACAAGATGCAAATTCAAATGTCTCAAGTCATCGTCCCATTATCTCAGTCATAGAAATCCCTATTGTGGCAAAGAGCGGGAAAAAGACCAAGGGTGAAAACAGAATCTTGAACTGGAAATCAGTACCACAAGATCGCATTACAAAATATTATGAATATATAGAAAATAGTGATTTATTAAAAAATGCTTTATCTAACCATTTGATTTGTAAACAAGACATAGATGTTATGTACAATACGATTGTTTCAGTGATAATTGCCGCTACAGATGCGTGTATTCCCAAATCCATATTTAAACCATTTATAAAACCGTATTGGGACTCTGAGCTCTCAACCTTGAATAATGACGTAAAGTTAAAACGGAATAAATGGATCGAAGAAAATCAGCCTAGAGGCATTGAGTTTGAATCTTATGTTGAATATAAGCGATCAAAATCAGCATTTAGAAATTGCCATAGAAATAAGGTTAACGAACATTTGCTTAATTTGGAAAATGAGATAAATACAGCGGCCGAGGTGGATCAAAATGAATTCTGGAGGCTTATCAATAAACGAAGGGGCAAGAAATGCCATGTGAATATTTTTGAAATGAATTTTGATGGCCATATTCTTAACACGCCGAAATCTATAAACAATGGTTGGAAAGATTACTTTTCAAATTTGTATGCAGCAAACTCAGAGCAGGACCAATTCGAGTATACCAAGATAAAAGACGAGTTAAACTCGATAGATAGTACAGGTATACAAATTACGTCAGAAATCGTGGCTGATTGTTTGAAAAGATGCAAAAATGGTAAAGCAGGTGGCATTGACAATATCAATTACGAGCATTTAAAATTTGGTGGAAAATTACTCTTGTCCGTAATTACAAAATTGTATCAAGCTATAACCGATTTTAGCTATATACCTGTAGACATGAAAAGGGGTGTTATTTCTACTTTGTATAAAGGCGCGCCGAAATCAAAGGATGATCCCAATTCATACCGAGCAGTAAGTCTTTGTTCGGTGTTACTTAAAGTGTACGAAAAGGTATTAATAAACTTTATGGAAAAAAATAACGTTATGATAGTAAATGACATGCAAGGTGGCTTCCAAAAGAACTTTAGTTGCATAATGACGTCATTCTTATTAAAAGAAAGTATTTGCTACGCTCGAGAACGTAACAGCAGACTTTATACATGTTTTCTTGACGTACGCCAAGCGTTTGATCATGTTGCGCATAGCATCTTAGTAGTGAAATTATACGAAAAAGGAATTGATCCTAGAATTCTAAAGGTAATCATCAACATGTTAGAACACGTGTACAGCCGAGTGTACTCAAACGGCGAAACGTCAGACTGGTTCCCTATTCAAAAGGGAACCAGACAAGGCCAGTGTTTGAGCCCTTTGCTCTACGTAATCTTTATCGATAATTTAATGAATAAATTAGAAAATACTACTGCATCATTGAAACTCAGCGGATATAGCGTTGGCTCACCTACGCACGCTGACGACATGGTCCTAGTTTCGTTGAGTAAAATAGGTTTACATGAAATGATGAACATATGTGATGAGAATTCCTTAAAAGAAGAATATGAATATAATGCACGGAAGTGTAACGTTGTTGTATTCAACGAAACTTCTTCCCAAAACTTTATTTCCACTCGGACATGGTACTTAGGTACCGACGAAGTCAAAGAAACAGACAATTACACTCATTTGGGTTCCGTATGTGACAAAAATTTAGATCTTACAATAAACGTAAATAATGCATGTGACAAGATGAGAAAAACTTACTTTAGTCTTGCCAGTATTGGCTTCAATGAAAAGAGTCTACATCCCATCACTATGAAACATCTTTATAAAACAGTTGTTCTACCGAGGGCATTATACGGCAGTGAGTTGTGGAATAATTTAACAAGGCAACAAGTACAGTCTCTCGAAAAATCCCATATGCAATGTATTAAGTCTATACAAGGTCTATCTAGACAAACCCGTACAGAAATAGCGCAGAGTCTATTGGGCGTATTCTCTATAGAACGAGAAATAGATAAACGAAAATTGCAATTTTTCGGCCAGCTTTGTAACATGGACACGATAAAACGCGTTAAAATGGTATTTGCCAACCGCTTATACAATTTCAAAACAAACCCTAGTAAAGCCATTGGTTTTGTTCCAGATATTTTTAGACTTTTTGGTAAGTACGAAATATTGGACTACTGGAATGAATACTTAAATCATGGTATTTTTCCAAAACAATGCGCATGGAAAAACATAATTGACAGATCAATTATCCGTGAAGCTAACATAAGTTACACTTCAAAAATACTAAACGACGTAGATATCGCAAATTTTATTTACATACAAAATGAAATTAAAGTGGGAAATATTTGGCATTTCTCCAGATTATACAGGGACTATACTAATTACTGTTATACGGTTATTTCCTTCATAGGAAAATATTTCAGTAGGCCGTATTACGTGGTTTGTCCCATATGTGATCTTCAAACAGACCGAATAGCAGAGCACCTACTCATGTTTTGTCAGGCTAATGATCACACCCGTCAGTTATTTTTCAACAGGTTACATCATCTATTGTCAATTGAAATTTACACGCAATTTATCCAGCTTGATATTGGAGATCAAATTGTACAAATGATTTCAGGTTATACTTTTGCTAACATGTCTGACGAAAACAGGGTCGAGTGTTACAAATGTACATTAAAGTATATTCACCATCTGACAAAACATATTCGATTTACTACCCCTATCACCTAAGATGCAATAGCCTTAGAGTACTCGAGGCAAACTAATACTTGTTACAATGATGCCACTTTCGACTCCTTTCATAGGCATATTGATAAGTAATGTATAAAGTACGCAGTCAAGTCTCTATCATCATACAAAGTCTAACCGATTTTCGTTTTCGCTATGTTAGAATAAGTAAACACGGTGAAATGACAGACTTAAAACCCAAATAAATACTATTCATTGTATGTCACCAACATGAATAAATTAATAAATAAAGAAATTATTACAATTAAATTGATAAGTTATTATTTTAGTGAATTGATGAATTACAGAATTGGTTAATAAATTAGTAAATTGATTAATGAATTAATAAATTGGCTAATAAATTAATAAAGTGGCTGATGAATTAATAAATTGATGAATTGATGAATTAAATAAGTTGATGAGTTAAGGAATTGAATTAATAAAATGATAGATAAAAGTTATAACAAATAAAATATGTAAAAAAAAAAAAAAAAAAAAAACAATTGACATAAACTCCATGTCATCTGAATGTGCTTCTTTTTGCATGTATTTTGTGTATACTTAGTAATGTTTCATTGTCTTGTCTTTGCTTGTATTTGTATTGTTTGTCTTGTGTTGTGTTTCTCTTGTATACATGTATAACTCTTCAATGATGGAGGTAAATAAAGAATATATAGATCAACTTATTTTGCAAACCAAAGTAAGCTGCAAAATCCGCTTGGCCTAGCAACTCCTTTGCATTTACATCCCCTGACCTCCTGTGCACAACGTGCTTCAACGTGATTTGATTTCGATACAATGATGTCTAATGTGTTTCGCCGCGGCCATAGTGCAATTGGTAGATCGTCGAGCTCTCAATGATGAGATCGATGTTGAGGCGGCACCTATGGGTCGATAATCGCAAACCTAAGTTGAATGAGCAGCTGCAGGCTCGAAAAGAAAATAGGGGTAATACCGGTGTGAGAAAAAAACAAGAGGGTAAGGTGCTCAAGCCGGTGCCTTATCGCTGAAATTCTGTTAAAAGTGGCGTTAGTTCCTATTCAAATAAAATGTTTTGTGTTCATTTTTTCTGATTGTCGTTTGCATTTACTTTGAAACTCTAAATTCAACAAAGGAAGCTTCGTCATTGAAAAATCGCCGAAATGTTTATCTACTTTATATCTATGCAAAAAACACAAAGCGATAAGCAAATACTCAAACAAATATCACAGAGGGGGTATCCAATTCTTTCATGTCGCAGTTTTTTTTTTCTTTTTTAATTATCTTAATTCCCTCTCACATGGTTTATGAATACAATATTCAGAAAAGAGGTTTTGTGAAGATCTGAGATCGTTTAAATACCCTTAATAGCCCCCGTAGGCTAAATATGGACAGTTACCAATATTTGTGTGAACCACTTTATGTGACAAAGTTCATGGTGTCGGATGTTCAATTGTCATTTTGAATTTACGTCATATGCAAATGAGGTCATGCTATGTCGACAACCAAATAAGTGAATTCAAAAATCAATTAATAATTCCACAGAACCTTTACTATGTTAGACAAAAAAAAATGTTATTGAAACTCACCAGATTACCATGAAGACGATATCTGGTTCATATTTAAGAGGGACAGTAAAAATATCGTCGGTGGGAATTTTGAATAAATATATATATAAAGCTTTATAACATACATGTCTGGGGTCTCAAAAATGATTTATACCTTATTAATTATGTTTATAAATTCAAAAGACAAAAGGCCTGATAATCAATAATGTAGTTACCTCATAATCCTCTTTTTCATATAAATCCAATTAAACGATTGTCTGTAATTGACAGATCGACGGCCACGCCCACTCAACTGAGAGATTAGAAACAACTCCGGTACGCAAATGTATCATAATAGCATCAGCGAATCGATTTTTGACAAGCAAATGTAGTATATCTAGCTTTAATATTCTGGAACGACGATGTCTAGTTTCTCAAACAACGAAATTATTTGTCTTAAGTGCTGGAGGTCAACATCGCATCTTGAAGGACCAACCCGATTAGTCAAACGAATTGTGTTTGGCAGAGGCTATCCATCATTTGCTTGATAACGACGTAAGTTTTCAAAACAAAAGTACGATTTGGCATGGGTGTTGGAGGTCATTGTTGCATATAGAAGAACCGATCTAATTGGTCAACGAAAGTATGGATTAACAGTGGCTATTGCTTGCTACCAATCCTTGTTACACGAACCTAACTCATTTGGCACACAAGTCAAGCAATTGTACTAAATGTATGACGTTTTTTTCAAATGATGATGTTGATAAAAGTTATGTAACCAGCAGTGCGAATGTATTCATTTTTTTCCATTTTCAGACCAGAAAATACACCCTGTTGATGGCTATTGGAGACGGTACTTCGTTCTATTCTACATTCTATCTTAACTGGGCAGTAACAGGAATTAAGGTAATAGTTTTCACCAAATTCAACGAAATCATATTGAAGTACTAATATCATTTACAAACGTCATAAAATTACAGAGGTAGGTCCCTTTAAATCCCCAGAAATATGCTAATCATATTTCGAATCCTATTGGCTTTGTACAATATCACAATAATATTCCTGTTCAATCACTATACATAAAAACGTTTATTATGAACATTTTGGCATTTGGGTTGCTTATATCAAGGAAATGGAAATGATTTCAAGAAAATAAAGAATATGAATACATTCTTTAACAACAATGCATTATCTTACTTTATAACAACAACAACAACATTGTGTACTAGGGAGTAAACTAAGGAAAAAAGGCTTCATCGATGAGATAGGGGCCATATTGTTTTATCGAACAGTAAACTTAATCCAGACTGTTTATTATTGTTAATTAAAAACACATAATATACATTACAGATTCATAACAAAAATACGCCTTTCCATGTTTTTCTGACAGAGAATAATCAAGTTATTTCCCTTGTGTTAAATGGAGTTTGCAAAATAGTTATAATAATAATGATAATAAATTAAAAAGTAGTTTGATTTTCTATAAAAGAAAAAGTGTTTAATCATTAAGACGAAAGGGAATTTCAGAAAATCACAATTTTCTCCTCCCCTCTCAATTTTGTATATTCCGGTTGTTATTTGTGATATGTTAAAACATGCAACGCTTCCGATTTTGGATAATCTAATTTGTTTTCAGTCTTGTATACAATAATAGAAAGGATGATTTACCATCTTCTAACAATTATAACCAAATGAAATACGAAACTTATCTCAAGAAAGGAACTTGCAAACAAAAAAAGTACAAATATGTACCACACGTTGTTTATTAAATGCCCTTTATCATTGTATACAGCTTCCTCCAGACAAGGTAATTAAATTCTGAGCGGGTGGTTAATTGTATAAAAAGGATGATGAAATTCTTCCTTTAAACACTCACTTTGAAAGATATATCATTTAAATTAAATTATCGACTTTGATTCCTCTATATATGTGGTAAGGATCGGGTTGCTAAGATTAAACTTGCGCCCTGGCCTTTACCCAGAAGCGGATGGTTATATATGTTTAGGAGGATAAAACTTTGCCTTTAAACATTTACTCTGAAAGAAACATCAATTAAATTTGATTACCGATATTTATTTATATATATATGTGTGTGTGTGTGTGGTATCGGAACAGATTGCCCCTGGCCCGTTCACTCAGAAGCTGATCGGTTTACCCATTCGTAAAAGACTAGAAAGCTCTACTGTCTATCAATTTACTTCACACTACATGTATTTCCAAGGAGAACTTATACATGTATATATCTTTAGTTCCTCCGTTGTAGAAGATTAACAAAAGACAAGTGGCATGAATGAAAATTAGAAATATACAAGATTCAATTGACATCAATATCTTCAAAATAGTTAGGAAATAAAGATGGAGATAAGAGAGAAAGAGAGGGGATAGAGACAGAGAGAGAGAGATAGAGACGAAAGTTCTTTTCCACCCATTTTCGCCAAAGTTCAGAAAAAAACTTATATTATAACTTTCAACATTTTTAAAACCCTTTCCCAGAAATTTTGGCTGTCGTTTTATGGAAACAGATAGTGACGAGTGAAAAAAAAACAAACAAATTAAGGCCTATATTTAAGGAATTCAATAAATAAGTTATAAGGTTATGTTCTTTCTCATTTAGACTCGATTTACATACTTGATCTGTCTGTTCATTTAGAATTCCTATGAGGATGTTCCTATCCCCCCCTTTCGTTGGTATGAAATGTTTCACCCTGCATGAAATACTCCTATCCCAAGATTAGTTTGAAGAAAAAAAGTTCCAGAAAGTCGTCTAATACATGAGCTAGGTTATATCTAGCGGACAATTTTAATGTACTGTCTTAGGTATGATACATTTATAATGGGAGGAGCCCTGAAAAAAATAACAAAGGCGACATAAAGAAAGCTGCTTAACAGCACAAAGCCTTTCGAGAAGACATAATCGACCAATAGCTGGCCCCGCCCACTTACTCCTTTGGCCTGGCCCAACGACTCCAACAGAAAGTCTCTATTCGATTTTTAACGGCGTTATTTTTCAAAACATATGGTCGATAGCATGTAACAAAAAAGTAGAATCGTTGGTCGTCGGCCTAAAAGTCATAACTACAACTTGAATAAGCTGAGGTAACGACGTTTAAGTCGCTAAGCAACAAACGTGAGCTATAAGGGAAATACCCCGGTTTATTCTGATAACTACTTTTTAGAATAGTGTATTGAAATAGTATATGAGAGGGAATAAGAACAATCAAAATCTGTGACATGAACATCGAAAATCAAAAATTCGATAGCTACCATTAACAAATCAATATATGTCTGTGTCTTTCATAAAGGGGGGCGAATTGACATTATGTGCGACTGTTTTCATAGCCATTTTTTTGTTACGTCAATCAAGTTATTTAGAACTTGAAATCATTTGGTGTGTTAGCAACCCATTACTTTAACAATTTTCTCATCGATGATAACCAAAAAGGAGTCAACTTCTTTGATGCAATGCATCCAAAAGTTGTCTTGTTTACTTCTTGAGTCATTTGTCTTTCAGGGTAGAGATCTCTATTCAGGAAGCCTTCCATTTACTACAATAAGTAGGTGTATTTGTTTTCAAATAACTTTAGTTTTGTGATCCCCACAAGTTCTGTTTATAGAGCTCTCGACTGCTAAAATTGACATTGCGGATTCGGTCCCCGGCCTGACAAAACTAATTCAGAACTACTAGTCTTCTGGGGCCGTGACTTATATGGGCAAGTGACGATGAATAAACGGAAATACACACACAACTTCATTCGGTTACTAGAGTAATCTACGCCTGTCTTACCAATTTAAATCGTGTCATCTACTTACACAATCGACCAATCGCGGTTGCCAATCAAATAACCATTCGACCAATAAAATTATTCATTGAGACCTGAAATGGACTTTGAACTACATCATTGGCCGCAATTTTTGTTAACTTTTTTGTTTGTTTGGCGACTTTAACGTCGTACCTACAGCTTATTTAAGCTATATTTACAATATGTAAGTCACCAAAAAACACTACATCATTTTGTTACATGCTACTGGCTATATATTTTGCAAAACGGCGCCGTTAAAAATCGAAGCAGAACATTCTGCTGGGGTCAATGGGCGAGGCCTATGGAGTCAGTGGGCGGGGTCAACAATTGGTCAATATCACACTGCATTGACTCTTCCTGGAATCTAAAGAAATCAATGTTGTTGGCGGTTAACTTTGAGATAAGGAATGTGCTGCTCGGTTTTACTAGAGATACGCTGATGTAAATCATACATAGAATAAAAACAAATATAAAGCGCTCCTAGGTTTTGTTACCTACTTCTCTTTTCGAGATTTAACTAACCCATTGCAAAACATCCTTTCAAAATGGTCCAGATTGACAGACGTTGCTGACGACATTTCAGAGTAAACTTAATCTTTAAAATATTTGCCAAATAGACTGGAAAATATTGTGAGAAAATGAGTAGACAATCTTACCTTTCCCCCAAAAGTGTTTCATATCAATGTTTCTTTTAAATGGAATCAGACGGATATGGATTAGGACTAGTTTGTAACAGGAAAATCATGAACGATGCTATATATCTCTTAAAAAACTCAACATAGAACCTGCACTAGCTAAAAGATAACCTCCTATCTGATATGTACTCTACACCTCGAAGTGTTTAGTACCTGGCAGCTCGAATAGAATATCCTATAGTTGTGTGTGAAGTTACTGTGAAACATGATTAGGTGCACCAAATCTGAGATATAACGAAACTATTTTTGTAAACAAATTAATTTGTGTCATTTGAAAACAATTTATTTTTAGTTGCGTCTACTAAGATTCAAGTGTTTTGATTATGTGATTTTTAAGACTTCACTGATCAAAATTTTAAGCACACAACAATTTTGTATGCTTGCACAGAAAGTAGATCCATAAAATTTTATTCAAAACTAGTTAAATATTTGCTTTATCTACTCGGTTGCATTACTTTATAATAAATGAAGATAATAATTTTTGTTTTCAAAACAAAATTAAACTTTCTTCTTTTGGAGTTATCGATTTTGTTGTTGTTGCTTTTCTTATTCCTTTTCATATATTATTTGAATACAGTATTTTGAAAAGTAGTTTTGTGACACTTAGAGGTCGATTATAAAAATAAATCAGGTTATTTCTCTAATAGTATAGGTAGGAATTTTACTTTGAATGCGCTGAAATAAATGACGTCACCAGAACTAATCTTCGCTAGTCGTTTTTCTTTTCTCTAAAGATCAGTCTAAAAGTGTCCTTGGGGTTGACAGATATAGTCATTTACAGTTGTTTTGCGCTAATCACTTTATGTGATACTATTCAGGATGTTGGTTGTTTCTCATGTCACTTTGTTATCTTCTGTTGCATTCGGGTCATATGCAAATGTGGCCATGCGGTATCGACACTCGAACACCGTGATTTCTAAAGAATAACTGTCGAGATATCCGAAAAGGCTAATTTAAGCATATTATATTGGCGTGAAAACTGACTCATATTTAAGTAACAAATGTTCAATTGGACGTTTTTTTTTTTCGGGGCGATGGGTGGGGATTGGGGGCAAGTGGGATTTTTCTTTTCTTGGTTTTAGAAACATCTATACCTTCCTTTTTTGGATTTTATCACAGGTTCGTCTTGAAGGTCATGGAATGAGTTCGAAATTTGGAGTAATTCAGCTGTTCCTTGGATATTAAAACCTGTTGATATCGAATTTTAGAAATAATATGAAAACATTTTCCTCTGAATCAAAAAGGTGGATATGCAATTTGTAAGTGACGTTGTCACAGATTATAGTTCTCAGTTATATTTTCCTTCACGATTAGACGAAGTAAAATTTCTTTTTCCATAAAATATAACACTTCACCCCTATTTAGCACGCTTTACTAATATACGGATACTTGATTTTTAATCAAAATAAGAACACAACAAGGAGAATATGCTCTACACAAATATTTCTCATTATTTTAATTACGACGGTTTCTTCAACAATTAAGTGAGTCGATCAATAAAATCAAATAATTTAATGTAGTATCAAATTTGTATTGTACTTCATAAATCAATTTCTCTGATTGGCTGAATGTTTCGAATCATAAATTCATTACCGCGTAGAAATGACTCCAGAACTTGCTAACACTTGAGATGAAAAACACGGCTCTTACGTCAAGAAGAGGTTGAGTAGAAGGTTAATATTATTATTATAAATAAAACATGTTCCTCTCGGATTCCAGAGATAATTTGACAACATAATCAAAATGGTGGACTTGCCATTTGTAAGAGACGTTGTCATAAGTTATAATTCTCACTTTATGTTCGTTTCTCAATTAGATGAAGTAGAATTTTTTCCATGAAGCATAACACTTCACCTCTATTAATATACCGATACTTGAGTTTTAATCAAAATAGGAACACAACAAGGAGAATATGCTCTACTTTCTCATTTTTTTCAGTATGACGGTTTCTTCAAGAGTTATGAGAGTCGATCACTTAAATCGAATTATTGAATGTTGTATCAAATTTTGTATTGTAAATCATAATTCCTTCTCTCTGATTGGCTGAATGTTTCGTATCACAAATTCACCACCGCGTAGCAATGACTCCATAACTTGCTACCGTTTGAGGTAATATACATGGCTCCCAAGTCAAGTAGAGGTTGGGTAGAAGGTTCATAATATGGTATATCTACGCGATCTTCTATTGAAAATGTTTTAATTATCATGTATAAATTCTTGAGCGATGATAGCGAATCTCACATTGCATTGTTACAGGCGTGGATATTGTCATCAGCCCTAAATCTTAAAAGTCGAGCTTCCAAGTCCAATGTATACTAAAGATGGCTAATGTTTCATTCTAAACAATTATTATGATTAGGTTGAAACATTCCTCCATTTCTTAACTTCCTGGTGTTAAGGAATTTGATTGTATGTTCTGTGTTGTAAATTGCCTGCCTGGACCCTTCCTACTTTTTCGGGTTTTCGACAAAATAGAGAATCGCTCGGAGAAAAATTGTGATTGTTCACGGAAAACAACAATCCAGTGTCCACGTCAATGTTAATAGATTAAAAGATTCGCTACAAATCTACAGGTTATTTATTTTGAGTACGGAGTGTGTGCGTAGGATTTCACACAAAGTAGTTTCACACACGCACACACACACAAGAAAAAAAACAACCAAAAACTAAAACTAAAAAATCCTTTCCTTTCAGACGGTTTATATAGAATACGAATTGAACAATCGCTTGTCTTGCCCCTTACTCTTTTTACCCGGCCACTTGACTCTGACCGGAAGTTCCACTACAATTTTAAACGGTGTAACTTTACAAAAATCGTTACCAGTTACATGTAATAAAACGTTGAATGGTTTGCTGGCGACCATGAGGTAATAACTACAGTTTGAAAAATAAGAATAGTTGGTCAAATCATATATTTGTTAATTTTAACTATTGTTTTAAATATATGTAAAGAACATAAAACCAATAAACACACACACAAAACAAACAAAACAATATTTTCTTCAACTGTTCAAAAAAGTTAAATCACTTTTTTTTTCTTTTCAGGTTATCTACCACCCCGTATCCTTCTGAACGGAGAAATAAGGTACAAGTTCATACTGTTACAGGAACCAATCGGTCTTACTGTATCAATTGATCCTCGTGCAAGTAGATTCAAATTCAACCTTTGGGACTTCATAAAAACCAACAACATGTGCTCTGTCGTCACCATGTCCCAAATTGTAGTTAGTGTTAATTAAATCGGGTGAAATATGTCGATCTTTTTTGATTGACCGTCTCTATTGACAGACCACTTCCATTAGGCGATCAGAATCGAAATCCCCTTTTCGAAATCGATATCTATCATGAGGAATTCGTTGTATGTGCTAAATCAAATCACCGCTAAATTAAATGTTGTTTGAATCCTCTCAGTGAGACAATGGTAATGTGTCCCAGGTTTTTGTAACAACTGATGTATGCAATCGAATCAATTCAACTAAGAGATGAAGAGAGTATTTTTTGTTTTCATGGAGGTATGAACCGAAAAATCTAATCACACTGTATGAATACGCGAAGCGGATTCATAAATTGTGTGATTAGGTTTTTCTGTTCATACCTCCACGAAAATAAAAAAATACTCTCTGCATTTCTTATAATCAATATCATCGAGCGAAAAAAGCAAAAACTTTACATATTTTGATACCTTTTTATATGGGACTTTTTTGTGCGGAAGCATACAAAATCGCTGTGTGCTCAAAATTTTGTTCATGATGTTATGAATTTTTTTTTCGACCAATCAGAACGCTCCTTTTTGATAGATGAAACTAAAAATTAGATTATTCCTTCATATTCCATAAAAATGTGTTTTAAGCGACAACTCCCTTAAGCAATCAAGATCTACAGTAATCCATTCCTAAACGGGCTCATATTGTCACGTACCTCAAGAAAAGAGCTTTGGAAAAAGATTGTGGAAAATGAAGAAAATGCTTGTATCAAGCAATTTCTACATTATCCACTCTCTTTTCTATCCACAATGACGAATTATAATAAATTCCATCTACACATTATGAATGTCTGCAGATCCTTTCAGTTTAGACTAGTCTAAAATTTTGTCCTTTGGTAGACGTTGAAAGACGCTTTGACTTGACAGCCTTTAACGCCTAACCGTGTATTAGAGACATGAACAGCTTCCTGAGAAATCCAGATAAAAATCATATGATTAATGTGAAACAAGAGGCCAATGAGGGCCTGAGACGCTCTACTGGTTATCAAGTTTTCCGTTAAAGAAATCTAATATTTAAGGAGGTTGATTGCCCAAAGAAGAATGCATAAAGAAAAAAAGGGCTTTATCCCCTTTATTATTTTAAGCAACAATCCTCAAGGCCCCTTTTCCCATGTTTCATGACGGATCCACTCCATTTCCAAAAGAAAGTTACCTTATGACCCTACAATCATTCTGTGGATATTTTCATCAGAATCTGACAATAATTGTGGACTTTATCACATAAACAGGATTGTTTTGAATGAAAATCAATAAGGCCCCTTTTCCTGTGTTGATGGATCAATTTCATTCCAAAAGGAACTTTCATTACAACCCTACAATTGTCCTGTGAAATTTTAAAGACAATTTGATAATGATTGTGATCTTCATCAAATACACAAGAATGTTTTGAATGATAATCTGTAAGGCCCATTTTCCTGTGTTTCGAATGCCACAATTATTCCATGCATCTTTGAAGAGAATCCAATAAAACTGTTGACTTTATTGTGTTAACAAAGATATTAAATTCAAGTTCTCATAGGGCCCCTTATCCCGTGATATTTTACTGTTGGTTTTATCATTCTATGAAAGTTAAAAGTGAATCCGATGAAATATTGGAAATTCATTATGTTTACTAGAATATTTAAAAAAAATCATATGTCCCCTTTTTACATGATACTTGATGGATTGTACCCAGTTCTGAAAAGAACCATCTAAGTATTTGTACAATCATTCTGTGAAATTTTGAAGTGAATCCGGTGAAATCAAGGGACATCATTGTGTTAACCAGAATATTTAAGAGAGTTTTTCATAAGGCCCCTTTTTATGTGATCCTTGCTATAGTCAGATCCAAATTAAAAACCAACAATTGGAATGATGGTACAATCAGTTTTTTTAATCTGTGATATTTATTGTGTTAATGAGTTTATAGTGAAATATTCATAGGGCCCCTTTTCTCATGATACTTTACAGAACAAACCAAATTTCAAAAGGAACAATTCTAATGAAGTTACAATCATTCTTTAAAAGTTAAAGAGAATCAATGAAAACAGTGGACTGAATTGTGTCAAGAATTTTTGTAACAAAATTTTCATAAGGCCCCTTTTTCCGTGAATCTTAACAAATCAGACCCAATGTACAAAGGAACAATTCAAATGATAGTTCAAGAAAATGATAAAGACTGAGGACTTTATTGTAATAATGATGTTTTGTAATAAAATTTTTATAAGGTCCCTTTTCTTGTGTCACTTAACCAATCAGACCTAATTTACAAAGGAACAATCCAAATGATGGTACAATCATTCTATTAAAGTTTGAAGAGATTCTGATAAAGACTGAGGGCATTGTTGTGTTTATGAGGATTTGGTAATATTTTTTCATACAGCCCCTTTTCCTATGATACTACACAGATCAGGCCCAATTTGGAAAGAAACAATCCTTATGATGGTACAAACATTCTGTGAAAGTTTGAACAGAATCTGATGAAAACTGCAGACTTTATCTTGGTGTAAAATTTTAAAAAAAAATTCATAAGGCTCCTTTTCCTGTGATACTTGAAGGATCAGGTCTCATGTCAGCATCAACAATCGTGATTATTGTACAATGATTCTGTGAAGGTTTGAATAAAATCCAATGAAAGCTCTGGACTTGGTTACAAGGATTATAGATAAAATTCTCTAAAGGCCCCTTTTCCCATGATACTAGACAGATCACGCCTAATTTGAAAAGAAAGAATCCTTATGATGGAATAATCATTCTGTGAAAGTTTTAACAGAATCTGATGAAAACTGTTGACTTTATTGTGGTACAATGATTTTAAAATTAAATTTCATAATGCTCCTTTTCCTGTGATACTTGACGGATCAGGTCTAATGCAAACATCAACAATCATTATTATTGTGCAATTATTCTGTGAATGTTTGAAGAAAATCCGATGAAAGCTCTGGACTTGGTAACAAGGATTTATAAATGAAATTTTCATAAGGCCCCTTTTTCTGTGCTTCTTGACAGTTCAAACCCTGTTATGAAAAGAATGATAGTTATGACCTTCCAATCATTCTGTGAAAGTTTCAACAAAATCTGATCAAAGCTGTGGGCTTTATTGTGTTAACGGTGTTTTATTAATTGAATTTTCATATAGCCCCTTTTCCCATGTTACTTGATGGATCTGAACCAATTCCAAACGGAACTCTTCTTACAAAAGTATAATTATTCTGTTTGAGTATAAAGACAACCCCATCTCATCTGTGGACTTACAAGCATTAATTAAGATTTTTTAATTGAATTTTCCTAAGGCCCCTTTTCCTATGTTTCTCAATGGATCAGACCTAATTTGAAAGGAACAATCCTTATGATTGTACAATCATTATGTGAAATTTTGAAGTCAATCAGGTGGAATCTAGGGCCATTACGTGTTAACTAAGATTTTTTTATTAAATTTTCATAGGACCCCTTTTCCCATGAAATTTGATGGATCAAACCTACTTCCGAAAGGAACAATCCATTTAACGCTCTTAAAACTTTAACAGGAAAAGCAACACGTTCAATGAGCGAACTACTGTACATTACCAAGAACAAGGACATACCTTTAAAAATAATGCTTGATCTATTTGACTCTTTTGTCGCATCCATTCTATATTATGCTAGCGAAGTCTGGGGTTTTATGACCAGTGAACTCATAGAGCGTATACATAGAAAAATTTTAAAGAGATTATTAAATGTCAAACAATCAACTTGTAATTCGGCGATTTATGGTGAACTAGGAAAGTATCCACTCCATATAAATATCAAAACCAGAGTAATCAAGTATTATATAAAACTATTTTCGGAGAAATACTCAAATTGTATACTAAGGACAGTTTTAAATGAAATTAGTACCATAAACAACACAAATCTTTGGAGCTATAAAGTAAGGGACTTACTACAGAGAACTGGATTTTATGACGTATGGTTATTCCCTGAATCTGTTTGCCTAAAAAGATTTTTACCAATATTTCGTAGTAGATTAATAGATATTTATATCTGCGAGTGGATTCAGGATATAGGTAATCGGCCATCTTTATTGATTTTTAGAAACTTAAAAGATAATTTTTGTTGTTCTGGGTACTTAAATAAAATGAAAATAACAAATTATAGAAATGCAGTAGTCAAATTACGTATATCAGCACACCATCTTCTTATAGAAACAGGACGTCATAGAAATGTCGCAAGGAATGAAAGAATTTGTAACTTGTGTAACCTCAATCAAATAGAAGACGAATTTCATTTCCTGTTAGTTTGTCCTTTTTATAAAGAACTAAGACAAGTTTATTTTAAAAAAAATATTACAGCAAACCGAATATGTTTAAATTAATAGATTTGTTGAACTCAGATAACGTCAAAATTCTTAATAGTATTGGAATTTTCTACATCAAAGCGATGCACAAAAGAAAAACCGAGTTAAATCTAATTAGTAATTAACATTTGATTTCCTAAGCCTTGTTTAACCTTTCCATTCTAAATACTCTATTAAGACTCTTTTACTTCATTATTTCCGCAATCGACAATCTTTTATATGTCATTTTTTTTTTTTTTGTTTTTTTTTTTTTTTGGTCCATACCCATACATGTTATTTCATTCATTATGTATGTACATGTCTTATTTTGACGATGAACCGTATGTGTTCAAGTCAAATTATTGAATAAAGAATCTGTTCTGTTCTGTTCAATGTAATAATCATTCTGGGAATGTTTGAAGAGAATTTGTTGAAAACTATGGACTCTATCGTGTTTACGAGGACTTTTTCAATCCAGTTTTAATCGGGCCCCTTTTTCCCGTGGTCCTTGACTGATCATACCAAATTTTGAAAGGAACAATTCTTATGATGGTACAATCATTCTGTGAAAGTTTGAAGTCAATCAGATGAAAACTGTGGACTCTAGAGTGTTAACAAAGATCTTCGAATTAAATTTTAATAAGGCCCCTTTTCCTATGTTTCTTGAGGAATAATATCCGATTCCAAAAGGTACAATCCTTATGATGGTACAATCATTCTGTGAAAGTTTGAAGAGAATCCGTTGTAAATTGTTGGCTCTAGATTATTAATGAGAATTTTTTATTAAACATTTCATAAGGCCCCCTTTTCCTGTGTTTCTTGGAGGATCATACCAAATTTCAAAAGGATTAATCGTTATGACAGTACAATCATTCTGTGAAAGTTTGAAGGGAATCCGATGCAAATTGTTGACTCAAGGTTGTTAAAGAGGATTTCTAAAAAGATTTTTCGATTAAATTTTCAAAGGGCCCCTTTTCTCATGTTTCCTGGTGGATCTGACCAAATTCCCAAAGGGACAATCCTTATGATGGTACAATCATTCTGTGAAAGTTTAAATACAATCTGATGAAAACTGTGGACTCTAGAGTGTCAACGAGGAATTTTTAATTTAATTTTCATAAGGCCCCTTTTCCAATGTTTCTTGACAGATCATACCAATTTTCCAAAGGAACGATCCTTATGATGGTACAATTATTCTGTGAAAGTTTGAAGAGAATCCGATGAAAACTGTGGACTCTATCGCGTAAACGAGGATTTTTTAATTAAGTTTTAATTAGGCCCTTTTCCCGTGCTTCATGACAGATCATACCCATTTTCGAAAGGAACGATCCTTATGATGGTACAATCATTCTGAGAAAGTTTGAAGAGAATCCGGTGAAAACTGTGGACTCTATCGCGCAAACGAGGATTTTAAATGGAATTTTTAATTAATTTTTCATAAGGCCCCTTTTCCCATGTTTCTTGACAGATCATACCCATTTTCGAAAGGAACGATCCTTATGATGGTACAATCATTCTGTGAAAGTTTGAAGAGAATCCGATGAAAACTGTGGACTCAATCGCGTAAACGAGGATTTTTTAATTCAGTTTTAATTAGGCCCCATTTCCCGTGTTTCTTGACGGATCATACCCATTTTCGAAAGGAATGATATCTATGATGGTACAATCCTTCTGAGAAAGTTTGAAGAGAATCCGATGAAAACTGTGGACTCTATCGCGTAAACGAGGATTTTTAATGGAATTTTTAATTAAATTTCATAAGGCCCCTTTTCCCATGTTTCTTGACGGATCATACCAAATTTCGAAAGGAACGATCCTTATGTTGGTACAATCATTCTGTGAAAGTTTAAATACAATTCGATGGTACCAGCCTATGAATTCAACTTTTCACTATACAACCCTTGTGGCATCAGGGAATGGGCTAATTCTGACCCTTGGGCCGTAAAATATACAATCTTGATAGACATCCACCAAATGATTCTTTATACCAAATACCAAAAGTTCAGGTTTTGAAGAAGAAGATTTTTTTTAAGTTTTCATCATATAAAAGCCTATGTTAAACTTGTGTCATCTTTAAACGAGCTAATTTTGACCCTGGGGCCATAATATATACAATCTTGATAGAAGTCGAACAGATGATGCAATATACCAAATATAAAAGCTAAAGGCTTTTCTGTTTCAGAAAAGAAGATTTTTAAAGTTTTCACTATATAAGTCCTACGTAAAACTTGTGACATCCGGGGATAGACTAATTCTGACCCGTAATTCAGACCCGTTATTTATATAATCTTGAAAGAGGTCCACCAGATGATGCTATATACCAAATATCAGAGCTGTAGATATAAGTTTTTTTTTGTTTTTTTTTTGGGGGGGGGGTAGAAAAGGGTTATGTTGTCCTATGTAAGCTTACCCCCCCTCTTTGCCCCCCCCCCTCCTCTCTCGCCAGATTTTTTTCTTGTACAATCTTTATAGTACTTGTCCTAAAGACTCTAAAAACTAAGTACCAAATGTGAATTCAATCCAACAATCGATTCAGGTCAAGAAGATTTTTAAACTTGTGCCCCTTTTTGCCCCTTATGGAGCCCCCAGCGGAGATAAGCCCATGGCGTGTTCAGATCTGAAGCGACTTCCCAACAGGATGCTTCCTGTTACTTTTGTTGAAGTCCGTGCAATAGCTACTAAGGAGAAGTCGATAATGTAAAGAATTTACGTAGGACGACAGACGAAATACATCGCAATAGGTCACCGTGGTCTTCGATCAGGTGACATAAAAACTTGTTCTATGCTGCTTTTATCCCAATATAAAAAAAATCATTTTTATAAGAAAAAATCCTAGAATCCTTAAATGGAATCGAACGCTATTCCAATGACTTTATTTTCTAAAAACGATTTTACGAAGGGAATATCTATATACCAACATTTCTTCGTCCAAATGAGCATCTTCTTCAATCGGCGTGTCGCTGGTTCCACCGACAGCTCCGCTCACAAAACCAGCTGAGCTCTAATAGGAAGTTCCATTTACATGTTGCAAAATTTATTGCAATTATTATGTTACAGAAATAAAAGATCAATCGTTGGCGATGAGCTGTAGTTAAGTCGATTAAGTTGCAAATCCAACAAAAATGCTTTACATTAAAGTCGGCCAATGTCGGACTTAAAAGTTAATTTCTAGTATATATGAATGATAAGCCTATTCGATTGATTCTTTTATTGACAAATTCGTGATTTTCAAACGAACGATTCTAAAGACCTCTCATACACATTGTATAAGAGACAAGGAAACCCGATGATATAATTGACCAATCGCTGTCCCATACCACTTACTCCTTTAGCCACGCCCACCGTATCCAAAAGGAAGTCCCGCTTCGATGTCAATGGCGTTATTTTGCAAAAGTTACGGCAAGTAGCATGTAACCAAAGTTAGAATTGTAGGTTGACGACCTAAATGTCGTAACTAGCGCTTGAACAAGCTGTAATTACGACGTTTAAGTCGCAAAACCAACAAAATAGGTTAACAAAAATGGCGACCAATGTAGGAGTTCAAAACTTTTTTCTAGTCTAAATGAGTCAGTTTATTCTGCTTATTTTATTGACATACTTCAAGGCCACTGCCGCAATATATACTAAAAATACAAATAAACAACTATATATATGTATGAGCCACACTCGGTGAGGGATATGTTCATAGCTTCAAGCTTTGATAATGATTAAATCACATAGCGCCCTATCATAGTGCAGCCCATACATAAGTGGTCCGCCCAGGCTTTATAATTAGATACACTTATGTAAGAGCACAATATTCATACAATAAAAATGTAAGTCAGACATTTTGTATACAGTAACTTATATACTCACATCTAGCGATGAATATTATAATGCCTTTAACTTTTGCTTTACTGTCGTATAACGCCATATCACTTAACATATTTGTAAGTTGTCAAAAGAAGGTAATGAAGAGCGTGCAATCCAAGTACTTCTAGATTTACAATAGGCATAATTAAACATGTTTATTTTTTCTAATTTCAAAAGCAGTATCTAGACAAGTTAGCCATTTTTTTTACAGATGGAGATATATTTGAGATTATCCACTTAAAATTTTTCGTCAATATGGAAAGGTACTTCAAAGTGAAACGGAGTATCCATAGCAGTATTATAAGCGGAACATTCAAGCAAAAAAAGAAATTCAGTTTCTATTACTGTGATACCAATACATTGACAACAATGACAATATCTGAATGTTCTATCTAATCCGATATGTCTACCTTTTCAATCATTAGGTCATGCGTTGAAATTCTAAATTTTGCTAAAGCCTGTTTAAAAGAGAAATTTATGTTTAACGAGAGAGATTCTTCTTGATCAAGCAATGATTCATAACATCGGTAAGTTTCTGCCTTACTTATAGTATCCAATGTAAGGCAAAAGCCAAATGAAAAAAAATTAATTGACCATGCCCAAGTGTTTCGGCCTACTTCATTAATGCGTCTAAGTATGTTGTAACAAAGTCAAGAGAATCGATTTGGTTCCATATGTAGTAGTTTAATCCAATATTTTATGCACTGTGCAATATAAAACATACAAAGTAAAACTCGACCGCATTCGTCGTAAACGAAAACATTAGAAGATTGTTTCGGTAATGAACAGTATCGTTTGCAAAATTTTAAATGAACCGATTCAACCGTCTTATTGAATTCATATTCCCAAAATCTCCAACCCATTACATAAAGTAGGTTTAACCATACAATTTTGAAATTTTCGGAGGGTCGATAATGTCTAAAATTTCGCTGTGTTTGGAAAATAAAGGATGCCAGTTCAAAAGCTTGTTTTACAGCAACTTTATGGGGTTTTTGATCACGAGACTTTCGGAGTCTCCCTAAGTATTTATAAAAAGAAATAACTTCGATTATTTTGTCATCGTAGTACCATTTTCATAATCCATTCTAAAATCAATACTCATTTTAGTTTCGTTACAAAAACTGGAGATGCAATTAATTTGATGCTGCAACTGAATTGCCGTGTCACTCATGCTGGCGATATCATCAATATACATTAGTGCGTAAAGATCACATATACTATCATTTATAAATAGACCATTATGGAAAATAGATTTCATGTAATGAATCAGGTCGTTAACAAAAAGACAAAATGTAAACAGACTTATCAAACAACCCTGACGGGTACCTACATTGCAATCGAAATAATTTGTTAGATTATCTCATATCTTAACGCAAGCATTGCGATATTGATATAAGGATTGTTACACTTTTAGAAACCTACCATCGATACTTTCTCTGCGTAAGGTGTTCCATAAAACATTATGTTGGATTGAATCGAAGGCTTTAGAAAAGTCAATAAAGATACAGTAAAATATGCCCTTCGGCTTCGATAGATATTCTTTTGCAACTAATGAAGTGTGAATATGTTATTAATGGCAGAATGTTGTTTCCGAAATCAAGCCTGGGATTCGTCTATAACTTGATTTTCCTTACACCTCGAAGATAGTCGATTGTTTAATATGCACGCAAAACACCTTGCATAACGCTTCTACAAGAGAGATGCCGCGGTAGTTATTTGGATAGAATCTTGATCCCTTTTTATAAATCGGGACAATAATACTTCTCCCCCATGCCTTGGGTACTGTTCCTGATGAAACTATTTCATTGAATATTTTATGAAGATATGGTACTATAGCTACCGAAATAAGCTTTAGAATATCAATACATGTGCCGTCCGGTCAGGGTGATGGGTTGCTGTGAACCTGGGTTAAAGCACGTATTATTTCACTTTCTGATAAATCGTTATTTAACAAAACATTATCTAAACGGTGACATATGTTTTTCATAGTCTCACTTTCCCAATAAGAGTTTAGCAAAGCTGTGTAGTAAATGGTTTGAAAATGACCTACCCACTCATTTATGTCAATATTTTGATTTATATCAGATTGTTTAAAAAAAAGGACTTTTAATAGTTTCCCAGAATATTTTAGGGTTGTCGCCGGATTCAATGAGTTTGATGCGATTATTTCTTTGGTAATTTATTTTGGCTACTTTGAAAGTATATTTAAAGTGCCTTTTAGGTTCATTAAAGGCCTGTAAATCTGAAGGATCGTTAGAACTACGGAAGAGACGTACACGTCTACATTTAAAGGTTTTGGCAATTTCACGCTCATTATCCCACCAGCCAGTTTGATAGGAGTTATTTCCCTTTCTTTTATTTGACACGGTGTTTGAACGAGCAATTTTCAACAGATTGATAAAATCGTGTTGCGACTCGACGGCTGGTTTTCCTCTAGCATTTTTATGAAAATTACTGAATAATTCTGGAAAATTAGCATCGAACATTTCTTTTGTAGAATTGTTCCATATTACTCTTTCGTAACTATGCAGGGGCATTGCTACCTTTTGATCCTGACCAGATTGGATAAAAGGCGTGTATTTAGTGAAGCGTAAAGAGCAATATACTTGACATTGAACAGAAAACATATTGTCGTCTACCTTAAAGTCGGTGACATAATGAAAGGCAGACGATGACGCTATCATATAATCAACGACGCTATATCCATTATTTGAAAAACATGTAAATTATCCCTTTTATCATTAAAAAGTAATCCATTGAAAATATGAATACTGTAAGTACAATATAAATAAATCAAAGATAAACCAAACTTATTATAAATGTTGTCTTTGCACGTTAACGTCAAATCTGTACTTTGATCAAATACATAATTTGAATCGCCATTTAAAATAAAATCGCTAAAATCTTTTTATTCGACTATCCAAATCGCCCGCTAAAAAAAGAGCTGCGTCTGGGTACGTACTTGATAAATCTAAAATTCTAGCACTTAAATGTACAAAACCAGGACTTTTATGAACTCCATAAATAGGAGAATGCTCTGGAGAAATAAACATGAGGATAAATATGATATCTCGACCAATGTTAAATAATGAACCACTTAACAGAAGAACCACACGGTCCTCCATACTTTTATAGATACATTTGATAAAGCCAGAATCGATCAAATTATTCATGACAAAAGAGGTAACTCCACCCGAGTAACGTTTGGCGTAGCGAGTGCGTTTGAGTTGAGAAACAGAAAGCGTATAGTCCGACAAAAATTATCGAAATCATCCACCCTATTAGCCCTTGTCTCGCACATGCAAATAATACCGAACTTATTTATGAATCATTTTAAAAAATCATCGAATTAAATTTCATAAAGCCTTCGATATTGACAGTTGCAATTGACATGTCGAGAACATCCAAAGTGCATGGATTTTCGGAGTTATTTTAAGACGACGATTAGTGTATATTGATGTATTATTACAGACACTAAATCTAGTATTAGGTGTCATACTTTTATGCTTAACACCACGAGAAAATCAGAGCTGATCGTTATTGTTTGATCTAGACTCGAAATCGAAACTATGAGCGATATTTTATATTAATCGAGCAGTTTGTCATAACGAAAAAATGCTTTTCTTCTCATCGATACTTTTCTTCAGTAGTGGATATAATAAATTTCATATCTTGGTAACATGTTCCGGGAAGTACCAAACATCACGAAGATTACTGTGAGTTCTTAAGTTCGACTCTCCACGACGTTGACGGTATGCCTTTAGAACCTTTTTACGATCCTTAAAAAAGGAGATCTTCACTATGACGGGTGTAAAAATTCCATACATCCATGGTTTGGTGCTACAGTCATCGCGATGTGACTTAAATATCGTTTAGTGTGGTATCAAGCCTTATTCGGTCAATCAATTTAACAAATTGTTATTTTCATAGGACTTAATTTATTCTAAAAATAGTCTTTACATTGAGTGTGTCCGTAGAATTAATTTGTTATGTCCTATAATTGTTTTCAAAATTTATCTGGTTTCTCCTGAAATCGCAGGGTTCGGTTAGTTGATGTTCGTGTCTTTAGTCAGTTGATTACGTTTCGTAAACTTATTATATTTCAACGTAGAAAAACATGTCTGGCAGAATTAACTTAATAAATAGAAATATTGGTTTGCAACATACTATTCATGAAGAAATTAGGGAATGCCGCTTAGATTTTGATGGTATGGATTTGAATTAAGGAACTACAATAAATCTTGTATTAAGCGACCACTCAAGGAACGACCAAAAAGTGATCACACAATTTGAGGAATCAATATGACTCAATATTCTTTGCAACTGTCTCGGCTTAATCTAAAAGGAGGTTAATAGCCTACGCAAGCTTTTAGGGAAATAACATTTATCTGATGGTATAAACAAATCATTACAGACTTCTCGCTTTATCCTATGCTGTTGGAACTCATTAGACTCGTCTCATTGAGACTATTCTAATGAGTTTTAACAACACAGGATTTTACTATAATTTTAATCATAGCAAAATGATTTCAATTTTTAAGAGATTTTGCTTTCTAAATATGGATTTCGATCATCTTCGCGTAATTGGAGTTTCTTTAAAGGCTGTGTACCGGGTCAATAGGTAAAGTAAGTCGCAGTTTGAGTAAATTCAAGCTTTGAGTTTTTTTTCCTCTGATGGACGGGTGTCACCGAAAGACTAGTGGAATCAAGATGATAAATCAATAGTTTGAAGATACAGCCCATAATTCGTTCACTTGGAGCTACTGAATGTCATCTAAGCGGGATTTAATACACTGGTGATGTCAGCATGTTGTCACGAATTTTTAGAGGTTTTTGTCGAAAATAACCGTAATGCGACTCTTTTTGGCATTAAAGAAATATAAAAATCGTTTGTTTTTGTGTAAGACCTATTTATCTTTCATTTTGTGACCAACAAAAGCTTTTTTTCGTGGAGCAGCCACCATTCATGGAAAAATAACTTTTGTTGCTCACCCAATTAAAGATAAAGCGATCTTAGACCAAAACAATTTGTTAATCTTCTATTTCCTTTCAATTTTGAAACAGTTCTTTATGATCGGCATCTGATTGAGAATGGTAGCCATTGTCAGTGGACGCTTGGGTGATTTATTGGCGACATGACAGACTTACCAACGCTTTTTCGGATATCATATCAGTGCCAGTAGCCACATCAAGACTATCTACGATCACGGAGGTCATAAAGACGTATTTCTAGAAAATCGATTCCACTAGCCGCGATCACAAGCCAAATGCGTTATGTCATATATACATGTAACTGTTTAAATAAACGAATGCACGTTTTCCTTCTTAATTGAATGAAAATAATTGGAGCTCATTTGTTTCTTGTCGTTTGATCTAATTTCTTCGTAAGGTTTATCAAGCGGAATAGACAACATACTAAAATTGATACATATATGTATATGATAGTTCCCCTGCGGTGATAGGCTATGTCGTTCATACATCCATCGTATCGGTGCAATCGTAAATAATCGATTATTTAGGAAAGTGCGTATTTGCAAGCAAAATGTCGTAACTACAGCTTTATCGACGAGGTGATATCCATAACTTGAACAGGAAATAGTTACTAGCATATCTGGTCACAGAGGTATTCATTTCGGTTTTCGTTTAACCCCTTGCATGTTTAAACAACAACGGTTTTCGTTTAACCCCTTGCATGTTTAAACAACAACATCACCTGCCTAAATAAAAAAACAAAAAAAAAATAAATGAAAAAAACAAAACAAAAAAAAAAAAAAAAAAAAAAGAACCACACACACAAAAAAAAAAAAAAAAAAAAAAAAAATAAAACAGACAGAAATACAAATTAAACACTTTACTTTGAATTAAAAAAAAAATACTTTCTTTGCTCATTATATGGTTGTTTTTTTTTTGTGTGTGTGTGTTTTTTTTGTTTTTTTTTCGAATCTCGGGTTATGATCTTACACATTTCTAGGGTACAAGAACGTACTCGCAAGAAGCATAAAGAGGTTGGTACATAAAATGTTCTTGTTTGATTATTATAAAGCATTTAAAGATTAATAGTTAAGTGGCAGTTTTTGTCAAGATAATTTAATGGGGTCGTTAAAATCTCCGTCATATTTCCACATCCTATGTATCCTGTTATCTTCTAAATTTACGTCAACAAGGGAATCAAGTGACCAATCAAATCATTTATTCATCCCGGACCTGAGGTTTCAAGTAAAACATTGGCCGCAATTGTTGTTAGCCATTTTTTGTTGGTTTGCCGATCAAAACTGATTAAAACTGTAGTTACGACGTTTAGGCCAACCAACCATTTTACTTTTTGTTACATACTATTGGCCATAAATTTAAAGAAATAACACCGTTAAAATCGAAGCGTGAATTACTGTTGGAGTCGATGGGTGGGGCTAAGGGAGTCAGTGGGCTGGGCCAGTTTAGCATAATCTCTACAGATGTCGTGTTTTGTAAAGAAAGAAATGGAGGAGTGTAAACATCACACATATATTTAATATCGTAATACTATTTATATATCATCGATGCGCAAGCAAAATTTCGTAACTATAGCTTTAATTTATTAAAGTTGTAGTAGCTATATTTTGCTCTCTCACCGATGATATATTTAATTCTCTCTCTCTATATATATATATATTCGATATCTAATGACTTCCTATAGGAATATTCGTTTCGTCTATAGAATTATTCGTTTCATCTATGCCAGAACTTTCTTCGTATCCTTCTCCTCTTCGAGATAAAGGCAATCCTTTCAAGTTCTGAAATCCTATAGCCAGTCTATCTCGAATTTGGCGATTAACTTCAGGCCTCTTCCAATCATTATTAGAACTCATACCATCCAGTACCTCTGTATGTCGAACATATATTCTCCCACGTTGCTCTCTTAAGCTCGATCCCTGAACTAGTTTAGCAGTGGCAAAAAGAAAGCAAATCATCAGATTGGTATATAATTCATTCATCTTTCTGGAATAAAGAAAAAAGAATGAATGATCAAATAGATAAAAGAAATAATGGAAAACATATATCCTTGAAATAATATCACGAATAAAATTTGATCTTGATCGAAAAAATGCCCATTTAACTTTTAACACTATTTAGATATTAATAATATCTATATGAAATTTTACAAATATCAAATTTTGATAATATGTTTAAGAACCGCTTTAAGTTAAAAAAGATGAAAACTGTAAGCCAAAAATTTTAATCTGCACAATGCTATCAAGCAAAAGAAATACAAAAAAAAACATTACTTTACTAGATTTTGGGTAAAATCTAATGGATCTTCTTTGTGTATCAGCATACTACACAATTTGGTCACGGAAGTTTTTAAAAAAGCCAATCAAAACCTTTGATAGGCGAATCAAAAAATGAATTATTGACAGACGAAATGAATTTTTCTGTAAATCAGAATGCTCGAATTTTGATATACGCAAACTCGTAGATTTATTTTAGAAATCACATACTTCAGACATAGAAAATAGGACATATCATTTTTACTACATTTACAATTCGCTGACATATGTCGTTAGCTTAGTGTAAAAACATCATAAGTGTCTATACTTATGATGTTATTGCACTAAGCCACCGATGTACTCCGCTTAAACCGACTCTTTAGCAGTTAATATATGAAAACTCTTGACTAAATTTCCATTTTCTTATTTTAATGCTTACAAATATTTGAAAGAATGGAATAACGCCTATTTCATAATGAAAGGACCTGTCTAAAAAAGAAGGGAAAAAATTAATTTAACGCCTAATTAGTCAAAGAAGTTCAACCCGATTGGAAGGAATTCATAGGGCAAATACCATATATTTCGGTCGCACCATACAGTGTCTGATTTGTGGTTTCCATGATGCATCAGGGACGTCAGTGGCTTCCGCTAGCAATTCAGTCGCTATCGAATTCATCCGAAGACTAACGACCTCACCCGATGGCTTCCGATGTTTTAAGGAAGTGCATTAGGAGTGCACTTTATTTCATTGCAGTTTAACGTAAATATAGTAAATGTAATACATTCATCGTGAAAAAAGGTATTAGTAAGATTTGCTTTAGCAAATATTTTTCTTATTTTTATGAACATTTTCTAATTAAATTTTATGTCGTTTTATCGCCATAACTTCCTCTTGTGAATATACCTCCCCCCCCCCCCCCAAAAAAAAATATTTCTTCATGTTTCCGTCAAAATTAGTTTTCAGGCATAATTAATTCGTGTATACAGAAATAGGGTCAAGTACCCATGATCACTCACGCCATCGTTCGGATCTATACATGTACAACATTGATCAGACTTAAAGAATATTATTATATACCTTGCTGTGGAATCTTGGGATTTCTCGGTGTAATAAATTTTGATATCGTCACTCAAGTGACGATAACACTTTTCAGTCTCACTCTCTGCCGTAGTTAAGGAACTACTTTTTTCTAACCAAGTGGCATTATAGAGATTGTATAAGCGTATAAAAATGGCGACTTCTTCAGTTTTTTGGCGTCGCTCTTGTCTTTAATCGTGTATTCATCCGAACTTTTTCGATAGACCTTATCTCTATCAAAAAGATTTGTTTCGATATTTAATGATAAAAATAAGAAAATAAGGTATATAATAAACAGAATAATCAACTGGTTATTCCAGATATGAAAAGATATTTCACTCGGATGCATTGTTAGGCGTTAAAAAAACTCGTGCTGCGCACTCGTTTCAAAGCCTAACAAAGCATCCTCGTGAAATATTGTTTTTATATCTGGAATAACCAGTTGATTATCCTCTATATAATTGACTGATCGCTGGCCCCACCCCCTCTGACTCCAGCAGGAAGTTCCTCTTACATATCTAACAACGTTATTTTTGCAAATTTTATGGCTAGAAACATTTAACAAAAAATATGAAAAGGTTGGTTGGCGATCTAACATTTGTAACTTCAGCTTGAATAAGTTACGACGTTTCATAAAAATCGGCCGATGTTGGAGTTCACAGATCACTCCTGTTTCAAATGAATTATTATACTTTTCGATTGATTCTTTAAGTGACAGACGCGATTTGTCAAATAACTTGTTAAAAGGTAGAAATCAAAAAATCAATCGCATACCTGAGTTTTGGTGTATGTATAATTTCACGCTTTTCCTCCAATGAAATATAATAATAATACAAAGTAATGGATACCACTTTAAAGAACAATCTCGAAATGAGCTATAAGTAGATTTCTTGTACTATCTGCGAAATAGATTGAGATATATATTTTCCACACAGCTGATGATAAAACTGGACACTAATTACTAAATGCAGGTGTCATCTGTATCGCCCCGCCCATGCGTAGTATATGGGCCCGTTTCGAACGTGTTTTTTACACTTCTTCGAAAGCGCTTGGTTTTTTTCCCTTCAATATTTGAATAAGACGAACTAATAATGCTTTATATGAAGATATCACAAATCGTTTAATTTTTAGCTAGCAAAGCGCCAGCTTTGATAGCTTAAGTTAACAGACAACATTTCGAGGTCTTCTCAGAGGTCAATGAGTGGAAAGCGCCACTAGAGGCTTATCGAATGTCCACGCAATAAAAAGTAGTTCTTCAAAAGCGTGCTATAAAACCCAAACCAACCCAATCCCGCTTCTTAAAGAATCCCAAGAAAGTCTTTGGAACACATTGTGGACACTGAAGAAATTGCTTGTTACAAGCAATTTCTTCAGTGTCCACAATGTTTTCTGCCCTATAAAAGAGAAAGATGATTACTTTATAAAACAATACTTTGCTTGCAATTCTTTCAGTACTTTGAATTAAGTTAGGTTCAGGTTGACCAGTTTTAGTAAGCTGAATTTCTATATTCATATAACACCCCTGAGACAAAATGACCAATCACGGCTGGCAATTAAATAATCAGGCGAGACTGGAAGGCCAGCTTGAACTCTGACCTTGGCTGCCATTTTTGTGAATCGTTCTTTTTGGTTTCGCGACTTAAACGTCTTAACTACATCTCATTCAAGCTGTATTTACGACGTTCAGGCCACCAACCAACAATTCTGCTCATTTCTAACATGCTACTAAATTTTGCAAAAGAACGCCGTTAAAATCGAAGCAGAACTTCCTATCGGAGTCAATGGGCTGGGCCAGCGACTGTTTTTTGCCGTTTAACCATCCGAAGTAAATATGATGTACAATTATTTAGAAAGCAATAGTTTGAACCAACACAAACTTACTTTCCATTTTAGCCGCAGGAAAAGACATTTCGATTGTAATCATTAACTTGTCCCATTTTTATCAAGTTCTATAGTATTCCATGCTTTTTCTTTCAAAGAATGAGCCTATATGTCGTTTTACTAAACCTGAGCTGTTTTGTTTTTCCCAACTTTTACTTTAATACATTCTAAACAATGAACAAGAATTATACGATTAAATGTGAAATCCAATTATGATATTCTGAAATAATAGTTTGACTGTCAATAAAAGAAAAATAAAACCGTGCTCATACTATTATATTGTTGTTGTGTTTTTTCAAAATCCACACATTTACTGAGAAGTAGAAAATTGCTTTTAAACAAAGCTTAGAAAAATCTCACCCAATACGTTTATAAATAACAAACTCGTGCGTTTTTCAATGTACATATCAACAATATGTGTATGATGAATAAGTATCGGACATGATGAGAAGTGACAATCGCCGGCCCCTCCCACTGACTCCCTTAATCCTGCCCATTGACTCCGACTGGAAGTTCCGCTTCGATTTTTAACGGTGTTATTCTGCAAAATTTAAGGCAAATACCATATAAGAAAAAAGTAAAACAGTCGTCACTACAACATGATAAATTTAAGTCGACCAAATAAAACGGTTAACAAAAAATGTTGGAGTTGAAAGCTCAGGTCCGGGCTGAATAAGTGATTTGATAGATCGATTCCTTGATTTATAGTAGCGATTGGTCAATTCTATCACAATAATTTGTTTGTTTGAATGGGGTTTTACGCCGCTTTCAACAATCTTTCAGTTATATCGCAGCGGCTGGAGCACCTAAAAATTGAATCCTGGTATTTCTCACATCAGTACTACCATTACATCCTTTCCTAGCCTCCAGCTGCTATCCCACATAGGTCTACGATTATCGACCCATTGGTGAGAGACAAGTAGTCGGAAAAGATGAGTGCCGCCGTCGGGGATCGAACCCGGGCTATCACAATAAACAAGAGAGCGACAATTACAATCTGTTTAATGAGATAAATTTCAAAAATAACTTGTGCAGTATTTTGTTGTTGTTTTTAAGTTAGACAAATTCAAATAAAAAAAATAATCGACGCATTTTTGTGGCTCAAGATCCTAGCTTCTACATGGAAGATATCCAAATGATCCAAAACCATTGGACAAAGTGTGAAAATTCATAAGGTATATTGAAGCATATAGTTTATACGTGTACCGCCTCTCTCTCTCTGCTTTAGGCCAGGGACTTCGAATCGCTACTGTGAGATTGTTTCTTTGTATTTTTGAGTAATGTTTTTTTTAAAAAGATATTTCATGATAATCTATTTTCGTATGAAAGGCCACACAATAGAACAAAATAAAAACATCGTTAATAAACGATGTATTAATTTATATCCAGCTGTATATCTAAATTAATCCAACCTAAATTATTTCTATTAATATAAAAACAAATAATAGCCCATCCCCCATCCTCGGTTTGCCAAGTAGCAAACTCACGGATCTAACACTCCGCAAAAGTGGGCGTGGTGTTTTAACCCATGCACACAATCCATCCCTATATTTTCCCTCAAGAAAGACGCTTTAGAAAACATTGTGGAAGATGAAGAAATTGCTTGTATCAAGCAATTTCTTCATTATCCACAATGTTTTCTATCCAAAACGACAAAAGTAAATAAATAAATAGATAAACAAATAAATAAAGTTTCGTCTACACGTTCTTTCAATTTTGACCAGTCTAAAATATTTATTGTATGGGAACGGAATAAACAAACTGCTCTATCGAAAAATAGTGCGCCAAGTTATCGATTCTTCAGTTAAGTGTGTGAAGTTGGCAGGACATTAGACATTAGACATTAGACATTCGACCGAATGTCTAACTGGAAAATTAGACATTCAAATATCAATGTCTAACTGCCGAATTAGACATTAGACATTCGATTAGACATTCGACAAAACCCGTTTTTGAATGTCTAACTGCCGAATTAGACATTAGACATTCGATTAGACATTCGACCAAACCCGTTTTAGAATGTCTAACTGCCAAATTAGACATTAGACATTCGATTAGACATTCGACCAAACCCGTTTTTGAATGTCTAACTGCCCAATTAGACATTAGACATTCGATTAGACATTCGACCAAACCCGTTTTTGAATGTCTAACTGCCCAATTAGACATTAGACATTCGATTAGACATTCGACCAAACCCGTTTTTGAATGTCTTACTGTCGAATTAGACATTAGACATTCGATTAGACATTCGACCAAATCCGTTTTAGAATGTCTAACTGCCGAATTAGACATTAGACATTCGATTAGACATTCGACCAAACCCGTTTTTGAATGTCTTACTGCCCAATTAGACATTAGACATTCGATTAGACATTCGACCAAACCCGTTTTTGAATGTCTAACTGCCCAATTAGACATTAGACATTCGATTAGACATTCGACCAAACCCGTTTTTGAAAGTCTAACTGCCCAATTAGACATTAGACATTCGATTAGACATTCGACCAAACCCGTTTTTGAATGTCTAACTGCCCAATTAGACATTAGACATTCGATAAGACATTCGACCAAACCCGTTTTTGAATGTCTAACTGCCCAATTAGACATTAGACATTCGATTAGACATTCGACCAAACCCGTTTTTGAATGTCTAACTGCCCAATTAGACATTAGACATTCGATTAGACATTCGACCAAACCCGTTTTTGAATGTCTAACTGCCCAATTAGACATTAGACATTCGATTAGACATTCGACCAAACCCGTTTTTGAATGTCTAACTGCCCAATTAGACATTAGACATTCGATTAGACATTCGACCAAACCCGTTTTGAATGTCTAACTGCCCAATTAGACATTAGACATTCGATTAGACATTCGACCAAACCCGTTTTTGAATGTCTAACTGTCGAATTAGACATTAGACATACGATTAGACATTCGACCAAACCCGTTTTAGAATGTCTAACTGCCGAATTAGACATTAGACATTCGATTAGACATTCGACCAAACCCGTTTTTGAATGTCTAACTGCCCAATTAGACATTAGACATTCGATTAGACATTCGACCAAACCCGTTTTTGAATGTCTAACTGCCCAATTAGACATTAGACATTCGATTAGACATTCGACCAAACCCGTTTTTGAATGTCTAACTGCCCAATTAGACATTAGACATTCGATTAGACATTCGACTAAACCCGTTTTTGAATGTCTAACTGCCCAATTAGACATTAGACATTCGATTAGACATTCGACCAAACCCGTTTTTGAATGTCTAACTGCCAAATTAGACATTAGACATTCGATTAGACATTCGACCAAACCCGTTTTTGAATGTCTAACTGCCCAATTAGACATTAGACATTCGATTAGACATTCGACCAAACCCGTTTTTGAATGTCTAACTGCCCAATAAGACATTAGACATTCGATAAGACATTCGACCGAACCCGTTTTTGAATGTCTAACTGTCAATTAGACATTAGACATTCGATTAGACATTCGACCAAACCCGTTTTTGAATGTCTAACTGCCAAATTAGACATTAGACATTCGATTAGACATTCGACCAAACCCGTTTTTGAATGTCTAACTGCACAATTAGACATTAGACATTCGATTAGACATTCGACCGAACCCGTTTTTGAATGTCTAACTGCCCAATTAGACATTAGACATTCGACCAAACCCGTTTTTGAATGTCTAACTGCCGAATTAGACATTAGACATTCGATTAGACATTCGACCGAACCCGTTTTTGAATGTCTAACTGCCCAATTAGACATTAGACATTCGATTAGACATTCGACCAAACCCGTTTTTGAATGTCTAACTGCCCAATTAGACATTAGACATTCGATTAGACATTCGACCAAACCCGTTTTTGAATATCTAACTGCACAATTAGACATTAGACATTCGATTAGACATTCGACCAAACCCGTTTTTGAATGTCTAACTGCCCAATTAGACATTAGACATTCGATTAGACATTCGACCAAACCCGTTTTTGAATGTCTAACTGCACAATTAGACATTAGACATTCGATTAGACATTCGACCAAACCCGTTTTTGAATGTCTAACTGCCCAAATAGACATAAGACTTTCGATTAGACATTCGACCAAACCCGTTTTTGAATGTCTAACTGCCAAATTAGACATTAGACATTCGATTAGACATTCGACCAAAACCCGTTTTTGAATGTCTAACTGCCGAATTAGACATTAGACATTCGATTAGACATTCGACCAAACCGGTTTTGAAAGTCTAACTGCCCAATTAGACATTAGACATTCGATTAGACATTCGACCAAACCCGTTTTTGAATGTCTAACTGCCCAATTAGACATTAGACATTCGATTAGACATTCGACCGAACCCGTTTTTGAATGTCTAACTGCCCAATTAGACATTAACATTCGATTAGACATTCGACCAAACCCGTTTTTGAATGTCTAACTGCCCAATTAGACATTAGACATTCGCTTAGACATTCGACCAAACCCATTTTTGAATGTCTAACTGCCCAATTAGACATAAGACATTCGATTAGACATTCGACCAAACCCGTTTTTGAATGTCTAACTGCCCAATTAGACATTAGACATTCGATTAGACATTCGACCAAACCCGTTTTTGAATGTCTAACTGCCCAATTAGACATTAGACATTCGATTAGACATTCGACCAAACCCGTTTTTGAATGTCTAACTGCACAATTAGACATTAGACATTCGATTAGACATTCGACCAAACCCGTTTTTGAATGTCTAACTGCCCAATTAGACATTAGACATTCGATTAGACATTCGACCAAACCCGTTTTTGAATGTCTAACTGCACAATTAGACATTAGACATTCGATTAGACATTCGACAAAACCCGTTTTTGAATGTCTAACTGCCCAATTAGACATTAGACATTCGATTAGACATTCGACCAAACCCGTTTTTGAATGTCTAACTGCCCAATTAGACATAAGACATTCGATTAGACATTCGACAAAACCCGTTTTTGAATGTCTAACTGCCCAATTAGACATTAGACATTCGATTAGACATTCGACCAAACCCGTTTTTGAATATCTAACTGCCCAATTAGACATTAGACATTCGATTAGACATTCGACCAAACCCGTTTTTGAATGTCTAACTGCCCAATTAGACATTAGACATTCGATTAGACATTCGACCAAACCCGTTTTTGAATGTCTAACTGCCAAATTAGACATTAGACATTCGATTAGACATTCGACCAAACCCGTTTTTGAATGTCTAACTGCACAATTAGACATTAGACATTCGATTAGACATTCGACCGAACCCGTTTTTGAATGTCTAACTGCCCAATTAGACATTAGACATTCGACCAAACCCGTTTTTGAATGTCTAACTGCCCAATTAGACATTAGACATTCGATTAGACATTCGACCAAACCCGTTTTTGAATGTCTAACTGCCCAATTAGACATTAGACATTCGATTAGACATTCGACCAAACCCGTTTTTGAATGTCTAACTGCCCAATTAGACATTAGACATTCGATTAGACATTCGACCAAACCCGTTTTTGAATATCTAACTGCCCAATTAGACATTAGACATTCGATTAGACATTCGACCAAACCCGTTTTTGAATGTCTAACTGTCGAATTAGACATTAGACATTCGATTAGACATTCGACCAAACCCGTTTTTGAATGTCTAACTGCCGAATTAGACATTAGACATTCGATTTGACATTCGACCAAACCCGTTTTTGAATGTCTAACTGCCCAAATAGACATAAGACATTCGATTAGACATTCGACCAAACCCGTTTTTGAATGTCTAACTGCGAAATTAGACATTAGACATTCGATTAGACATTCGACCAAACCCGTTTTTGAATGTCTAACTGCCGAATTAGACATTAGACATTCGATTTGACATTCGACCAAACCCGTTTTTGAATGTCTAACTGCCCAAATAGACATAAGACATTCGATTAGACATTCGACCAAACCCGTTTTTGAATGTCTAACTGCGAAATTAGACATTAGACATTCGATTAGACATTCGACCAAAACCCGTTTTTGAATGTCTAACTGCCGAATTAGACATTAGACATTCGATTAGACATTCGACCAAACCCGTTTTTGAAAGTCTAACTGCCCAATTAGACATTAGACATTCGATTAGACATTCGACCAAACCCGTTTTTGAATGTCTAACTGCCCAATTAGACATTAGACATTCGATTAGACATTCGACCGAACCCGTTTTTGAATGTCTAACTGCCCAATTAGACATTAACATTCGATTAGACATTCGACCAAACCCGTTTTTGAATGTCTAACTGCCCAATTAGACATTAGACATTCGATTAGACATTCGACCAAACCCATTTTTGAATGTCTAACTGCCCAATTAGACATAAGACATTCGATTAGACATTCGACAGAACCCGTTTTTGAATGTCTAACTGCCCAATTAGACATTAGACATTCGATTAGACATTCGACCAAACCCGTTTTTGAATGTCTAACTGCCCAATTAGACATTAGACATTCGATTAGACATTCGACCAAACCCGTTTTTAAATGTCTAACTGCCCAATTAGACATTAGACATTCGATTAGACATTCGACCAAACCCGTTTTTGAATGTCTAACTGCCCAATTAGACATTAGACATTCGATTAGACATTCGACCAAACCCGTTTTTGAATGTCTAACTGCACAATTAGACATTAGACATTCGATTAGACATTCGACAAAACCCGTTTTTGAATGTCTAACTGCCCAATTAGACATTAGACATTCGATTAGACATTCGACCAAACCCGTTTTTGAATGTCTAACTGCCCAATTAGACATAAGACATTCGATTAGACATTCGACAAAACCCGTTTTTGAATGTCTAACTGCCCAATTAGACATTAGACATTCGATTAGACATTCGACCAAACCCGTTTTTGAATGTCTAACTGCCGAATTAGACATTAGACATTCGATTAGACATTCGACCAAACCCGTTTTTGAATGTCTAACTGCCCAATTAGACATTAGACATTCGATTAGACATTCGACCAAACCCGTTTTTGAATGTCTAACTGCCCAATTAGACATTAGACATTCGATTAGACATTCGACCAAACCCGTTTTTGAATGTCTAACTGCCCAATTAGACATTAGACATTCGATTAGACATTCGACCAGACCCGTTTTTGAATGTCTAACTGCCCAAATAGACACAAGACTTTCGATTAGACATTCGACCAAACCCGTTTTTGAATGTCTAACTGCCAAATTAGACATTAGACATTCGATTAGACATTCGACCAAACCCGTTTTAGAATGTCTAACTGCCGAATTAGACATTAGACATTCGATTAGACATTCGACCAAACCCGTTTTTGAAAGTCTAACTGCCCAATTAGACATTAGACATTCGATTAGACATTCGACCAAACCCGTTTTTGAATGTCTTACTGCCCAATTAGACATTAAACATTCGATTAGACATTCGACCGAACCCGTTTTTGAATGTCTAACTGCCTAATTAGACATTAACAATCGATTAGACATTCGACCAAACCCGTTTTTGAATGTCTAACTGCCCAATTAGACATTAGACATTCGCTTAGAAATTCGACCAAACCCATTTTTGAATGTCTAACTGCCCAATTAGACATAAGACATTCGATTAGACATTCGACCAAACCCGTTTTTGAATGTCTAACTGCCCAATTAGACATTAGACATTCGATTAGACATTCGACCAAACCCGTTTTTGAATGTCTAACTGCCCAATTAGACATTAGACATTCGATAAGACATTCGACCAAACCCGTTTTTGAATGTCTAACTGCACAATTAGACATTAGACATTCGATTAGACATTCGACCAAACCCGTTTTTGAATGTCTAACTGCCCAATTAGACATTAGACATTCGATTAGACATTCGACCAAACCCGTTTTTGAATGTCTAACTGCCCAATTAGACATTAGACATTCGATTAGACATTCGACCAAACCCGTTTTTGAATGTCTAACTGCCGAATTAGACATTAGACATTCGATTAGACATTCGACCAAACCCGTTTTTGAAAGTCTAACTGCACAATTAGACATTAGACATTCGATTAGACATTCGACCAAACCCGTTTTTGAATGTCTAACTGCCCAATTAGACATTAGACATTCGATTAGACATTCGACCGAACCCGTTTTTGAATGTCTTACTGCCCAATTAGACATTAGACATTCGACCAAACCCGTTTTTGAATGTCTAACTGCCCAATTAGACATTAGACATTCGATTAGACATTCGACCAAACCCGTTTTTTTGATGTCTAACTGCCCAATTAGACAGTGAACATTCGATTAGACATTCGACCGAACCCGTTTTTGAATGTCTAACTGCCCAATTAGACATTAGACATTCGATTAGACATTCGACTAAACCCGTTTTTGAATGTCTAAATGCCCAATTAGACATTAGACATTCGATTAGACATTCGACCAAACCCGTTTTTGAATGTCTAACTGCCCAATTAGACATTAGACATTCGATTAGACATTCGACCAAACCCGTTTTTGAATGTCTAACTGCCCAATTAGACATTAGACATTCGATTAGACATTCGACCAAACCCGTTTTTGAATGTCTAACTGCCCAATTAGACATTAGACATTCGATTAGACATTCGACCAAACCCGTTTTTGAATGTCTAACTGCCCAATTAGACATTAGACATTCGATTAGACATTCGACCAAACCCGTTTTTGAATGTCTAACTGCCCAATTAGACATTAGACATTCGATTAGACATTCGACCAAACCCGTTTTTGAATGTCTAACTGCACAATTAGACATTAGACATTCGATTAGACATTCGACCAAACCCGTTTTTGAATGTCTAACTGCCCAATTAGACATTAGACATTCGATTAGACATTCGACCAAACCCGTTTTTGAATGTCTAACTGCCCAATTAGACATTTAACATTCGATTAGACATTCGACCGAACCCGTTTTTGAATGTCTAACTGCCCAATTAGACATTAGACATTCGATAAGACATTCGACCAAACCCGTTTTTGAATGTCTAACTGCCCAATTAGACATTAGACATTCGATTAGACATTCGACCAAATCCGTTTTTAAATGTCTAACTGCCCAATTAGACATTAGACATTCGATTAGACATTCGACCAAACCCGTTTTTGAATGTCTAACTGCACAATTAGACATTAGACATTCGATTAGACATTCGACCAAACCCGTTTTTGAATGTCTAACTGCCCAATTAGACATTAGACATTCGATTAGACATTCGACCAAACCCGTTTTTGAATGTCTAACTGCCCAATTAGACATTAGACATTCGATTAGACATTCGACCAAACCCGTTTTTGAATGTCTAACTGCCGAATTAGACATTAGACATTCGATTAGACATTCGACCAAACCCGTTTTTGAAAGTCTAACTGCACAATTAGACATTAGACATTCGATTAGACATTCGACCAAACCCGTTTTTGAATGTCTAACTGCCCAATTAGACATTAGACATTCGATTAGACATTCGACCGAACCTGTTTTTGAATGTCTTACTGCCCAATTAGACATTAGACATTCGACCAAACCCGTTTTTGAATGTCTAACTGCCCAATTAGACATTAGACATTCGATTAGACATTCGACCAAACCCGTTTTTTTGATGTCTAACTGCCCAATTAGACAGTGAACATTCGATTAGACATTCGACCGAACCCGTTTTTGAATGTCTAACTGCCCAATTAGACATTAGACATTCGATTAGACATTCGACTAAACCCGTTTTTGAATGTCTAAATGCCCAATTAGACATTAGACATTCGATTAGACATTCGACCAAACCCGTTTTTGAATGTCTAACTGCCCAATTAGACATTAGACATTCGATTAGACATTCGACCAAACCCGTTTTTGAATGTCTAACTGCCCAATTAGACATTAGACATTCGATTAGACATTCGACCAAACCCGTTTTTGAATGTCTAACTGCCCAATTAGACATTAGACATTCGATTAGACATTCGACCAAACCCGTTTTTGAATGTCTAACTGCCCAATTAGACATTAGACATTCGATTAGACATTCGACCAAACCCGTTTTTGAATGTCTAACTGCCCAATTAGACATTAGACATTCGATTAGACATTCGACCAAACCCGTTTTTGAATGTCTAACTGCACAATTAGACATTAGACATTCGATTAGACATTCGACCAAACCCGTTTTTGAATGTCTAACTGCCCAATTAGACATTAGACATTCGATTAGACATTCGACCAAACCCGTTTTTGAATGTCTAACTGCCCAATTAGACATTTAACATTCGATTAGACATTCGACCGAACCCGTTTTTGAATGTCTAACTGCCCAATTAGACATTAGACATTCGATAAGACATTCGACCAAACCCGTTTTTGAATGTCTAACTGCCCAATTAGACATTAGACATTCGATTAGACATTCGACCAAATCCGTTTTTAAATGTCTAACTGCCCAATTAGACATTAGACATTCGATTAGACATTCGACCAAACCCGTTTTTTAATGTCTTACTGCCCAATTAGACATTAGACATTCGATTAGACATTCGACCAAACCCGTTTTTGAATGTCTAACTGCCCAATTAGACATTAGACATTCGATTAGACATTCGACCAAACCCGTTTTTGAATGTCTAACTGCCCAATTAGACATTAGACATTCGATTAGACATTCGACCAAACCCGTTTTTGAATGTCTAACTGCCCAATTAGACATTAGACATTCGATTAGACATTCGACCAAACCCGTTTTTGAATGTCTAACTGCCCAATTAGACATTAGACATTCGATTAGACATTCGACCGAACCCGTTTTTGAATGTCTAACTGCCCAATTAGACATTAGACATTCGATTAGACATTCGACCAAACCCGTTTTTGAATGTCTAACTGCCCAATTAGACATTAGACAATCGACCAAACCCGTTTTTGAATGTCTAACTGCCCAATTAGACATTAGACATTCGATTAGACATTCGACCAAACCCGTTTTTGAATGTCTAACTGCCCAATTAGACATTGAACATTCGATTAGACATTCGACCAAACCCGTTTTTGAATGTCTAACTGCCCAATTAGACATTAGACATTCGATTTGACATTCGACCAAACCCGTTTTTGAATGTCTAACTGCCCAATTAGACATTAGACATTCGATTAGACATGTTATCATAAAGTTTAAAAAATACGAGTAATCGAAAAAAGTCAACATTATATCGAATGTCAAATTTTTCATGAAAAAACAAGAAACCCGTTTAAAACAACAATAACAACAACAGAACAAATGGACATGCTTCTTTTCAGAAAATTCTGTTCAAAAATAGTTTTTTTAAATTTCACAATATATAACATATTTTTCCACTGCTTAAAGTGAAAAACAACATAATTAACGCATTTGTCGTATTAGAATATATATACATGTAAATATGACCAGCTGATGGTAGAAAATCATTAAGTAGAACGGTGAAACCTTTACCAATTTTCTGTTAAGTTTCTGTCACACTACAGCGTATAGTACCAACGTACGCCGACGTATGAGAAATTCAGTCTGTACGTTGGTGTACGTTGCATACGTTGGGCATAAGTTTTGCATACTACTCTTAGTACGCTGTCATACGCTGGCATACGTCGTCGTAAGTCGAGTATGTTGAAAAACTTTGTGCATGCACAAAATTTCCAACGTATGCTGACGTATGGATAGTACGTTACTCATAAGTTTCATGTACGCTACTTATAAGTAATGCATAGGTTCATGTACGTTACATGTAAGTTACTCATACGTTCGCATACGTTGCCATACGTAAAAGTCTGTTGGACGCTTGTGTAGCGTGTGCTTAGCGTATGCATAACGTGTTTGTGACCTACAAGCAACGTACTCCTAACTTATGGGTAACTTATTCCAAACGTTCATGGACGTATTGAGCGTATGTCCGACGCACTGGGAGGGTACTCAGCGTACTTTGAACGTATGTAGAACGTACTGAACGTATTTGTAACTTACGGGTAGCGTATCTGCAAGCGTTCTGAGCTCATCTTGTACAAATTTGGTACACATGAGTAAATCATACCACTCAGATTGGTGAGAAATGGAAGACCATGAGAGACTTAGACGAGAATATCAGCTGGCCATATTGAATCACCAAAATAATGTGATTGAAGCTGCTTTGTATGTGGCTAGTAGGATCCGAAGAAGAAGAGGCCAACGCTTCTGTCTGTCGTTTTGTGACGAGTTCGAGTCAGACGGAGCAAAAGAGACTACAGTTTCGTTCACAGACGCCACTGAAAAAGCATTTGAGTCCGAACGAGGGCGGTTTTGATCATCATTGTCCGAATGCTGGTTATTTCCGTTATCGTCTGTCTGTTTAGGAGATAGGGAAGACGCCGAACGTGTAGGCGCTGAAGTTTTCTTTGCGCGGCCTCTTCCCGAGTTTTTCCTTTGTTTCTTTAGGGACATGTTTACCGATCTTCAACTACATAAATAATGAAGACTGGGTAGCCAAGAGATAAATATCATACATGTATCTGACGTCACGAACGTCACGTGCACTACAAGCACGCTGTGCACAAGTTTGGCGTTGGGCATACGTTCCTCATAAGTTCTTCATACGTTCCTCATAAGTTAAGAACGCTAGGCAAACGCTGGACGTGCGCTGTTGTACGCTTTCATAAGTCATGTTACGCCAGAGGTAAGCAATGCATAAGTTACTCATACGTTGGACATGCGCTATTCATTCGCTCAGTACGTTGCACGTACGTTTTGCATAAGTTCAAACAGAGGCTTTCTCTCATTTTTTGTGTCTTTTCTTCAGCGTATGACAACGTATGACAACGAAATTATTTCTTTTCATGCGTTCGGCGTACGTTGGCTTATACGTTATAGTGTGACAGGGGCATTAAATACTGAAATGCTTCCACACGCCAGGAACGCGTTAAAGACTGGCCAGGCACACGTTCTGTGTAACTTTTAGCCAACGTGTTTCTAGCATGCTCGCAGCGTATGTGAACGTGTACATTGGCTGTCTCTAGTGTACTGAACGTGTTCGGAACGTATTTCAACTCGTTCGTAACACACTGAGGAATTGTGAGCATGCACGACATATGTCGATATACTCAGCGTGTAACAACGTGTGTCAGTGTGTCGATGGCGTGTGTGGAGCGTGTTGTTTAAAATCAAACACGACCCGAACACGCTGGCTAAAACATAAAGGTGCTACTACAGCACTATTACGCTCTAACTATTTCAAGAAATAAAATGAAGTGATCATATAAATAATGGAAAGCTATAACATTATAAGGTGGGAGTTTTACAGTGAAGATTTTACTCAGTACAATATACGTGTGTTCTCGGAGTAGACAAGTAACTAAAGCAAAAGATAAATATAGCTTAAGTAACTAGGTTCTGGTTGTTTGTGTTACAGTTGTTTGGTTGAAAACATTTAACCTCATGTTGGCCGCTATTAACATCAAATAAATAATTTGTTTTGTATCGTTTTTTTTATGTTTTATTTTAAATTGGAATTTATACCGCTTTTGTCAATCTTTCAGTAATATCGCGGTGACTGGAGCACCTGAAAACGAATTCCTTGTATTTCTCCTACAACTACAATCATTTCATCTTTTCTTGACCCCAGCCGCTACCCCACATAGGTCTACGATTATCAGCCCCATTGGTGGGAGACAGATAGTCGGAAAGGATGAGAGACCTGTAGACTGACAGTTCGACGCGCTACTAACTGCGCTATGACGATGGCTTGACTTTTATTGTATTTGATGGCAAATGAGTTGCAAAGACTATATAATATGCATAGCGTTTACGAGGACTTTTAACGATAAAGGAATAGGCCGATCAAAGTTGAGAAAATTAAATATGATGATCTGTTATTTGTATTTAATTGATAAATAATGTACATTCGAGTATTCATTTTAAGTCTTTGAGAGTAGGGCTGCTTCACCATATGATGTATAATTTCGAAAGCTGTTTGGTAGTCGCCAAAACATGGTAACGGTAAGGTCAGGCCAATCTTATGGGTATCAAATTATGACATAGCAAGTGAAGGGATATCAATTAGTGGATTGCTGGCCTCGCCCCTTGGCCTCCGTCGAGACATAACAACTCAGAAATTTTATAAAATGTCACTATACTCTTTTATTTTGATTAGGACATAAACCAAATACAAATCGGTGTTGGACCTTTAGCACGTCTTGGCTACAGCTTATTCAAGCTGTAGTTTGTTTCGACGATCAAGTCACCACACATATATCAACTTTTTCTCAAATGATATGTTAGAAAAATAGAACGTTCGTTGTCTTTTGCACTTACAGATTTATCGCGAGATGATTTGGTACTTGTAAACCCCTTCATAGATCATACGACATTTTACGGCTGATGTCAACTATTCGACGCACTCTTCTGGTCTCTGTAAGGGGCTTAAGCGATTACCTTGCTATTTGATTTTAATCTCAATGCTGGATTTTAATGTGGTTGGTTTTTTGTATCGTGGATAACATAAATGCACAACTCATACACTGAAGGACTAAAGAAACGCAAATTTCAGTTTTGGTTATTTTTATTAGCCTTGCTGGGCGATGTTGTTTCCGCTGTAAGGGTTTACAGTTAAGTCATTACATTAGCAAAGATTGTTCTAAATAACTACACGCCTAAGAGCAGTGGCATTTTAAAGGTATCTACCCCTACTACGGAAAAAGACTAAAAAAAAAAAATAATAATAAACCAGTCACCGTTCTTTGGCAAATCAGTGAAAGCTCAGTAAATTCAAGCATATCTAGATTTTTATAACATCTGAAAATGAAACTCAACATTTTTTCTTGAATTCTTGTAGATATTTCCATCTTTCTGGGTAAAAAACATCCGGCAAAATGAAAATATTGATTGTTACAAGCAATTTTGTCATTTTACACAATGTTTCCCCAATTATATTTCTTAAGGGGCGCCTAAAAGCGTCATTGTGTGGGAATGGGTAAACCAATTTAAACCAATCAACCTGCACAAGCTTTAGCATCTGATGAAAAATTTATATTTTTTATGTAAAATTTATTCTTGTTAACCCTGGTTTATACGTCCCGGTGGCTATCAAATTGAGAATTCATTGTAGAAAAATAATAAGCAAATTGAGAATGCATTGTAGAAAAAGAATAAGTTTGTTGCAAGCAAATTTGTTCCCTTTATATATATCATGCAATAACATATATGATACAATGTATGTAAATCTTTTTGTTGTAATTTTTTTTTTCAGATTTTTCTTACTTAAACATTTTTTTTCCAAATTTTTCTAAACGAGAAACGTTTTAAAATAGATTTCCTTTACCTCTTGCATTTATAATCCTATCTAAAATGTACAAACTCGTAATTTCCTTAGAATTAAAGGGAATAGCAAACGACTTCCTTTGTTACTTGTAATAAGGGGAATCGGGTGAAAATCAAAAGCAAATAGCCGATCATTATGAGATATATCCAGTGTACATCCAAAATACCACCCGTGGTCTATTACGCAATCAGAGATAACGATCAGAAGCGTGTAAGTTACTTGTATTAAACAGCACTTTTAAATTTGATTTACCATTAACCCTTCACAGAAAAAATCTCAGAACGAAAGAGGATACGAACGAAAAATTAATAGCCATGTGTACCGAAAATAATGGATCTTTCAAATGTGGAGAAAATCGGCGTAAAAAGTACTCTTTATCGCAATATGGTTATTCTTAGTTGTTGTTGTGTGGTTTCCTTGTTTTAATAAGTCTTTTCAAGTTAAAGAAGTAAACGCAATGATTTCCTACAAAGGACGCCTTTGCTAATTTTGTTTCGAAAATGAGAATTAAAATATGAAAACTGGACGAGAATGAAATTGGTTCCTAGGTCGGGAGAAAAAACGATTAAAACGTGCCAACGTTAATATAAACTACCACATCAATTCCATATTCTAAGAGAATTTTAAGAGTACTCAACATTCCTCTGTATTGATTTCTAAAAAAAAAATTATCTGATTCTACGCAAAATAGGAACATTTAGTCTCAGACCTTATATTCTCTATATAGCAAATTCAAACCGGAACTACCCAGTTAAGTCAAGGGAGTTAATTATATGGCAATTTTCAGGACAACTCCGTATATCGGTAGGGGCCCATTGAACCATTCTCGTTGCAAACATTTGTGGAAATTAATATCCCGCATTAGACGACCCGTATTTTTTAATTATTACTTTTCAAAATAAAATGCTAAAAAAGATTGTTCGTAAAAAGTTTAGAAAATAGAATATAAAATCTATTATTTTAGCTGAATCCGCAAATTTTTGGCCGCCAAGCATGAGAAAGAGCGTAATTTTCCTGTTGAAACCGTCACGACAAATGACGAAACATCTATCAAAGCATGAGAATGGTCAAATTTGCTCCCCCTTTTTGTTTACGTCGCTTTTATTTAAGAATGTATGACGCAACAAAAATGACCGACATCATAGATTTACTCGCGACTCACTGGATATAGCGTTATTGGATGAAAATTTAAGTCGATCGGTAAAACAGTTATTGTTCATATTCTGACAATTTACACGAATAAACTTGCGCTCCGCTTAGGTTGAATCGCGTAAATTGTCAGAAATGAACTATAACTATTACTTCTTTTAGGCCATGAATCTAGGACAATAGCCCCTCCGGACAATATCCCCTTCTATGTTTTTCGACAAGATCGACATTATCCCCTTCCTAAATTCAACAGGGCGGACATTTGCCCCTTCGTCATTCGGATAGGGCGAACGAAATCCCCTTCCTATTATTAACAGGGCGGACACCATCCCCTCGATCGGCGGACATTATCCCCTTCGTAAAATTGTTCTTAGTTTCTTCCGGCTTAAGTAACGAAACGAACAATAAGCCCAGATTAATATAAATTTTACTCTTTTTTTATTGAATAATAAACCAGTGCTCAATTTTTAACTGAATACCTTTGCACATTTCTATGCGAGCGACTCCATAAAATTTGTATTCTAGAAAACGTCATGGTAAAGGCAAAGAGGAGCTTGTCCCTCTTTACCAGCATGTTTCTTTAAAATGAACCTCGTGTTAACTTTTTACTATTCGAAGCCATCTGGAAATATGTTGTCCTGACACTCGAAGATTTAAATCCGACTTAACAAAATAGAACATGCTGAATATTAGCTATATTATTACCTTTTCCATATGATCTTATCTTTTTCTCTTTTGTATCATGGTGTTGGTATGAGACCGAAACATCGTAGCTACAATTTTGTATGAGTTTTTTTTTTACAACATATCAGTCGCCAGTAGAATCAGAGTATTTCATTGATTATTATTATAATTTTTACAATCTTTGACTGGTTTTCATGTGAAATACCGGAATTATATCCAATCCAGAAACCGTGAATTGTCTGTGATATATTACAGAAAGGGGCTTTTGTCCGCAGTAGTAAAACGATGAAGGGGATAATGTCCGCCCTGTTAATATGAGGAAGGGGATTTTGTCCGCCCTGTTAGAATGGCGAAGGGGCTAATGTCCGCCCTGTTAAATTTAGGAAGGGGATAATGTCCGCCATATCAAAAAACATAGAAGGGGATATTGTCCGGAGGGGCTATTGTCCGGTTACCTAGACCATATCTTTGGCCTAGACATTGATCAGATTACTTTTTTCGACGTGCAATGATAGATTTAAAAAGAATTATGAAGTCTTTGAATGAAACCGTTTGAAATTCTAATCATAAATTGTTCATCTTTGTCATCGGAAAACAATAACAATCAATCGGTAATTTGGATTAAATTATCGATTTTGGTCAAAATGTTCCGTTTGGTATAGGGTATGGCAAAATTTACAATCAATTTGTAGATGAAATAAGCGTCAAACTGACATCAGAACGAATGAGTTAAAAGACATCTAAAGTGTTGAAAGTCAATAATTTTATCTTTCAATCGCTTAAAAACATCTTTAAAAGAACGTTTATTTGATTAAAGAAACTTAAGTGTATTTAATGCCATACGCAAAGGAATTTTGATATGTTATGTTTCAAAAGTGTTAAGTCTTCCTATTTTCAAATGTCTAATTTGGCAGTTAGACATTCAAAAACGGGTTTGGTCGAATATCTGATCTAATGTTAGGCAGTTAGACATTCAAAAACGGGTTTGGTCGAATGTCTAATAGAATGTCTAATGTCTAATTGGGCAGTTAGACATTCAAAAACGGGTTTGGTGGAATGTCTAATCGAATGTCTAATGTCTAATTGGGCAGTTAGACATTCAAAAACGAGTTTGGTCGAATGTCTAATCGAATGTCTAATGTCTAATTGGGCAGTAAGACATTCAAAAACGGGTTTGGTCGAATGTCTAATCGAATGTCTAATGTCTAATTGGGCAGTTAGACATTCAAAAATGGGTTTGGTCGAATGTCTAATCGAATGTCAAATGTCTAATTGGGCAGTTAGACATTCAAAAACGAGTTTGGTCGAATGTCTAAGCGAATGTCTAATGTCTAATTGGGCAGTTAGACATTCAAAAACGGGTTTGGTCGAATGTCTAATCGAATGTCTAATGTCTAATTGGGCAGTTAGACATTCAAAAACGGGTTTGGTCGAATGTCTAATCGAATGTCTAATGTCTAATTGGGCAGTTAGACATTCAAAAACGGATTTGGTCGAATGTCTAATCGCATGTCTATTGTCTAATTGGGCAGTTAGACATTCAAAAACGGGTTTGGTCGAATGTCTAATCGAATGTCTAATTGGACAGTTAGACATTCAAAAACGGTTTGGTCGAATGTCTAATCGAATGTCTAATGTCTAATTGGGCAGTTAGACATTCAAAAACGGGTTTGGTCGAATATCTAATCGAATGTCTAATGTCTAATTGGGCAGTTAGACATTCAAAAAACGGGTTTGGTCGAATGTCTAATCGAATGTCTAATGTCTAATTGGGCAGTTAGACATTCAAAAACGGGTTTGGTCGAATGTCTAATCGAATGTCTAATGTCTAATTGGACAGTTAGACATTCAAAAACGGGTTTGGTCGAATGTCTAATCGAATGTCTAATGTCTAATTGGGCAGTTAGACATTCAAAAACGGGTGTGGTCGAATGTCTAATCGAATGTCTAATGTCTAATTGGGCAGTTAGACATTCAAAAACGGGTTTGGTCGAATGTCTAATCGAATGTCTAATGTCTAATTGGGCAGTTAGACATTCAAAAACGGGTTTGGTCGAATGTCTAATCGAATGTCTAATGTCTAATTGGACAGTAAGACATTCAAAAACGGGTTTGGTCGAATGTCGAATCGAATGTCTAATGTCTAATTGGGCAGTTAGACATTCAAAAACGGGTTTGGTCGAATGTCGAATCGAATGTCTAATGTCTAATTGGGCAGTTAGACATTCAAAAACGGGTTTGGTCGAATGTCTAATCGAATGTCTAATGTCTAATTGGGCAGTTAGACATTCAAAAACGGGTTTGGTCGAATGTCTAATCGAATGTCTAATGTCTAATTGGGCAGTTAGACATTCAAAAACGGGTTTGGTCGAATGTCTAATCGAATGTCTAATGTCTAATTGGGCAGTTAGACATTCAAAAACGGGTTTGGTCGAATGTCTAATCGAATGTCTAATGTCTAATTGGGCAGTTAGACATTCAAAAATGGGTTTGGTCGAATGCCTAATCGAATGTCTAATGTCTAATTGGGCAGTTAGACATTCAAAAACGGGTTTGGTCGAATGTCTAATCGAATGTCTAATGTCTAATTGGGCAGTTAGACATTCAAAAACGGGTTTGATCGAATGTCTAATCGAATGTCTAATGTCTAATTGGGCAGTTAGACATTCAAAAACGGGTTTGGTCGAATGTCTAATCGAATGTCTTATGTCTAATTGGGCAGTTAGACATTCAAAAACGGGTTTGGTCGAATGTCTAATCGAATGTCTTATGTCTAATTGGGCAGTTAGACATTCAAAAACGGGTTTGGTCGAATGTCAAATCGAATGTCTAATGTCTAATTCGGCAGTTAGACATTCAAAAACGGGTTTTGTCGAATGTCTAATCGAATGTCTAATGTCTAATTGGGCAGTTAGACATTCAAAAACGGGTTTGGTCGAATGTCTAATCGAATGTCTAATGTCTAATTGGGCAGTTAGACATTCAAAAACGGGTTTGGTCGAATGTCTAATCGAATGTCTAATGTCTAATTGGGCAGTTAGACATTCAAAAACGGGTGTGGTCGAATGTCTAATCGAATGTCTAATGACTAATTGGGCAGTTAGACATTCAAAAACGGGTTTGGTCGAATGTCTAATCGAATGTCTAATGTCTAATTGGGCAGTTAGACATTCAAAAACGGGTTTGGTCGAATGTCTAATCGAATGTCTTATGTCTAATTGGGCAGTTAGACATTCAAAAACGGGTTTGGTCGAATGTCTAATCGAATGTCTTATGTCTAATTGGGCAGTTAGACATTCAAAAACGGGTTTGGTCGAATGTCTAATCGAATGTCTAATGTCTAATTGGGCAGTTAGACATTCAAAAACGGGTTTGGTCGAATGTCTAATCGAATGTCAAATGTCTAATAGGGCAGTTAGACATTCAAAAACGGGTTTGGTCGAATGTCTAATCGAATGTCTAATGTCTAATTGGGCAGTTAGACATTCAAAAACGGGTTTGGTCGAATGTCTAATCGAATGTCTAATGTCTAATTGGGCAGTTAGACATTCAAAAACGGGTTTGGTCGAATGTCTAATCGAATGTCTAATGTCTAATTGGGCAGTTAGACATTCAAAAATGGGTTTGGTCGAATGCCTAATCGAATGTCTAATGTCTAATTGGGCAGTTAGACATTCAAAAACGGGTTTGGTCGAATGTCTAATCGAATGTCTAATGTCTAATTGGGCAGTTAGACATTCAAAAACGGGTTTGGTCGAATGTCTAATCGAATGTCTAATGTCTAATTGGGCAGTTAGACATTCAAAAACGGGTTTGGTCGAATGTCTAATCGAATGTCTTATGTCTAATTGGGCAGTTAGACATTCAAAAACGGGTTTGGTCGAATGTCTAATCGAATGTCTTATGTCTAATTGGGCAGTTAGACATTCAAAAACGGGTTTGGTCGAATGTCAAATCGAATGTCTAATGTCTAATTCGGCAGTTAGACATTCAAAAACGGGTTTGGTCGAATGTCTAATCGAATGTCTAATGTCTAATTGGGCAGTTAGACATTCAAAAACGGGTTTGGTCGAATGTCTAATCGAATGTCTAATGTCTAATTGGGCAGTTAGACATTCAAAAACGGGTGTGGTCGAATGTCTAATCGAATGTCTAATGACTAATTGGGCAGTTAGACATTCAAAAACGGGTTTGGTCGAATGTCTAATCGAATGTCTAATGTCTAATTGGGCAGTTAGACATTCAAAAACGGGTTTGGTCGAATGTCTAATCGAATGTCTTATGTCTAATTGGGCAGTTAGACATTCAAAAACGGGTTTGGTCGAATGTCTAATCGAATGTCTAATGTCTAATTGGGCAGTTAGACATTCAAAAACGGGTTTGGTCGAATGTCTAATCGAATGTCAAATGTCTAATAGGGCAGTTAGACATTCAAAAACGGGTTTGGTCGAATGTCTAATCGAATGTCTAATGTCTAATTGGGCAGTTAGACATTCAAAAACGGGTTTGGTCGAATGTCTAATCGAATGTCTAATGTCTAATTGGGCAGTTAGACATTCAAAAACGGGTTTGGTCGAATGTCTAATCGAATGTCTTATGTCTAATTGGGCAGTTAGACATTCAAAAACGGGTTTGGTCGAATGTCTAATCGAATGTCAAATGTCTAATTGGGCAGTTAGACATTCAAAAACGGGTTTGGTCGAATGTCTAATCGAATGTCAAATGTCTAATTGGGCAGTTAGACATTCAAAAACGGGTTTGGTCGAATGTCTAATCGAATGTCTAATGTCTAATTGGACAGTAAGACATTCAAAAACGGGTTTGGTCGAATGTCTAATCGAATGTCTAATGTCTAATTGGGCAGTTAGACATTCAAAAAAGGGTTTGGTCGAATGTCTAATCGAATGTCTAATGTCTAATTGGGCAGTTAGACATTCAAAAAAGGGTTTGGTCGAATGTCTAATCGAATGTCTAATGTCTAATTGGGCAGTTAGACATTCAAAAACGGGTTTGGTCGAATGTCTAATCGAATGTCTAATGTCTAATTGGGCAGTTAGACATTCAAAAACGGGTTTGGTCGAATGTCTAATCGAATGTCTAATGTCTAATTTGGCAGTTAGACATTCAAAAACGGGTTTGGTCGAATGTCTCATCGAATGTCTAATGTCTAATTGGGCAGTTAGACATTCAAAAACGGGTTTGGTCGAATGTCTAATCGAATGTCTAATGTCTAATTCGGCAGTTAGACATTGATATTTGAATGTCTAATTTTCCAGTTAGACATTCGGTCGAATGTCTAATGTCTAATGTCTAATGTCCTGCCAACTTCACACACTTTCTTCAGTTGTAGAATTGAGGAATTAACGGTTTGATGTGGGTCATCATCCACCCTATTAGAAATTAGATGTCTTGTGCAAAATATTTCAGAACCTTGGTGTTACCAGCGCCTGCAAATTACACGAATAAGTGAACTCCGCCGTGATAGAGTTGACAGCACATTAGACATTAGACATTCTGAATGTCTAACACCAGAATTAGACATTTGATCAGACATTTGCCCTAACCCGTTTCTGAATGTCTAACACCCGGATTAGACAATTGGCCATCCGATAAGACATTCGCTCGAAACAAGATTTCTGAATGTCTTACATCCGAATTAGACATTCGATTAGACAATCGATTAGACATTCGAGAGGACACGTATTTGAAGGTCCAACACCCGAATTATACACTGGACATTCGATTAGACATTCGGCGAACTGAATGTCTAACACCAGAGTATTATGTCCAATACGGGTGTTAAACATTCAGAAATGGGTTCTGTCGAATGGGATGCAATGTCTTATTCGGGTGTTAGACTTTCACATTTGAATGCTTAACTCTGTTATTAGACATTCGTTGGAGTGTCTAATGTTTAATGTCCTGCAAATTTCACACGCTTGTGATGAAGACTAAACGAACATTTGAATATCATCAAATAATTCATTTTTCAGTTTCGTCTATCAAAAACGAGCGTTCTGATAGGTCGAAAAAAATATTCATAACTCCATGAACAAAATTTTGAGCACGCATCGATTTTGTATGCCTCCGCATAAAATAGTCCCACTCAAAAAGGTATCTAAATTTGTAAAGCTTTAGTGTGTGTGTGTGTGATTTTTTGTTGTTTTTTTTTTCGCTCGATGCTATAAAATTATAAGAAATGAAGAGAATATTGTTTTGTTCTCATGGAGATATAAACCGAAAAACCTAATCACACTATGTATGAATCCGTTTCGCGTATTCATACATTGTGGTTAGGTTTTTCGGTTCATACCTCCATGAAAACAAAAAAATAATTCTCTTCATCTCTTAAATATTAATTTTACAAACGGGGCTGCGCACATACGCACATTCTCTATTATTTCCTTAAGTTATTGCATTATTATCATTTTATTTGAATATTTAACATTTCGGACAACGTATGAAGTTTGTTTTTTGTGTGTGTTGTTCTAGAAAAGGACGTTGCTCTAGAATTGTGGGGTGAGAGTATATGTGACAGGTGCCAGGTGAAAGAACTAATAGAAAAACAAACATATTTTGCTGATACAGGGGATCGTGTTGATTGTGTCAAACTATATTAATGATGGTGGCAATAAAATCTAAAATATAAATCATTTCATTTTAATTAACCATAAGTATCAGGAACCTACTTTCAAATAGTAATATTGGTCTCAAAAAAACGGAGGCTACGAGTAAAATATACGAATACATTGTAATTGACCATTCGCTGGCCCCGCCCACTTACCCCATTAACTCCAACAGGAAGTTTAAGACGTTTAAGTCGCCAGACCAATAAAAAGGATAACAAAGATGGCGTCCAATGTTGTAGTTGAAAGCTCAGGTCCGGACTGAATAAATGATTTGATTGTTCGGAGGAATCCATTGTTTACAATTGCCTATAAGTCGGAAGCCTCTCAACGATTTCGAGAAAAAGTTAAAGAAAAAGGAAAACAAACAACAATCGCACAAGAACGGGAGGAGCTGCATCTTCAAAGAAAGAAACGAAATGACAGAGACGAAAACAAGATATGAAAGAGAAAATAAAAGAAATTATATCAAGTGGTTCAAATAGAAAACAAAACAGAAATGCATTAAATGGTAATAACAAACTTAATGATAGTAGAGAGGAAAACGTAGTAAATGCTGATGACGAGCAATTTCTTTCTTTTCCCACTATGCTATTATAAAATTAATGTAGATAAGTGAGGTGAAAATATCTTGCTCAAGTCTAGTTCAGAGATACACCAGCACTATGTATGATTTAATCATTAATGGATTTGTACAAAATATGAGACACTAAATTGTAAACTTGCCAAATTACAAATCGCCGTTTAGACTTGCTAAGATGTCATCTAATCAACCGGATTGCTTTTAAAAGGTCAAAGTTCACTACCGATCTAAATGAAAGGTTTGATTTTTTGATTGACAGTCGCGATCCGCCAATGAACCAATCGCGGATGTCAATCAAGGAATCAACCAACCAATCAAATCATTTATTTAGCCCGCAGCTGAGCTTTCAACTCCAATATTAGTCGACATGTTTGTTAACCCTTTTTGTTGCTTTGGCGACTTACACGTCGTAACTACAGCTTTTTCAAGCTGTAGTTACGACGTTTAAGTCACCAACAAACGGTTTCATTTTGAGTTACATGTTACTGGCCATTAAGTTTGCAAAATAATGCCGTTAAAATCGAAGCGGAACTTTCTGTTTGAGTTTATGGGCGGGCAAGGGAGTCAGCGGGTGGGGCCAGCGACTGGTCAGTTGTCTACAAAACTTTGGAAAACATTGTATTATAGATGTCCAGGCACACGTGTCAATTTTTTTTTCTATAAAAGCGAAGAATCTCTTCGTTTAGCTCTACTGTTTCCAGCTTCTGAGTTGAAGACAACGCAACAGCTGATATCACCGAAGCTTACTTTGAGATCGCTTTCAAAGGTAAGTTACAGTTAACCCATTCCAACTCAATCCCTCCTTTTTACGCCCCTCGAGCAAAAAGCTATGGAAAACATTGTGGGTAATGAAGAAATTGCTTGTATCAAGCAATTTCTTCATTATTCACAATGTTTTCTATCCAAAAGGATGAAAAAATTCAAAATTCCATCAACTCGAAATTGTAGTCTGCAGCTTCTTTCAATTTGGACCAGTCTAAAATTTTGCTGTGTTGGAATGGGTTAAAATAATTTTCATCGTGACATACTGTTATTATTTAGGCGATAAAATAACTGACGTCAAACTGTTATATTTGGCACACATATATACCTGTAATGTCGTTGTGAGGTCAAAATGTCGTAAATACAACTTGAATAAAACTGTATTTAGGACGATGATAGATGCCTCTCAATGTACTTTCAAAATAATTTACACTGACACGTTTACAAAGGTAACTTTATTTTTTACCAACTATTTCATGACTGGGTAGCTCAAGGTTGATGTTTGTTCCATAGCTAACCGAGTTTTTATTATTCAATCAACGTTTCTTTTCGGACGTTGTCTATTCCCCCGAGTGCATTTTCGCAAAAATACACAGAAAGCTGTTTTCAATTATTGTATACAAGTATTTACAGATACACGTTCTAGTCGTAATTTCAAAACGCTTTAGATTCCAATAATTCAATTTTTATTTTCGTCTATCATAAACGAGCGTTCTCTTTGGCCGAAAAAATATTCATACCTCAATGAACATAATTTTGAGCATGCAGCTATCGTGTATGCATAAACACGAACAAAATTCAATAAAAGATATATGAAAATTAAAACAAAAAATGCTTTTTTCGTTTGTTGTCAATGAGTTATAAGAAATGAATAGAATATGTTTTGTTTTCATGGAGGTATGAAACGAAACACTAATCACACTTATTTATCAATCCGCTTACCGTACTGAAAAAATAATTATATAAATCTCTGCAATATTTTTTTATCAATATTATCATTTTTCTTCAGTTGATATTCATGATCTTTGTCTCCCTCGGATGACCATATGCGCCAAAGGTTTTGTGATGTTTTTATAGAGTTTTGACGTCATAACTCTTGATTGTAGATAATGAATGAGATCACATACCTAATTGTCTATAAGTGGAAAGAAAATGAAAATAAGTTACAAGATAAAGATGTAAGTAAATCAATGTTGCAAGCTCAATACGTGAATTTATCTATCTTTTTAGCTAGCAAAGCAAAATTTTGAGGTCCTCTGCGAGTTCAACGATTGCAAACTGCCACTGCGGGCTTAACTACAAAATACCTACGTCATAAAAGTAGTTCTTATATATTTCAAGAATATTGCAAACTCTGCCTGCAAGTTCATCTCCTAGGAATTCTTAGCTCACTTGTGCATTATGTGCTCAAAAATAGTCTGATCAGAGTCTTGACTATGCGCACTGCTTTGCATGGCCACATGAATTAAATGTATTCAAACTGTAGACACCACCGTGAAAAGCCAGCTATAGAACCCATCCCACCAAGTTCCGCTGTTTAAGCTTCTCAAAAAGAAGCTCTGGAAATCATTTTGGACCATGAGGAAATTACTTGTGACAAGAAATTTTCTCATGGTCCACAATGTTTTCCACCTTACAAGACAAAGATTTTCTAAATTGCTCCAACTTGACATTGTCTCTGCAACCTCTTTTAATTGGAACCAATATAAGAATTTCATCATGTTGTAATGGGTTAACTACTGGGTTAACTTTACCTGGTTAATTCATCATGATAACCTTAGACAAAGAAGGAATATTACAACAGTGTCTTTTTCTATTTCTTGTTATCGTGTTCGAGAATCGTGTGTAGGTATTTTTTATTGGATAAGACCGAAGGTCGAATCCAATAAAAAATACCTAAACACGATTAGAGAACACCATAACAACAAATAGAAAAACACACCGTTGTGATATTCCTTTTATTATATACCTTTTAGGACATGACAATAACCTATTTTCTGACCAACCCGAACGTCAATACACAAAAAGTAGTCCGTGTTTAACAGTACTCGACGAATACGGTTTTTTGATACACGCCGAATATTGATTTTTTTTCAGTCGAGTTGTATTAGATAGCCAGACAGGTCTATAATAAAGAATGTTACTTAACAAAACCACGCTTTGCTAGCCTACACTATTTTCAGTACTTTGATTTAATAACAGATAAAATACAATGATGTTGGTGTTCAGTTGTGGACTTTTACTACTGACAATCGAAGCTGCATTCGGATGTTCACCTGCAAGTAGACAGCAGTTTATCCAACAAGCACAAAATCCCTGTGAGTCTGGTGTTCCGTTGAGCCTCCGGTATGGTCCGAGAGTGGAATGTGGATCATTACAGCAACCTTCTGCAGCAAGCTATCCTCCATCTGTCCAATATTCCAATGTAGACCCTGTAAGTTTCAAACCATTCAATTTTAATGAAATAGAAGATAAGGCACCAACTTGAAAATTAGAAAAGTATTCATTTTTTTTTTGTTGTTAACATTTCTTGAATACATATCGACTGATCTTGGATGTCAATCAAGGAATGAATCCGCCAATCAAATCATTCATTTAGATCGGACACATTGACCAACATTTATGTGAAGCATCTGTGCTGGTTGGCGAATTAACCGCCATCTCGACAGCTGCAAGTAGGTACGGCGTTTAGTCGTCAAATAATCATTTTATTTTATTGTTAAATGTTACTAGCCATGAATTTCGCAAAATAATGCCGATTATCGCCCAATTGAAAATTTCTGTTGGAAATCAGTTGATCAATCGCGGATGTCAATCAAGGAATAAACTGACCAATCAAATAATTTATTCAGCCCGGAGCTGAGCTTATCAACTCTGACATTGGCCGCAATTCTTGTTAACCTTTACTGTTGGTTTTGTGACTCAAACGTCGTAGCTATAGCTTATTCAAGCTGTAGTTACGACGTTTAGGTCACCAACCAACCACTTTACTTTTTTGTTACATGCTTCTGGCCATAAAATTTGCAAAATAACGCCCTTAAAAATCGAAATTGGACATCCTGTCGGAGTCAATGGGCGGAGCTAACGAAGTAAATGGGCGGGGCCAGAGATTGGTCAATCAGCGGGGACAGGTATCGGTAAATTGTCATTGCTCGAACCTTTTTTTCCCCAATATGTGATACATGAGGCGAATAAGGACCCTTTGTTGTTGTTAGAGTGTCGATTCTGATCAATCTGCTCAATCGCAACTTTTCGCTCTTTTATGCTTAATGAATCTGTAGTAGCTATTTTTTCTGAATATATATTTTACCTCAAACTGACTTCCACTAATTCCAACCTTTTTTTTTCAAATATTTGTTTTAAAGAAAAGCAGAGAATGACTTCTTGACCTAAAGAGTAACAGTTTCACTTCAAGACAAAGCATCATATAAATTCGGCTGTTTTCGGACTCTATTACGTTGGCAACATGAAATAATTTTGAAATTTATTTTCATTTTCTGTTTCGCAAAGCTTTTCATAGCAGGTATTTGTACCATTTTAAAATTAATATTTGTCTCTGTTTGTATATTTATTGTTTTAAGCACTTTAAATAGGAATTCTGTGCATTATTATGCATTAGTTCAAAATAGACGAACGAGCAAATTTTCAGAGAAAGAAATAATTTCAGGTTTGTCTATCAAGGTTCAAGCGTTTTGACTGGCGGATTTGTTTTATATTTCAATGAAAAAGAAAAAAGAAAATATTGAAATTATGAATCTGCTTTACTTACAGTTTGGTTAAGTTTTAAGTTCATACCTAAATGAAAATAAAGATCAATAAATAAAAATAAATGTCTGGTTCTGAACTTTTTTAATACTAGTTCGTTTGTTTACTTTTTACATATCTTTGTATATTATGATATTTAACCCATTTCAAGACAATCCCGACGTTTACTTCCACAACAAAAGCATTCTAAAACAATGTTGAAAAACGAGGCCATTGCCTGTGAAAATTTCAACCTCAAAATGCAGAGAATTTTAAGAAGTAATCAACTTGAAATTATCTTCTGCATGTTCTTTCAGTTTGGACCAGTATAAAAAAATCTCGCATGGTAATGAAATAATTCATATACGTTACATGTAGGACGAGTCGCATAATTGATCAATCGTGGCTGTCAATCAAATAATCAGTCGATTAATGAAATCATTCATTTCAACCAGAAGTGAGATTTAAACACCGTCATTGGCCGCCATTTTTGTAAATCTTTTGTGTTGGTTTTGGGACTTATGCGTCGTAACAACAGCTTATTTAAGCTGTAGTTACGACGTTAAAATCGCCAGCCAACCATTATTACTTTTTTTCATTTGATACTGGCCATTAATTCTTCAAAATAATCGAAGCGGAATCTATTGTCGGAGTCAGTGGGCGCGACCGACGTAGTGAATGGGAAGGGCAAGCGATTGATCAATTAATAAACGGGTATGGTGAACAAATTTAATTCGATATTTTCTTCGATTTTCAGAATCGGAGATACACGTTGTTGATGGTCACTGCTGATAACCCTGGCTCAAACATCCACACGTTAACGTTCTTTCTTCATTGGGCAGTCACGGAAGTTCCGGTAAGATTTCGTCTGTTTTTCTTTTCTTTATCTTTTTATTTTTCTTATTAACCCTTCCCCGTTTTAAGTTGTTTTTACCTCGCAAAGCGTCGGCCATGATAGCTTAGGTTAACAGACAAAATTTGAGGTCATCCTGAGTTGAGCGAGTGCAAACTGTCACTAGAGGCTTAGCAACTAAATCCATAGAATGTCTAGGCTCTTCAACTATTTTTATGGCAACATGTATTAACTTTATTCAAACAGTAGATATCTATATCAAATATTGTAGAAAAATGAGTTTTCGCTTTTTTTTTCGATAACCATTTCGTCGAAATCTATGACGAAAAGAAATATGTTTGTCAAATAAACCATCGTCTGATTCGAGAAAAACCAATGAATATTGTGACCCTTTTTTTAAATCAAAGAACTGAAAGTACTGTAAACTAGCAAAGCATGGTTGAATTTCGAAAATCTTTCCTTTGTTGGGTAGAAAACATTGTGGACTTTGAAGAAATTGCTTGTTACAAGCAATTTCTTCATTGTCCAAAATGTTTTCCAAAGCTTTTTTCTTTAGATGCTTAAAAGCGGAATCGGGTGGGAGTTGGTTAAATAGCATGCTTTTGACAGAGCTCTCTACAATTTGAATAGAGTTTGCAATATTCCTGAAATATAAGAGAACTATTTTTTATCGCGTAGGCATTCTAAAGATTTGGTGGTTAAGCCTCCAGTGGCGGTTTGCACTCGTTGAACTTTGAGACGACCTCAAAATTTGTCTGTTAACTTAAGCTATCAAAGCTAAAAAATAAGAACCGAGATAATTTACCTTTGATGTAGTGTCCTCACTCTAATGATTGGATAAACGTTGACCTATGTGAGCAGCTTGAGGCACGGAAAGCATGTCGTGATAGTTCTTGAGTGTGAAACACCGGCAATCCACGGTTAGGTGCTCCAGCCTCCGCGAATTAATTGAAATACTGTTTAAAATGGCAGTTAATCCCTGTTAGTCAATAATTAGAGATGAGGTCAATTCATTTTTCGGTCGTTAACATTCATAAACCCAAAAATCATTTAACCAACTCCCACACAACAAAGATTTAGACTGTAACCAATTTACCAATCGCTGCTGTCAATCAAGGAATATATCGACCAATCAAAGCATTCATTCAGCCTGTAATTAAGGTTTGAACTTTGACATTGGTTGCCATTTCTTCATTATACGCATTGATTCATAACCAAAAGATAAATGTTTTTAAAAAATCATCAATTCAAAATTGTTATCAGCAACTTCTTATAATTTAGACTGGTGTAAAATTTAGTCACATGGAAATGGGTTAAGGTTCGAAATATCAGTTTATAGCTCAATTTCCCTTTTCAGGGCTTCCTAATCCAGTCAGGCAGACTTCCATGGAGCCCCGTAGGTACGTACACGTCATCATACGTAATTGCAGGCACTTAACCCTTGTCATGCTAATTAAAATCATACATAGAATTGCTTTAAAATCAAAGGAATGACAGCACTGGAAAATCTTAATGAGGATCAATATTTCTTTCGAAAATTATTATTAAATCAACTCTGACATGAAGGGGGTAAACAGGTGATGTAGACCAAGATCAGACTGCCAAAGCAAGAATATTCCGGGTTAACAAGCAATTTCTTCATTTCCCACAATGTTTCCCAAAGCCTTTTTCTTGAGGGGCGTAAAAAGGAGGGATTGTGTGGGTATGGGTTAAATAGTATTCAAGGGATCGACTATTGATCTTGGGCCAGGAAACAGAATCAAACGGGCTTGCAATTAGCTGTAGAAACCCGTTTCCAAAGCGATTTAATAGAAATATGGTTAAACCATGCGATTCTTTACACTTTAGGTTACATACCGCCCTTCCCCGGCAACCCACCACAGTATGATTACAAGTTCATACTGCTCGAGGAACCAAGAGGACAGCCCGTATTAATTAACCCCGGAATACACAGATTTGGGTTCAACCTCGGCGCCTTCATGACTGCCAACAACATGTGCTCGGCCGTCGCCATGTCTCAAATTTCTGTCAGAGCTTAGTTAAGCTGAAGGAATAAATGAAAGCAGCGAAAACCTGAATCAAATTGTTTCTTCTATTTGTCTGTCCGTTGTACATTTATTGCCGAAGCATTTGGTCAAAACCTTCTATTACGAAACATTTCAAAATATTTACAGATTGACTTTGTGAATCATATCAATTCGTCATTCAAATAATTTATTTAGACTGGAGTTTGGCAATCGTACTTCTTATATTCATGAAATACAATTTTGTTGGTTAACTAATTGATCAATCGCTGGTCCAGCCAACAAACTTCTTTCGAAACACCCACTGATCCCTACAAGAAGTCCCGATTCGACTTTAAACGGCGTTATTTGGCAAAATTAATGGCCAGTAGTATGTAACTAGAATGGTTGGCGACCTAAACCTCGAAACTACAGCAGTAGTTACGATGATTAAGTCGCAAAACCAACAAAAATGTTTCACAAAAATGGCGGCCGATGTCAGAGCTTAAAAATTAATTCCGGACTGAATGAATGGTTTGGTTGGTCTATTGATTCTTTGATTGACAGTCGCAATTGGGCAATCAAACATTATTTCATCCGTGCTGTGGGTCGTTAGCCACAGAGTCATGTCTTGTTCTATACACCATATATTTTGCAAGCCTGCGTCGTTTGCTTACTTTTTCGGGCTGTCATGTCGAATGAGAGTGGGCGCGGCAATGGATCAATTACGTTCCAAATATCCTTTCTTTATGACATTATCTGGCAAAACATCAAGATGATGGCATTGTGAAGGAGAGGAAGTTGAAACAGTTTCTCCATTATCATGGTTTCATCTGTCTTCCTTACTTCACAAAATTGTAAATTCAAATGCATTCGACATCTTCAATTTCGACCAATTTCTAATGTATTTCTTTTAGAAATCGACGGATCATAACTACTAGTCTTATTTTCGGTTAATCAGTTAATTCACTAAATCATCAATCGCTGGCCCGGCCAACCTACTTCTTCTGTTACACCCATACTGACTCCAACAGTAGGATCCGCTTCGATCTTAAGCGGCGTTATTTTGCAAAATGTATGGATAGTAGTATGAAACAAGAAAAAAATGGTTGGTTGGACACTTAAACGTCGTAACTACAGCTTGAATAAGCTGTAGTTACGACATTTAAGTCGCCAAACCAACAAAAATAAGTTAACAAAAATGGCGACCAAAGTCGGAGTTCAAAAATCATTTCAGGACGAAATGAATGATTCAATTGGACCAGTGGTTATTGACAGCTTCGATTGGTCAGTTTAAAAAAGTAATGAATCTTGACATCAATATTATTGTCAATATCATTCATGTTTAAAATAGTATTCAAACTTTAGTTACGAAGTTTAGATCGCCGACAACCGATTTGTTTTTTGTACTATAGCCCTTGCCTAATAATTATACTAATCCAATAGTAGCTCAGTATCATGCTTTCGATGAATGTTTTTATGCTCAAAACAATCAACCCCAAACGATTTTTTTTCTATAGACTCGATGACCTTGTAGCAAAATATTCGTTTCGGCATGGATACTACATGCAAGGATCTCGGAAACATTACCTCTAAAACGTGTTTCATATCGCTTTGCATCCTCAAGTGCGTTTGTACATTGAGAATATATATACAGAATACCAGAAAGTAGATAGTAGCCAGAATTTATTTTGGTGAAAAAGCTGTGTAGGTATTGTTTAGTAGCTGTATATGTTATTCTGTTAAAACGATGTTCATAACATGGGTACGTGAACACTTGACATATAGCTGGAACCGCAATCTGACTCCGCTGGCCACAACCATGGAAGTTACTGTTAGATGTAAAACAATGTTATTTTGAAAGTAATATATGGCTAGTAACATGAAACAAAATAAGTTAATTGATTTGCAACCTAAACGTCGAAGCTACAGCTGGATTAAGTTGTAGGTACGACGATAAAGCTTCAAAACCAACAAAAATGCTTCACATAAATGTGGGCCGATGTCGGACTTCAAAGGTTACTTACGGTCTAAAGGAAAGATTCCATTGATCGTTAGGTTCTTTGATTGGCAGGCGCGATTGGACAACTAAACACGGATACTTAAAAAACAAAAAATGTAATACGCAAAAACACCAGGTTCGTGTGTAGCACACTCGAAAAAGAGAAAATCCCTTACATCGGTTCCTAAGGAGTAGCGGCATAATTTAATAGGCAAAATTTAACAGGGATTTATAAATTGAATAAGTTACAAGACCATAAGGTCACATATACTTGACACTTATCTCAATAATATATAAAATGCGTTAAGACGCAGTGATCGGTACAAGGAAAGGCCAGTACATGTACATGTATCTCATATTTAACAGGCAAAGAGAATAATACAGTTGGATGAAAATTAATTTGGTGTACTCATTCTCATATACGTTTTATGCTAAGGAAAATTCACCTTATAATTTGCAGAATTAATTAGTTGATTTTTCATTTCTTTAAAAGCAAGGTGATGATCTATGGCTACCAGAATAAACATACGAAAAACTAAGTTTTTTTTAACGTTTAAGCTTTCCATTTGAACGAAATATTATAGACAGTGCTTTGCCAAAAGGAAGTGAAAATGAGTTTTCTAGAAGCCAACCACCCACATTCTACATATTGGAGAAAACGGTGTTAATGCCAGTTCTGTTTGTACCCAACACCGAAATACAAGAATCGTAGGCACACAAAAGAGGTGTATTCTTCACAAATGCAAACATGTCATTAACCTAAATAAGAACTAAAGAGAGCATTGTGCAGAATATTACAGAACTCCGCATTTTGTAGATGCAAACGATATCTGGGGACATGTAACGTTTTCTATCCGTAAGGTAGAACCTATACCTTCCTAAAATATCACGACTAAAACCGTTGATAAAAGAAATGGAATGATCGATGTTATTAAACCTAGTCATGCTGAACTCGGAATATTCCTGTTTAGGCAGGAGATACAGACAAAGATCAGACTAAACATATTTTCAAACTGATCTTAGTCTACACCACATGTTTGTCTTCTTTAAGCCAAAGTTATTTATTGAATTAATTTTCAAAAGAAATATTGACCCACAATCAAGCCTTCCGGTGCTTTCAGCCCTTTAATATTCCAAGCAATTCCGAAGTGAATTTTATTAAAATGGCAAGGGTAAAAAGCTCTCAGTGACCCCAACAAATGTCACACTATTGTCCTTAACCACCTTCATTCTTATGAAATCAGAAAGAAATAAAAGACATGGTTCACTTAGTGAACGACTGTTAAAGGTAGGTATCGATGTTTTTTTTCCATGTCATAGATTTTCATTATTCTTTTTCCCTCTCATATACTATTATAATACAATAATCTTAAAAGTAGTTTTTCGAAAATCAGAGATCGATTATCAGAATAAACCAGGGTGTTTCCCTAAAAGTACGTAGGCTGTTAATCTATTTTTTAGATTAAGTCGAGAAAGTTGCAAAGAATAACCTGGAATTCCGCCGATCCTTTCCTATATAACAAAAAAAAAGTCACTTTAAGCCTATCAGTTTACTGCGAAGACAATGTCTGACCCAAATTTTAATGTTAAGCGTCCGTTTGAGCGTATGCTTAGGCAATTGGCATTTTTTCCTATCTAGATTTCAGAAACATCGACACCCCTTTTTAAAGGGAGTTATAGATTTTTCTCGATCCTAGATAAGAAAAAAATACCAAATGCCGAAAAATACGCCCTAACGAACAGTTGTTACTTTATGGCTTAAGGTGGCTTTTTGAGGTTATATCGGAAAGGTTCAGAGGAATTTAGCTGTCGACCTTATTTGCATATGACGCAAAGTAAGTCGAAGGTAACAAATTGACAAGCGAAACAACCAACGTCCTAAATCATGTCACATCAAATGGTAAGCGTAACTACGGTAAGTGTTTACATTCGTAATAACGCTTACGGCAGTTTTGCACTAATCTTTACAAAATTAAAGACCGGCTAGCGAATATAAATCCTGATCAGGTAACTATGAAGTTAGTTTGATATAACTCAAACTAAATATGAGATTCCAACGTTTATATGCACCACGTGAATGACCTTTTATATTCTTTGCAACTGTCTCGGCTTAATCTAAAAATAGATTAATAGCCTACGTAGGATGATAGGGAAATACCCTGCTTTTTTCTGGTAAGCGACCTCTGATTTTTGCATAAGTACTTTTCAGAATATTGTATTCAAATTGTATATGAGAGGAAATAAAAATAATAAAATCTGTGACATGAAAAAAACATCTATACCTACCTTTAAAACCGAACTAAAATTCATACATTGATTTCTTCACGAAAACAAAAATCAACAAAGAACACCTAACAAATACTATATATTTCATATCAGAAAAAGTTTGTTTGTTTTGTTTGAATGGGGTTTTACGCCGCTTTCAACAATCTTTCAGTTATATCGCGGCGCCTGGAGCACCTAACAATGGAATCCTGGTATTTCTCACACCAGTACTACCATTACATCCTTTCCTAGCCTCCAGCTGCTATCCCACATAGGTCTACGATTATCGACCCATTGGTGAGAGACAAATAGTCGGAAAGGATGGGTGCCGCCGTCGGGGATCGAACCAGGGACCTTTAGATTGACAGTCCAACGCGCTACCAACTGCGCTATGACGGCGGCTTATTAGAAAAAGAAACGAGTTGGAAATTTCCAACTTCTACTTTGTACTTTTTAGCTAGCAAAGCGTCAACTTTGATAGCTTAAGTTAACAGACAAAATTTTGAGGTCTTCTCAAAGTTCAACGAGAGCAAACTGCCACTGGAGGCTTAACCACTAAATCCATTGAATGCCTACGCCATTAAAATAGTTCTTCTATATTTCAGGAATATTGCAAATCAGAGGACTCTGTCAAAGGCATGCTATTTAACCCATTCCCACTCAAATCCGCTTTTTGAGCAAGTCAAGAATAACGCCTTCGAAAAATCGTGGACAATGAAGAAATTGCTTGTAACAAGCAATTTCATCAATATCTTCAATTTTTGTACCCAATAAGGGATTTCCTTTTTAAATTCACAATGCTTTGCTAGCTGACAGGACTTTCAGTATTTTAATTTTTATAATGGCGAACAATTCTTGCACATATCAGACGTTGTGGTAGACGATCTTTAATAATAATTGTATAACAATAATAATGTCTTTATTTTGTGAAGGTAAAACAAAAAGACAATCATGTTAATTAAACAATTAGAAAATAAATCTTTTTTTACAATGTTGCCTTCACTAAATGAAAATGAAGTGAATGTAATAGTTTAATTATCAATGACACACAAGCTGAAAGAAAACATCATATGATGATGTAAAAACATATGACATAAGAATAACGATCGATAGGTTTGACGGGATCAAATGAAATACTATATGCATTATTATATTCTTGCCAGTCACACCCTGTTCTTTAATGATTTAAATATTTTCCGCTTGGTTTGTTGATTCGTTTACTTGCAAATACTGTTTACATTAATTCTTGATGCTGGATAACGAAGTTAAATTTCTAAATGAAATAGGTATTTCATTCCACACACTCATAATACTGTAAGAGAAAGATCGTTTCTTGTACAATGCATTATATTTAGATGTCACTATTTAACTGATTTGAAAAATGGCGTTCAAAAATCTTTGAAATAGTCGTAATATAGATATTGATGTTGGTTTATGATTATTAGGATCTTTCTTATCGGAGTCCTTTTGCAATGGAAGAACATACGCTTCCTTCAAAACATTTGGAAAAATGCCCTTTGCACTACTCTTGTGGATAATAGAAGTCAATGGTAAAATTGTATGATCGCCACAAGATTTCTAAATAGTTGCACCGATACCATCAATTCCAGTTGATCTACTTTTGTCAAGATTACGTATCATTTCATACACTTCAAAAGGTGTGATAAAATTTATTTAAAAAACTTGCCTTTTCAAAGTATTTTAAGTATGGTTGCAAGTAGGGAAAATTGGCTTCACTAAATTTTGCCTTTTTTTACAATATTTACTACATTAATAAAATTATCATTAAGAGAGTCCATTATATGCTGTACTCCTCGGATAAATTCCCCATTGAAAATCATTTCCGCAGGTAACAGGACCCGATCAGTAACTAAATTGTCATTGTTTTGTATTCTGTTTAAGTCTTTCCTTGGATCTTTACTACTTGTTCTTTAATTTATTGATTGCAGTATTATAGAATTATTTCCTGTTTTCTCGAATGGGATACACTTCTTGGTTTCTCACAGTTTAATACTTATCCCATTTTGTAAACTTATGACAGCGATCTCGCTCGTACATTGCTTGTTTTACCTCGGTATTTATCCATTCGGGCAGATGATTACTTTATATACGTTTCGACTCAATTGGGGCATTCCTTTACAGACAAAGTAAAACAAAGAAAGGGCATTTTCTGGATCATACACAGTCTCAATTATATGAATATCTGAAGCAATTTAATCAATTTGAAAATCGACTACTGAACAGTTTAGAACCTTCTATACGAAATAATTGAATGACAATTGTCTCTAAACGGCCTGTTTCTTACTTTTTGTGTCAAGAACTGGAAGAAGATCGCTTAGTGAAAGAGGCGGAACAGATATTTCAGTAACTCTGTCATTTCGATTCGTATAGATATGGTCTATAATTGTGGAAGATGTTTTTGATATTCCAGTTGGTTCGTAACTATTTGTGAGAGTCCGCATTGTAAAGTAAACTTTAACCACTCTTTACACTTCAAGTATTTCTTGTCTAATAAGTAGTTAAAGTTTTAGTCTCCAATAATTTGATAGTCAGTGCAATATTCATCTGCTTTCTGTACTTGCATATCAAATGAAGATATCCAATCTTTATTAGACTACAATAGAAAAGATTTAGAGTTCAATCCATATAGATTCTATATTCACCGATTCTAAATTTTAAACAGGGTTAAACAGGGTGCGATTTTTTTTAAATAAACCGATATCTCCCACCCTTTTTGTGTTTTATATCTTTACTTGTAAGCGTATAATTAGGATCATTGAGGTTTCGGTCGCCCAAAGAATCGCAGAGAGATGTTGCGCATGCGCCAAAAGTGTCAATTTCATATGCAGATAATATGTATTTGGCCTCATCAAATTTTGGGAGATTGTGTTGAACATTGGGTTAACGATATGTAGAATTTCTTTGTTTAAATTTTACATGTTGGTGCAATATACTTTTTGTTTAAATTTCATTTGTTGGTCAAGTCTACTTATAGAGCGAGAGAAGAAATAGTTGTTACTTTAAGGAATCATCGATTCATCAGTTGGTTCATTATTCGTACATTCTTTCAATTTAGAATTTGAATAAGAAATAGTACTATTAGAATAAAATAGTGTATAAGAATTTGAATTAGAACTATAATTAGCTTTAGAACTAGATCCATGTAAATTGGATAGGTTCTCAGAGTTAGTGATTAGAACGATGCAGATACAAGGAAATAATTGACAATTTGAACATATGAAACATAAAGCATTGAACTTGTTATTAAGGCAGATTGGTTTGTATCTATCCGCGATTTCCTAATGCAAGAAGACTACATTAAGAGAAAAAAATGATTGGTCGATCCACAATCCATACAGCGGGGATTTAAAATCTCACAGTTCTTCATTCTGATTGTTCTGTTTGTTAGTGCATTACGTATTTGTTTTGTTTGTTATTCTCACAATCCTCATTTCGATGCCCTTCTTGTCAACAAAAATAACAGCACCTGAGGAAATATATGCATTTTGTCTCTATTTCGGTTTATAGCCAGAGATTGCACCTGAGATAACCTCGGTAAAATTTCAACCCACAAATAGTTTAATGTGAAAACATCTAACGCAATACATATTATATTCTGCCAACCGGAAAGTAGATCGGACCTAATTGCATGACTGCGAGTATTAATTAATACGCCCGATTAGGGTAAGAAGGACGAAGGCGAGATAAGTCTTATTGAAATCCGGCGCTTGATGTACAGTACTTTTGTGTGAGTGTTGTGAATTTGGCAAAGTTATCAAAAAAATTGATGAGTGAATGGACAGAAAGTCAGGAGATATATGATATAATGGACAATTATTAATCATGTATATTCAATCATATTGCTAAGAAAAAATATTGCGTTTATTTTATTTCGAAATAATATTTTTTAATCTAGAGTTACAGTTTAAAACAGTCCGATTGAACGGAGTTGCTGTCTAAGCCTGATGAACGAAGCTGTCGGTTTAACGCACAGTTAGAATGTTATGTTTACCAAATTAATTCATAGGACCATTTTCGCAATGTCTGCAAACAATTTGGTCGTGCTCGGATTTTGTATCTGTATATATTTACCTCCGAATTCTACTCAAAGGATAAACATGGAATAGCAACGTCTGCATATCGCTTTTGAGGGGATGTAAACTTTGTACACAACCGCCCGCTCTCTCTCGCTCCCTTTTCCTGGAGATTATAAAGCGCTTATTTTCATAACGAAATTGGTGTGGTAGAATACTCGCATCGCACGCGAGAGCCTCCTAATTCGAATCGAGCTTCATTCCCCCCTCTAGCTCTCTCTCTCTCTCTCTAGCTCTCTCTCTCTATCTATCTAGCTCTCTCTCTCTAGCACTATCTCTAGCTCCACTGGCTGAAAGTCAGCGGGCTTTTGTCATGATGTGGTGTCCGTCGTCCATCCGTCGATTTTTAATTTAAAATCTTCTCAGTAAGTACTTATCAGAATAAAGCCAAAATTCACAAGAAGGATCCTTGGGTGGCCTTTCTCAGATTTCTTCAAAGTTGGAGAGAAATTATTGTGGGCTGGTTGTGTCCCAAAGCGTACAAACTAGCAGATCTGTGCTTAATCGACAGTAGATTTTGGTACAAAGTGACACCTACGATAATCCGACCACCAAACTTTTTCTGTCCAGGTTATATATCTCGTTTTTACATATCTCAGGCTTTCAGCCCTTTCAGAGCTTTGATTGTTTTAGAATTGGAACACACTCGTTCTACGTTTAAAAAAAAGGAGTTCCTGTGTCTGATAAATGGATCAGATATTTCCAATATAGAAACGAATTCAGATTAAGTCTTTTTACTCACTATTATACAGGTTAGTCCATTATCCTAGCGTAGGGAGTTAATGATATCGTTCTTATCGCTGTCGTCTGCATCTCATCTAGGAATTATCTTAGATAGGCATATTGTAGTATCAGGTGACTGGGATTTTATATGGTTTATAACATTAATGAATTCGTTTTCGACATCATCCTCGTTTCTTCCCTCGGCAAGAACGTTTCTTTCGACTTGTACTACTACTGTACGGTAATTTGAAATCTTCAATCGTTCTAGCGTCCTTTTAATTTACAGAACTTTGCTCCAAGATTCGTCATAACACTAACTTTTCAGCCCAGACCTCTTTTATCAATGCGTACGAGAATTGGGCTTCCTGTGATAAATACTCTATCTAATGTGAGATTCCTGTGATGTACGAAATGATTTTCTGGATTTGCTTTGTTCGGGTAACCTCTCACTAAAGTCTTGTCACCATGAGTTGAGCCTTTCTTGTCTTTGTAGACGTATCGGAGGTTACTATCACTTAAGATTTTCTGTTATCTTTATTCTGTTTTACCTGGCCGAAACTATCCGATATTGATTGCAAGCAATGTCCGTTGTATCATTGATTTCAGTTACCTTCAACTGCAATGAGTCAGTTTGGTCATTCTTTACGGACGCAATTTTGTCCTTAATTCCTCAAAACGCCTTTGAAGTCAACTGAATTTAAGTCAATAGAATATCATTCACCTCGTGTATTTCTCGAATTAGGTCATTCAAGGTTATGTTTGATAGAGCATCATTAGTATCATCTCGGTCAGATATAGCAGAATGTTTGTGTTTTGCCAGCATAAGTAATGCAGAACCTCTTTTTTGTAAAAGCACCGATCCCGATACAAGCGAATTTGTCTCTGTTTTATTCTCGAACTATCTTGAGGTTATTTCTTTACAAGAGAATTCTGGCGTTTCTGAAGTACTCAAAAGACACAATTGATTGACGAGAGTATCTGCCTGTGTACAGTGAGTTGGATCTGTGTCAGCGTACCAACAAGATAGATTTTATTTTTATTGTTAACCTGATTTACAGATGTATTGGAACTATCCAAGTATTTTCCATGGACTCCAATATTTTCAACGTGTGGCTTTGAACAAACAGTGACGACTTTTCAAGTTCACTTAACTTGAACACCGGATGTTATACATGTTCATACAGTACAAATGACCATCATCGTTGTAAATCTTGTAGATATTTCTGTATTGCTTCCGCTATTATGCGTAACTTGAATATCGATACATTTCAAAAGGGTTTTCATACAATGTATAAAACTTCTGTACTTCACTGTGTTGAACCCGATTGTCACATCCCCTCCAGGTTTTTTTTATTTCATCTATGTCAGCATTCTTCAGTTTCTTCAATAGAGATTTTTGTTTATTTAGTTCGTATTGCCTATTTGCAGCTACTTGCAGCTGTAGTGTTATTTTCAGAATTGTTTAAATCGTTCGACGATTTGCCATTGCCATTGCCGTTTTAGATTTTTGTTTATTGATTCTTCATATATAATTACCTGTCATGAAATGAAAAACAGCGCAATGCAATATTTCAACACAGAAACAAGTTATCTACACTTGAAAATAGTAGATTTTTATATTTTTTAGATTTATAGTCAGGATTGAGTATTGAAAATATCAATTGTATATTGTGTCATTTTGTCCTTTTGTATACTTTCAAACTGCACATTTCTAAAGTTAAATAGTTTATTTAAGCTGCAGTTACGACGTTTAAGTCGCCATCCAACCATTCTACTTTTTGTTACATGATACTGACCATTAATTTTGCACAATAACGCCGTTTAAAATATAAGCGGGACTTCATGTTGGAGTGGGCGTGACAAGAAGAGTAAGTTGGCGGGGCCAGCGATTGGTCAATTGAGGTATGGGCGATATCGTCAGATCCTGACGTCATCATCATTTCGAATTTTGGTGTATACTAGGATAAAGCTCAAGTAGCCCCTTATTTTACAGTTTAACATTGCGTAGAGCCATATTAAAGTGACAAAAGAGCAGCAAGTATATACCACGGTTCTTTGGAAACAATTTTATGCTAACCATTTATGTCTATGTAAATGGACAGACTCGAATCTTTAAAAATAACCATAACTCAGAAATTTTTTTCCAGAGATATAAGAACCACAACGTATACCTAAATTAATTAAAAAAAAAAAAAAAAAAAAAAAGAAAAATGAAAGAAAAAAAAACCCTGATCGAATTCTTATCAATGCTTTTTTAAGGACCAAGCCACAGCTATATGCTGCTAAAAAGAGTGATTTGGCCTGGTAAATCAGTCCTTTGCTTAATCAAAAAAGAAGACAAAAAAAAAAAAAAAAAAAAAAACCAATAGCTTAGTTATTATGTAAGGTAACTGTATATTGGTAAAAAACCAACACACAAAAAAACAAAAAAAAAAAAAAAACAAAAACAAAAAAAAACAAAAAAAAAAAACAACAAAAAAAAAAAAAACAAAAAAAAAAAAAAAAAACGAGTATACAATTTGATGCTTAATGTCATTTCTCTTATCTTTGTTCAAGAAACATTGACGATATCTCTCTTTAAAGTGCCATTCTCTCTAGCCCAAATATTCTCAAATAACATGCATCTAAATCAAATTAATCATTTAAGAGATGAAGAGAATGTTTTTTGTTTTCATTGGGGTATGAACCGAAAAACCAAATCACACTGTATGAATACGCGAAGCGGATTCATACATTGTGTGATTAGGTTTTTCGGTTCATACCTCCATGATAACAACAAAAAAATATTCTCTTCATTTCTTATAATTTAATAGCAGCGAGCGAAAAAAACAAAAGCTTTAAAAATTTTGATAACTTTTTGTATCGGACTATTTTGTGCGGAAGCATACGAAATCGCTGAGTGCTCCAAATTTTGTTCATGGAGTTATGAATATTTTTTTTGACCAATCAGAATGCTCGTTTTTTGATAGACGAAACTGAGAAATAAATTATTTCCACATACATCCACATACATCAGATTGTATTACATAGATGTTCCAGCACAGAACAAAGCACGTGCCGTCGCTTTCACAAGTTACGTGAAATATACGAGGATTAGTCATGTGACTACTTTTTAGTCAAACTCGTCACTAAAACAAACCTGTGTAGTTATAATTCATTCCTTCCCAGACGACAAATTAAATACCAGTCTAAGTTGAATGATGATGCAGATGACAAATTAAAACTTATCTTATATGAAAAACAACCAATGTATACGATGGAAAATGTTTCGGGGAAATAATAAATTGCTTGTTACAAGCATTTTTTTTTTCTTTTTCTTCCAATGTTTTCTCTTATTTAAAATCACGTGACCGTAAAAACAAATGACTTTATGGGAAAGGGTATATAGTATAATGATGTGTGTGGGGGGTGTGTGTCTATAATTCCCACAATAAATTAAAAGTTAAAAATCACTGCTATCTTGAACCATATGAACAGTCACATAAAGAAAAAATTCAATGACAATCTACTTATGACAACTTACCCATCGGGTATTTGTGATCGCACATAATGAGCAAAAAAGACCTCTTAATTTTCCATCTTCAAATCTATCTAACTATTCCTGTGTTAAAACCTTCCTCAATAGCAGCTGTGGCTTCAGTAGGACGAAATGACTTTACTGAGTAGGCCTGACCTTCAAGATCCACCAACCGTATAGTAGCATCAAGGATCTTGGCAATAGAGGCTGCTTGCAGCGCGGTATAAGGAGAATGCAATCACAGAAAAACTGGACCATTCTTTAAGTGGTGTTCACTTGTCCGTAAAATGAACAGCTGAAAAAACAGCAATAGGATCTAACTTAACATCCTGTGCTAGAGGAAAGACAACCTGAAAGCGTGAACGGTATAAATCTTATACCTAGAAAAAAAAAACTAAGCATCTTCCGATCGTAAATAACTAAAATTGAAATATTTTTTTCCTATATGATCATCATCAACATTGGCATTCTGGGCGTTCTGAGCAATATCCGACGAACGTAGCATAAGAGTGAGTGCCAGTAAAGTGCAAATGAACGAATAAACCTATGAACTAGCATAATCTTTGATCGGTATACATTCTCGACCCATACATTTTCCATTTGTGATTTCAAAATTGCTCTGGCACAGGACCCATTGACTAAAATGTTTCGGACCGTTTGGGATTGAGAGGCGGTACAATCGACATCCTTGTTAGCCGCTGAAACAATTACTGACCTCTCCAAGGCAGAGCAATTACAGTTGCAATGCTTTCTGGACTTTATCTAAAACATGTGGGATAAGACAAAATGGAGAATTCACGAAGTTATTTTTCCACTGCCAATTTGTCTAGGGTAGGGCATTACCTCTCCGACAAAAGTTCCCAAATCCGTCTGTTGAACCTTTTCAAAAGTGTACTCTGACAATTTGCAAACCGACCGATTGTGTGATTCCCGAAAAACCGATCGAGGTACCTGAACTCAGCTGGATGCAGCACCAAATTGTGCTTGTCGATAAACCTTGAACGCGAGCCGGCTGTGTTGTTCATCTTGCCTGCAGTATGCGCGCAAAGAAGGCGTGATTCCATTTAGTGTAGCCTCTACCAAGATTGCCAGTGCTAATTTGGACAATCTTAGGCTCGGGCCACACTGAAGGTTTATATGCCATCGCCTATATATCACCTGTCAAAACAAGCATTGTTAAACCTTCCAGTATGGGCACAAAAGATCCTATGGCCATTAATATAGCTAGCATTTCCTGTTCGTTTGACGTCATGCAAGAAACACGTTATTTCCAATCCCCTGATGCAATGCGTCCTCCCCGATCCCAGAGGACACGATTTCCGACATATTTCCCTGGAATTACTATAAAGAACGATATCGAACCAACGCTGCAATTCTTGTTTGACCTCCACAAAGCAATTCCGACCTCGATATTTTCATACTTGGAAGACGGTTCGCCGTTCGCAGACGTAACTTTCGAAAGTTACTCCCTGCGCAACGGAAATGCAAAAGCTCGGTCCTTTTACCAAAACACCGAGCAGTTAAGTAGTACCTACTTAAATCTCTTTTAATAAGAGCAATGTCGGACATGGCCATCCCCCGCCATAAAAGCATTAGTTTATCTGTGATGTCAGTGATTTCTCATGCTCTGGCATCAAGAAAGAAATCGTCCACAAATACCGTAACTCTTAACCCTAGCTCCCCAAAATAACAAACTACTTTTCTTAGGACTCTTTTTAAAAGAAATATTGTGAACAGCATAGTTTAAACACGAGAACATTCCATACATCGTATTTAACTCTCCATTTAACCCAATTCCGTTTTTGAAATTTTAGACTGGTCCAAAGGTCTCACACGGCAATACAAATTGGATACAATTTGAAATGAAACCATTCTGTGTGGTAGAAATATTGTGAGTAGGAGAAGTTCATTATTACAAGCAATTTCTTCTTTTTCCACGATTTTTTCTCAAGCATAAGGTCGCAGTGATCAAATTTCTGAGGCTTGAACAGAAAAGGGTTAAAACCTAAATATCTTCTGTTCTTCATATAGGGAAGTGGACAAAAAGGTCTTTAATGTGAACAGATCGCCTGGGAAATAAGCTTAAGAGCATCTATGATGTCCTCATTTCTATACTTTGGCACGTCAACTAGAGTTAAGCAGTCTCAAAACAGTGATTAGCCTAAGTTTAATGTCTGGTTTTGGCACTGCATCTCATTGACTAAAACAAAATGGTTCCTCTAAATAACCAAACACAATTAACCTAGCGATTCCACAGTCAACGACGTATAGTTGCTTCGGGATTTATTTGTCGTTCTGAAGCTCAAAGGTCGTAGGATCGGACTCTAAGGGGATAGTTAGCCCATTCTGTATCCGCTCTTACACATAATAAGTGGCATCCATCTTCTCCCAAGCTGAACATTGTAAAAACCGATGTCAATACTAACAACAAGGGAAGTAAGCCTTCTCATCAGTTCCATATGATGCGATCTGGTTATCTTCCTTGTTACCCGTCTGTCTTCTCTGGGGATGGCCGCGATTTACAAAACCACTCAAACGGCCCCTGGCTTACTTTTCCTCGGCCCCATTTCTGACGAACGTAGAATTTCCTCTGCGGGCTGCTCGCAGCAGATAATGTTGCTGCTGATCGAAGCGTGTCTATGGTGTCCCATGTTGGGAACGAAAAAAGTCTGTGAGTGATGCTAAGCCCATTGATTGTCCGGCGGCGATGACCCAGTCGCCATTCGTGCGTGACTGGGACCGCAGGCATGATGCTTTCTTGTGGGTGAACGAAATCAGCTCTGTCCGGCGGCGATGACCCAGTGGCCATTCGGGCGTGACTGGGACCGCAGCCATGATGCTTTCTTGTGGGTGAACAAAATCAGCTCCACCCGACCGCACCCTCTTTAAACATAGAAATAAGAAGGAAAACATCTTCTCTAAAGTGAGAAAGTCTAGAGCATTGGTATTTTGTAAGTAGAATCTCCTAGTGAACCTCTAAAAGGTTGCTCATGTGTTGACCCTTGGGACACATTTGGGCGCCGCACGGGCGCACCCTATTTTTTATATATAGAAACATAGGAGAAAATCTTAGAAAAAACAACCCACACCCTATTTTATTTTAATTAACTATTAACTATTAGCTATTTTGACACAACAATCGTGGTTAGCGATCCTTCAACTTGCTTCCGCGTCTATGTTCTAGTATATTTCTTCTTATTTCAGATGCTTTACCATCCAGCTCCGTTCAGACCAAACTGGGCTTGAAGTATACGTTCTTTCTTCCTAATCGTATTAAGAGACGAAGAGAATATTTTTGTATTCATGGAGGTATGAACCGAAAAATCGTATCACACTTTAAGAATACGCGAAGCGGATTTATACATTGGGTGATTAGGTTTGTCGGTTTATACCTCCATGAAAACAACAAAAAAATATTCTCTGAATGCCTTTGATTTAATAGCATTGAGCGGAAAAAAGCAAAAAAATGGCTCAATGTTTGTGAACATTAGTTTTACTGAATAAGACGTGAATTAACCCATTTTGTTGCTAACATGAAATTTGATTTGACATATATTTTGAAGAGAACTTTTCCATAAATAAATGTTATCTCATAACTACATGTACATAAAGTCACACACTGTTGAGAGAAATGTTTTTCTTAAATTTCCTTAATCCGATGCGGGTAAATTTGCCTGCTTACCTCTAAGTTTGAACCTATTTATTCTTATCGATTGCGAAATAAGTTATCGAAATTTAGAATTATCCCACTCCTCTCGATTCTACTTCCTAGAGAAGACACCAGTACTCGCACCGATAATGTGGGCCTATGGCAGAACCAAGATCGACAGCCGCTCCAAGGAGTCGAACTTGAAACCTCTTGATCGGGAAGCAGACGTTCTACCTCTTGACCATGTATACCACGTTTTTCTAACAGCTGCATAAACATGCCATTTTATCAAAGATCTCCCTTTTTATTAATAAAACAGGTTACAATTAGATTTACGTAGGAGACTTCATCTGAAATGAATGATGCCACAACTTATAAACAATCAAAAACTTAACCGGTCCCTGACATAATTGTATTACTATTCATTCTGACAGGAATTAACAGATTCATGTGTTTAAATCCGGTTTTACGCCACTTTAAACAGTATTTCAGCTATATGACCATGATCCGCGAACTTAATCATGGCTTACTGGTATTTCTAACGTCATTACAATCAGAACTCTCGATCCAACTGCTCATCCCATTTAAGTGAAATACTTTGCATTTGCCCATTGGTCAGAGACAAAGTATACAGGTCTCTTTTGTTAAATATCTGAAGGAATTTTAGTTTTCCAAGCCGAGGTTAATGTCCACAGGAGATATACACATATCGATAGCTTAGAGCAAAAACATAGTATGGCTCTATATTATGTATAGAGCCATACTATGTTTTTGCTCTAAGCCCTGGACATACATATAAGAAAAACTACACAAGTAATCTAGTTGACTTACTAAGTAGGAAGGACCCCTTTGAAATTTCCGTTAACAATTGAAAAAAAGAGGGCACCGCATACGGATCTAAACGATCGGCTTTTCAGGTGCACGAATGAAAGTAGGTAAATCTTGTAACTCGAAATAATTGGCATTGTATTTAGATTTATCCCCCTTGTTGGTATCGATAACTCTTTTGTTGATAGTGAATATATTCAGAGATTCTAGTGAATGTGTTTAGTTATACCATAAATATTACAAAAATTTCATAGTTTTCGGACGGCGACGAAGACCTGGCCAAGGCGATACCTCGGGTTATATTTTGCATATTGTCTTAATATTTGGTCAGATTGTCTTTCTTCACGAAACCTTTGTCAAGTTTGATATTAGGGCACATGAAGTCTATATTTAGGTCAGGTAGTCAAGAAAAAACTTCTGTGCACTCTAGAGACCACCATTTCGCCTCAAATGTCTTTATATTTTGCCAGACTTTTTATCTCCATATCATCTTGTACAAGTTTGATATTGGGTCACATGTGATAACAAATAGGTCTCTAAACCTTATATTTAATAAATATATTGTGTGCACCGTGGTGGTCACATTTTGGGCTCGGATGTATTCATAAAAAGTCGAATTTATTGCCTCATTATCCTAGCCAGAGTTTGACAGTTGATCCGTTTGGTTAAAATCCAGATAATGAAGCCAAATCTTAGAAGAGCCTACCTTGCTATCTAGACTCCGTACAAATAACTCGAAAATATTTGTTAAGAATACATGTATTTTCATTTTTATGCTCCCCATATAGTCGCTCTGCTGTATATAAGTCCTCCGTCCGTCTACCCACCATTCCGTCCATGTCCGAAACCATGTCTAAACAACCATTGGACCAAACTGGATGAAACTTCACACATGAAAATTTTGAAATATTTCCCAGATATTTATTTCCTGTTTCCTAAGTAAAACAATGGTAGTTCATATTTTTGTTAGTAATAAAATGTCCTAAAGCATGCAGGATTTGAAATTTGTCTACAGCAAAATGTTATGAGAAGAGGAGACTCAATATATCATAGTTGTATTTCTCTTTCTATCAATAGGTATTTCTCCTCAACCCCTTAACAAAATTGGACAAACCATCTTGAAATATGTCCAATATCGTCGTTGACGTTCTAAAACGTCGTAACTACAGTTCGACGATGATATACTCGTTTCCACGTTTCCTCATAAACGGATCGCTATCCCCGCCAATTGAGCTCTGACAGAAAGTTTTAACTCGTTATCAAATGACGTTACTTGCAAAATTTATAAACAGTTGGCATGTAAGAAAAATCTCACATGGTAAGGTTGGTTGGTGACCTAAACGTCATAACTAAAGTCTGATGAGCTGTAGTTACGACGTATAAGTCACTAAATCAACAAAAATGGTTCACAGAAATGTTGGCCACTGTACGAGGTCAAAGTGCAGCTCCGATCTAAATGAATGATTTGTTGATCAGTACTTTGATTGACAGCTGCGACCCATGTATTAAAGGTTGCGTCATACAAATTAGGACTTAGTTTGGACTTAGTTTTTTGTTCGTATTGTCTAATTTACTCCTCAAAATAGAATGAAATATTGTCGGAATCAATGGGCGTGGCTAAAGGAGTGAGTGGAGGGGCAGCGATTAGTCAATTATCGAAAGCTCCTGTTTGTATACTTTTTGAAATTCATTTACACTTAATTGATCAATGACGACTGTCAACCACATTGCCGGTCGACCTACGAAATCATATATATACATTTAGACCAGAAATTAGTTTTGAACTCCGACATTAAAATTCATGTTTGTTTGGAGACTTAAAAGTCGAATCTACATCTTATTCAAACCTTGATTAGACATTTAAGTCGCAAAACTACTATTGTAAGTTTTGTAACATGCGGCTGGCCATAAATTTTGCAGCATAACGACTTTTAAAATCGAAGCGAGACTTCTCGTTGGGTTTGTATGGCGTTGCCAAAAGAATAAGTGGGAGGGGCCAGCGATTGGTCAATTGTGTTAAAGGAAAAGGGGGACTTTTTATGTGCCTCTTTCTACCAGTCAGTCCCAAGAAATTTCTCTGCAACTCCTTAAATGAATTTTATAATAAAACAAATACTCAAGTATGAAATAAAATTCCGAAAGTAAGTATGAAAGGTCAAAATCATTCTAAAGTCAATACCTTTTTGATTTTGTAAGTGTTTAGAGCTACACACTGTAATTGTGTAAATTTATAGATTTAATGCTTAGAATTGCCGAATATGAGTTGTCCTCAATTTTTAAGCAATTACATTTTATTTTAGCAATCGTTTGTCCAAAAAAGTAAATGGAAAATGAATATATAGAAATGAAAATAATCGGCTTAGATTAAACGACGCTTATTTGTATAACTTATGGCAGTAACACGTAACAATCAAGATGCCGAAGATTGCCTTTGCTCTTGGGCCTTAGACCTGCCTTAAATTTTATTGTCTAGCAATGGGTTAAATATTCTTTTTTGATTTTTGTTTTTTTTTAAATCATCAACCAACCTTACAAGTCAATAAACTACAAGTATTTTTTCTTCCTAAGAGCTAGATACGAGGGAGATAATTCACTAATTTGACTTTTTACAAAATAATATCTGTTGTCTCCCTCTGACCATTAATTGAAAATAATGTAACAATTGAATATTTATGCTATACATTGAGCTGCTTGCTTATTGACCTATACATCGATACGACGGCTTAGTCGCAAAACCAACAAAAATGCTTTGTACAAAAGTAGGTCAATCCGGAGTTCAAAGTTTACTTCCGGTCTAAATGAATGATTCGATTGGTCGATCAATTCTCTGTATGACAAATGAGACCGGTCAATTGAGTGCGGTTCAATATCAATTCTTTAGATGTAATATCAAAGAATTTTTTTACATGCAAAGTGAAAATAAGTACACGTGCTAATTGAAGCTGGTCAGGCGACTTGGATACTTTAGCTTTTTATCTATGACATTTCCTTTACAGGTCTCCTCATGTCATGTTCGTATAAATAAATAGATGATCTTGAGGGCCTGTTTCAAAATACTGATTAACCCTTTCTTGTCTTTTTTTTTTCTTTTTGTGTTGTTTTAATTTTAGAATGATACAAACTGAAGGGGGTTGCAGACGACAATGAAAAATGAATGCAATTTGTAATGAAATCATCTTATGTTATAGAAAACATTGTGGGAAAAATGTTTCACAAGCATCTTCCACAATGTTTTTTCTAGTATAAAATCACCGCAACGTATATTCCGGGTTTGAACAGGAAAGGAATAAGGGACCATAATTAAGTTTTTTTTTCTAACGGCAATGACTGCAAAAGGGTATAAAACTCCATAACAGTTACTTCCCTTCTAACTTCCCTTGTATTAAGTGTCACTTCTATAACTCAATCCAGCAGAGTTATAATAACCAACCACCGAATATATTTTACAAATAGCAAACTTAGTCCATACTTTCATATGTCATATTTTACAAAAAAAAGCCCCGCCAATTAAAGCAATGTTGTAGGTGGTGTTGTTGTAGTAGTAGATATTGTTGTTGTTGCTTATGAAAGTTAATTGGAATTGATGGAGGAACCCTGTGAAAGTTGATATATGTCAATGTAATAGTTTCTGTAATACATTTTCCAAAGTTTTCATTAATATGCAATATATGGAATTAACCCCCCCCCCGTAATGGCCATGTAATTAACTATGTAATTAACCAGATCAAGATTATTCGAAGAAATCTTGTAGAGTGTCATATTTGAAAAAGTAGTCCCCTGAGTACTAAAGTTATGCTACTTATCCGATCGAAAAATTCTTCGGAGGAATCTTATTTCCCTGAGTGAAGTATTGGCCACCTCACTTGACTTGGTTAACCCGTTACCAGACGACAAATTTTAGACTGGTATAAACTCAAAGGAGTTGCAGACGACAATTTTCAGTTAATAAAAAGAATAACCTGTTTTATGTTGTGAGGTAGAAAACATAGTGGATAATGAAGACATCGCTTGTCCACTATGTTTTCAAAACTTGTATGTTTTTGGTTTGTTTGTATTTTTTTTTTTTTTTCAAGGGAGCTTCAAAAAGTGTTAGTGTATGTATTAAGACAAGCCTTATTAAAAGAAGCCTTATTGTACATTCCATTTATCACCCCTATCCTATCATTTCATTACAGTTCGGTTAATATCTAAGACATCATACTTAGTCTTCACAGGTAAACTGAAAGTGGTCTTCTGAACAAGTTTTTTTTATGGCACAAGTTAATTCAAAAGGAGTTTTGTTACCAAACTTTTAACGAAACTTTAGATTTTTCAATTCTTAAATTCTAGTTTTTCATAGTCAATGGGCGTAGCCATTGGAGTAAGTGGGCGGGACCAGCGATAAGACAACTGTTCACCTGGCTTATAACGATCAATTACTGCATTTTGGTCACCTAACGGAGAAAGTTGACAATGAAATGGGTCATGCCTTCATCTACACTGAAATTAAATCAAAGTCCTGAAAGTACTGTAAGCTAGCAAAGCATGGTTGAATTTAGAAAATCTTTCCCTTGTTGGGTAGAAAACATTGTGAACATTGAGGAAGTTGCTTGTTACAAGCAATTTCTTCATTGTCCACAATGTTTTCCAAAGCTTTTTTCTTTAGATGCTTAAAAACCGGAATCGGGTGGGAATGGGTTAAATAGCATGATTTTTCTACAATTTGAATAGAGTTTGCAATATTCCTGAAATATTAAAGAACTATTTTTATGGCGTAGGCATTCCAAAGATTTGGTGGTTAAGCCTCCAGTGGCGGTTTGCACTCGTTGAACTTTGAGAAGACCTCAAAATTTGTCTGTTAACTTAAGCTATCAAAGCTGACGCTTTGCTAGCTAAAAACAACAAAAACTTTAGATTTCATTGAAATATATGTATGTAGGTTGAATCAGTAATTGCTCTTGATAAATGTTTTGTTAAAGACTATTTGTCAATAAAGCGCGAGACAGCTGTGGAGTGCAAAATAACTTCGTCTGAATTCCTTAACTAAAAGCTCAGGCTCTCAAAGGGATGATTGCTTCTATATATACTATCCCTTAACTTTCAGGTTTCTTTCAATTTAATAAAGTTAACATTATGACGATAGGAGAAGAGGGCAATTGTCAAAATATTGCTTTGGAGTTTTGAATATCGCTTTTGCTTTTACATACTCATGATTATTAGTCTTACGTTTAATTCATAAAATAAATATAAAGATAAGTAAAAGCATCAATTTACACATACAATGTCTATTTTACTACATTATGTTGGAGTTATGCGACGCTCATAACGTCCTCTGTTTGACATTATTACCTCCAGAAAACAAAGTTCGTGTACGTGTAATACTTATCTCAGGAGAGGAATCGCTTCAATGGTTTGACTGGCCTACCTGTGCTAATCTGCAATTTATCTTACTTCATTCTGTTGGTCTGTTATTCATATATTCCAACCATGCACATTCAAGAAAAATGTATTTGTCAGTGACGACGTTAACCGGGTGTAATGTTAAAACAACAGCTGACACATATTAAGAAAGGTCACTTCTTTAAAAGCTGTCGTGATATGTGCTAATACAGCGTTGTAATAAAGACATTTCAAGGAGTCTTTATTGTGATGAGAATGTACACGTGGTACTTTTTTTCCTATAAAACGAGTCCATGGAGGAACAATCCATCTTCAACCCCGAAGATATTAGAAATAATCCTGTTTCGTGGAAGGAGTGCCGAGGTTAGAATTTAACTTTATTCTATTGGTTGTTCGTTTGTATGTTTCTTTTAGTATATTTTCATTTTACCTGATTTTTTTTACAAATGCATTGTAAGACAGGGTGGGTGTGATGATTATATACCATGTATCAATGTTTACATTGGTTACTATTTAAATTGTTTTATCAAATTTTATTTGATCTAGAATAAATGTTATTTTCATTTCACAATTGCATATAGTCGTTTTCATATAAGATCGCCATGAATACTATACACAACCATAAAGGTGTAAACGGCAAACGGACCTCAACTTTGAGGGTTTCAATAAAAGGCAAGCGGGAACTTTTTGTAGTGTTTACAAAGTCGACGTAAAGGTTTTTATCAAAGGTCCGATAATCCCGTGAGTCGCCTGATACAAACGCTGGTGAACATGTTTTTACTCTTGATGACTCGATTTCTTATTTGCCAAAGACCAACACTCAGGCCAGATTTCAAGACATTAACCCAAAAATGTATCCTGTAGATTATACGCTTTTTTATTTGCTTCCCTTTGCTTTGTTCTTTTAGGGAGGTGTCTGTCTTTTTTGTAAGTTCATTTGACAATGTTCTTTCCTTTGCTTATTGTTGATTTTTGTGTTTTTTGAAGTGCTCAAAGTGAGCTATTGTGATCGCCTGATGTCTGGCGTCGTCGTCGTGCGCAGTCGTGTCAACGGTTTTTTTCTCCTCTCCTCCTGAACCAGAGTGCCAATATTGATAATACTTAGCAGGGATGTTCTTTAGGTGAAGCTCTTCCAAGATTGTTCAATTATTGAAAACCACCCGTCACTCTGGTTGCCATTGCAACCAAAAGAGGGAAATAAGAACATCTTTGAAAATCTTCACCTATGAAACAAGTAAACTGAGAATTTTGATATTTGGTATGCAGCATCTCCAAGGCGACATCAATCAAGTTGGTTCAACTGATGCCCCTTGTGTCATTTTTGAGCTTTGTCCGGGCACGACACATTTTATACTGAAACAAAAAAGGAAAACCTGAAAGAAATCTTCTCTCTGAAACAAGGAGACCGAGGGCTTCGATATTTGGAATGCAGCACATCCTAGGGGACCTTCACCAAGATTGTTCAAACGATGCCCCTTGGTCCGTATTTTGGCTCCGCACGGGCGCACCCCATTTTACACTGGCCCGGCATGTTGCGGCCGGGCTCCGATGCAGAATCGCCCACTCGGCGCTTTGCCGTGTTCTCTAATCGTTGCGGTCGCTCGCTGCAGAGTCGACCATTCGGCAACGTATACTCCAGCACAGCGTTTGGTCGATGCCTGGGCCTGAAGCGGCAGGTCCCGGCGAGGAAAGCCTCGGAGCCGAATTCTGCAAGGGAGTCAGGCCGGTGCGCAAGCATGAGTGGGAGGGCACAACGATTCATTGCAGTGTTTGGTCGTGCTAGACGCCATAGCCCCACTCGCTGCTGATTTGACCAATCTGGACAAGGCCAGGCCCCCAGCACTACCCGCATCGTTGGCAATAGTTGGCTCTGAGTCGAGTGCTACTGGCGCGCATGGAGTCGTGTCTTGGTAATGAGAACCGATACTGCTATGGAATTATACCAAGTACTTGCGGCGCAATGAGTAGAGTTTGGGCGCGCCGCTAGTACTTGGTGTAATTCCATGGGAGCAGTATCGGTTCTCATTCCTGGCTAGTTCTAGGGGTAAAGCGACGGGATATGTGTCTCAAACCAAACTCACCAAGGTCGTATATTGCGACGACGTCGGGAAAACCTACCTCTGAGCCAAGGGGTGAACGCTAAAGCCAAAAAAGACGATCACGATCGGGAGTCGAGCGAATTGCAACAGACAGTCCACGATGATAGATCTCGGCGAATAAACAAGTCGACGCAAAGAAAACCTAGCTTCGAGCCCGGGAGCCTACAAAGTCGGGCGAATTTAACGGCTCTTCAAGTATCCATCTTGCCATTTTTGTTCAGCTCAAGGATGAGAACGAATGTAGTGCTAGTTCAACAAGTGTCATCTTGTCATTTCTGTTGTTGAGCTGGATATTGAGGTGGAATGCTCAACAAGCAGACATCTTGACATTTTTTTAGCTTGATGGTGGCATGCATTTTTTCATTTTTTGCAAAATTGGATGTTGAGCTGGAAGTTCGAGCCAGCTGAACTATGCGTCGTGGTGTCATACATTTTAATGTGAAAGGAGAGCTTGAATGTCGAGCAAACTCAAAAGGTGTCTTCTTATCATTTTTGTTGTAACGCTGATATTAGGACGAGCTCTACAAGGAGTCATCATGTAAAAACTGTTGGTAAGCTGGGTGTTTAGATGGATTAACGAGTAAGCAAGTAGTCATCCTCTAATAATTCTTGTTGGGCATTAATGTCGAACAATTTCAACAAGGAGCCATCTTGTCGTTTTAGTTTTTATCTGGAATGTCTACCCAAAGGTCATCTTGTCATTTGTGTTTTAGAGTTGGATGTCGAGTTTGAATGTCGAGCCATATCATCAAGGAGTCATCTGGTCATTTTTCGTTGGTGAGCTGGATGTTGAGCTCGAATGTCGAGCTAGCTCAACAAGGCGTCATCTTGTCATTTTGTTTTAGTTGGATGTTGAGCTGTAATCCAGAACCAGTTCAACAAGGAATCAATTTGACATTTTTGTTGTTGAGCGGGATATTGAGCTGTAATGTCAAGCCAGCTCAAGAAGGAGTCATCTTGTCATTTTTGTTGTTGAACTGGAATTTCGAGCCAGGTCAGCATAGATTCATCTTGTCAAAATTGCTGTATAACTTGATGTGGAGATGGAATGTGGAGCAAGCTAAGCATGAAGTCATCTTGCCATATTTCTTCTTGAGTCAGATATTGAGCTTAAATGTTTAGCAAGCTCAGCAAAGAGTCATTTTGTTATTTTGTTGTTGAGCTTGAAAATGAAGCCAGCTCAACAAGCATTCATCCTTTTTTTTTTGTTTAGTTTTTTGTTTTCTAGCTAGATGGTAAACTAAAATGTCGGCCAGCTAAACAGAGTCATTTTTTTTTTCATTTTTGTTGTTGATGTTGAACTAGATAATGAGCTTGACTGTCGAGGCAGCTCAACAAGGAATCGTCTAGTCATTTTTGTTGTTTAGCTGAATACTGAGCCGGAATATTGAGGCATTTCAACTAAGTCGTCTTGTCATAATTGTTGCTAAGCTGGATGTTGAGTTCGAATGTCGAGCAAGGTCACCAAGGAGACGTCTTGTCATTCTTGTTGTTGAGCTGCATGTTGAGGCGGGATGTCGAAACAACTCAACAAGGCAATTGGCGAGCTGATTGTTCTGCCAACTTCACTTATCCACTATACACTTATCTATTATATTAAAACTTTCGGGAACATCTACATGAACAAATCTCCTTTTTACAGATACTTGTTTAATGGATATACCAAGAGGCCTTTATTCGTTTTAGGGGTAAAAAATAAAAGATATACCGTCTTAGATTCTATTAACAGCCATATTCTATAAAAATACACCGCCTCAAAAACTTCAATGATTTTAGATATTATATACGTATATATAGATAAGGTTTTAAACTTGACAAAAGTACGAAATACCTGGCTTGAATGAAGTCACCTTTCTGACGTCGATTTCTGTCATTATGTCATTCTTTGTTAAATGATTCATAAATTTGGGAAGTAGTACTCTAAACGATAATTAAACATGTTAGTGCTTCGGTGATTTAAATATTGAAAGACAAACTGGATTATCCGGTGTAATTTTGTAAGTCGGACACAACTGGGCACGGCTGCATATTGGGTTTCACTCACCTTACAAGGCTAAATATCACCGTCCAATCTAACATCGACCTGTTTCACACCATTTGCTATTAAAATATTCATTTGATAACCAATAAGGTGTAAAATATCAATAATATAAGGCACAAAAGTGAATATTATAAAGGTTCTTGAAAGGTACGAATCTGAAGTCGCAATAACGACACACTTTCGTTTCTTGTGAAAGAAGACATTTAATTGTTGGAAAATCGAGTTGGCATAAACCGCGAAGTAGCGCCACCGTAAATGTCCAATGGAATTGGTTGTAAGACGAAGGTTAACAGGTCAATATGCACAGTTTTGTCCGACTAAGAAAAATGACTTCGATTTGCTCTACAATCGTATCTGTAATTAACGATTGATATCACTATTGCTCAAAATCGTTGTTTTCCAGATATATTCATTTACGTTTACACTTGAGTATTGTGAAGCATCAAATCCAGAAAGGCGACTGCATTCGTACAAGGTATGGCTGTACTCTTTGTTAAGTTCAATCCCTTGTCTATCTTTACGTATAAAGTATTCTAAAATCAATTGTGATATTTCCGTGTGCATGGTTCTATTACACCCCCCCTCTCTCTCTTGCACTGCCAAATTATTGAAAACAGAAAACATGCGTTATCTCATTGCATTGTTTGACACGTTTTATTACATAAACATACTCATCATACTCTTATCATTGTAGTGTTAGTAAGAGGGAAGAAATGATCAAAGTACTGAGAAGCAGTCTTATACTTTTGGTGGTCCATGCTGTTTTTGGTTGTGACAGAAGTCATTTTACTTACTATTTACAAAATGTTTGCACGGTTGGAAACACTTTAGACATTTTTCATCAAGAATGGCTGGTGCAGTGTGGAAGCCCGATTAATGTAGTGCAAGACCAATGGTCCTCACCACTGCTCGTTCGGTACGATGTGCTAGACGTAGGTATAATTTTATAATCCCGAACGTTCTAGAATAGAACAGAATCGTTCTTTAAAAACCTTTATATACGCGGTATCCACATTTTTTCTTTTTTTAATGGTTGGCTGTTATATATTCTTGCGCATGTTATCCTTACGGCCATTTTAAATCGACTTCGTCAGGTTCTGGGAACATATTTTACTAATAAATGTCTTACGGGAAGAGTCACTGAAGAAATAACAGAATTACAGCAACATTATACATTTTTTGAATGAGAAATCGCGGCTGTCAATCAAAGAAACAATCGATTAAAGATATTGTTAATTTAGACCCGAAGTGATGTTTGAACGCAGGTATTGGCCGACATTTATGTGAGAAATTATTTTGGTATGGCGATTTAAACGTTTTAATTACAACTAATTCAAGTTGGTCATACGACGTTAGGTCCACAACCAACCACTTTACTTTTTGTTATATGTTACCGGCCATAAAATTTGCAAAATGTCGCCATTTAATATCTAATGGGAATTTCCTGTTGGAGACAGTGGGTGTAGGCAGCGAAATTTTTAGGCGGGGCCAGCGATCTGTTAATTAAGTCTGTACATGGCACTTCAGAGGATTCCACATGATCTTCTAGCAAAGTACATGTAATCAGTGTTCCGACTTTGCGCTCTACATATATTTCCTAACTGCAAGGTATTCGGGATATGAATCGATAGACTAATCAAATCATACTTTTAGACTTGAAGTGAACTGTGAACTCCGTCATTGTTTAAAACTTGTGTGAAGCATTTTTATTAATTTTGCGACTTAAACGTCGAAAATAAAATTGTGATTATGGCGTTTAGATCGCCAGTTAACCATTTTATAGTTTTTGTTACATGTTACTGAGCATGAATTTTGAAAAAATATAGCTTTTTAATATTAAAGTCGATGTTTTTGTCAGAGATCAGTGAGCATGGTAAGCGATCTGTCAAGTATTTTTCTAGGCACGATTGGGACTAGCTTCATTGTTCAATAGTTCACAAATCGCTGACCCCGCCCATTGACTCAAACAGGAAGTTCCTCATCTATTTTTACGGCGTTATTTTGCAAAGTTTATGGTCATATGCATGTTAGAAACAAGTAAATGTCGTATTGCGATCCAATACAGGAGTCCCCCCACCGGATTAAGAGAAGTCTTTTTTAATAGTTATTTTTTCCCAAAAAAAAAAGACCTAGATTTGATATCCCTTTGAGAAAGACTGGGAAAACTTTGTGAGAAAAGAAGAAAATGTTGATAATTAACTTATTCTCCCTTTTCTTCAATATTTTCTACTTTACTTTAATACTTTACTGTTCATTATTTCTTTATTAAATATGAAAAGAGTATAAACTTTGAATTGGATAGCATGTAAGGTCTAGAAAATATGACCGGACAATAATGCAAAGTTAAAAACAATAAAGTACAATAACTCAAAAAGGCTTTGCAGAGTAGCAGTTCTTGTATATAATTCTTCTCTACACCGTGATCTATTTGTGTATTAAATTTGAAGTTGGTAGCATATACGGTTGTTAGTAATTGTTGTTTAGGAGATATGTAACGGTTAAAACAGCAAAGGGTAATAACTCAAAAAAAGGGTGTGGCGGAGTAATTGCTCTTGTTCATAACACTCTTCCTAATTGTGATCCATTAGTGCACAAAGTTGTAAGTTGATAGCACTTATGATATGGTCCGGACAAAACTGTAGAGGTAAAAACAACAAGGGAAACAACTCAAAAAGGGCGTTGCAAAGTATGGTTCTTTCTTTATCACATTTTTACACATTGCTTTACATAAATGTACTAAGTTTGATGTTGTTAGCACTTATGGTTTAGGAGATTTGTTCCGGACAAAAATATACAGTAAAACAACAAAGAGAATTAACTAAAACAATATGATCTATAAGTGTATTAAATTCAAAATTACTTGCACGTATAGCTTAGGAGACATGTTCCGAACAAAAATGTGAAGGTGTAAAAAACAGCAAAGGGCAATAACTCAAACATTTGGTATGGCAAAGTAACAGTTCTTGAACATGACACTTCTCCACATTTTGAGTGTATAAAGCTTGAAGTTGCTAGCACTTATGGTTAAGGAGACATGGTCCGGACAAAAGTGCAAGAGTAAAAACAACAAAGGGCAATAACTCTGATAACTTTGTAGAGTAATGGTTCTTCTACACATTGTAATCGATAAGTGTATTAAATTTGAAGCAGCTTACATTGATTGTTAAGGAGGTATGTTCAAAAAAAAATGTAAGAGTAAAACAACAAAGGGCGAAGCATCATAAGTGGTCGGGAAAGAGTATCGGTTCTTGTACATGATACGTCTCAGCATTGTGATCTATAAGTGTATCAAATTTTAAGTTACTAGAACTTATTGTTTAGGAGACATATTCCGGACAAAAGGTAAAGTAAAAACAGCAAATGACAATAACTCAAAAGTGGGCATGGCAGTGTAACGGTTCTTGTACATGACACCTATACTGATTGTGATCCATAGGTGTATCAATTTTGAAGTTGCTAGCACTATTGGTTAAGGAGATATGTTCCGGACGTAAATTAAACGGTTAAAACAAAAAAAGGTAATAACTCATAAGGTGGACATAGTAGAGTCATGGTTCTTGTCAATGACAATTATTCACGTTGTAATGTATAAGTTTTTAAAATTTGAGGCTGCTAGCGAAATATGATTTGGACAGACAGACCCTATAGTCCCAAAACCGGTAACAGGTGGGGGACTAATAGGTAGATAGGTTTGTTGGCGACCTAAACATCGTAACTACAGCTTGATAGCATACGTTTTATTCACTTAACCAACAAAATGGTTAAAAAAAACAATGTCGGAATTCAAAGCTCATTTCTGGTTTCATTTGTCAACTGGTTAATTGATTGACAGCCGGGATTGGTCAATTGCAAAATGATAACAATAGTTTCGTTGTCTATCAAATTGTCAGGAAACGAGAAAAATCTCATCAGGGAATTTTCAAATTACAAAGAATTTTCTTCATAAATCGGATCATATCTAGGAAATATCAGCCGCGATTGGTCAATTGAAACAATGTCTAGTCTTACTCACACAACACAATTATTTAGCACAGAAAAACTAAAAATGTGCATGACTAAACAAAAAGTTGTTAAAATGAAAACTCATGACAAAACTACAATTATTTAATTTATGTACCGGTCTTTCGAAGGCATATTAGCATTGAAACCGAGAGTTTCTGAATCTTATCGATGGCTTAAAAAAGGAGGTTGACTTGTCGAAAATGGTAGTGCTACAGAAACTCATTCGATCAATCAATAAACAATTCACGAATGTTTATATATACGGGGTCCCGTCGTGATTATAAAGAGTTGTTAAAGATGATTTGATTTTATTATAGGAAAAAACCTACACAGTGCTGATGTTGATTCAAGATGCAAATCCTCCACGCGGTCTTTCACTACTTCCTCGTCTTGAATGGGCAGAGATGGGTATTCGGGTATGTAGCGAATAAGATGATTCCAGGCCAATTCAACGACGTCGCATTGCTGTATGCTCGAACGTGTACATGTAAATCAGTGTACTTAGGATTTTGAACGTCGAATTCAACCATTATCATTTGGGAGACATATTGTTTTGCCTGCCGGTTATGTCTGTCCGCCCTTCAATGCCTTCTTGTCCGGGCGAATGGTAACTTTAGGATCGAGTTTGATTAAACTTCAAACACTAGACCAGCATCACCTCTAGTTGTGTACGACACCTTTCTTTTTACAAAATGGCTATCGCTTTTTTCATCCATTTTACTCCGTAATTCGATATTTTATTGGGTGAAAGACTTCTCTGTAACAATAAGGCCATTTTTATGAAACTTTACACACATGTTCAGTATCACATGTAGTTTTGCACTACTCTTTTTGAAAATGATTGCCAGTTTCAAAATGACCGCAATTTCTCCCGAAATTTACAATTTGGTAAAACTTCACGCTCTCGTTCGGTATCACATATAGGTGTACACTACCCCTTTTTCAAAATGGCGGCCGGTTTCAAAGTGACCGCTACTTTACTCCGTAAATTGACATGTTCTCTTTCGAAAGTATTCTCATACAATTAACCTAGGGCCGATTTTGATTAAACTTTATCATTAGTTAGCAAAGCGTCAGCGCTGATAGCTTAAGTTAACCGACAAAATTCTAGGTATTCTCAAAGTTCAACGGGTGCAAACTGCAACTTGATGCTTAACCACTAAACCAATTGAATGCTTACGCCAGAAAAGTAGTTCTTATGTATTTCAGGAATATTGCAAACTCTATTTAAATTGTAGAGAATTCTTTCAAAAGAATGCTATTTAACCCATTCTAACTCTATCCCGCCTTTTCAGCATCTCAAAACAAAAAGCATTGGAAAACATTATGGACATTAAAGACATTCCTTGTAGCAAGTAATTTCTTCATTGTCCACAATGTTTTCTACACTATAAGGGAAATATTTTCTAAATTCAACCATCCTGAAATTGTCGCCTGCAACTTTTTCAATTCGAACCAGTCTAAGATTTCGTCATGTTGTAATGCGTTAACTCCTTCGTTACTTTAACCTCGTTTATGTATCCTGAAAATCTTTGGAAAAGAAAATTGCTGAACAAAACTACGCGTTGCTAGCTTACAGTTCTTTCAGTGCTTTGATTTTTATTTTAGAAACTTATCTTCTTTTTTTCCCAAAATGGCCACATTTTTACTCCATCATCTACGTAGTTGAGGAGACAATACTTTTGATAAATTCATCGATAAGCATAAAATTGTAAATTACATTGATAATTCTTTTTTCAAAAAATACAATATTAAAGCTAGTAATAATAATTATGATAAACCTTATTTGTAGATTTTATCTGCTGATCAGGATATTTTTTGTCACTTTATCCACAGCATTCTAGATTTACTGTTCGTAATTCTTCCAAAAGAATTGATTTGAATAAGAGCCCATTTATGAACAGAATACACATTTGATCGGTACAACAGTTGGCGAAAGGATCAAATAAGCTCGTAATACACCTTATATCATATATTTTCAGGGCGATTTAATCAATTCGTGGTACGAGATTCCAGTGATTCTGCCAGGTAGCTATCAAAACAATTATCTGCACAGAGACAAGTTAGAAAATATCAGATTTTTTTCAAGAGTAAACATTCATTTCTCATCCTTTGACATTTTAGAAATCTTTTCAATCTTATACTATAGAAAAAGCATACACAATGACACAGTTGTTATAGGTTACCCATAATTAAAGTATATGATGCTTAAATGTAGCGCCTCCGACTCTTAATTATGACGATAAGGCACCGAACCCCGGTCTAGGCCTTTATCCTTAGAGACATTTGTCTTCAACCAATGGGTGGATAATCGTAAACTTATGTGGGATGAGTAGCTGGAGGCTAGTAAATGGTGTAGTGGTGACACAGGTATGGCGTATTCCAGGTGAGGTGCTCAAGCCACAAAAAATTCTTTAATACTATTACGTTACGTTAAACTCCACTCAATCAACCATAATTTTGGCCGGTATAAAACGGTTGGCAAAATAGCGAGGTTCCTACCTACAGAATAGCGAAAATGACACAGAATAGTGGAATCAGGTATCTGTCTATATGAATAGCTATGCAATCCGCGTTAATCTCGCTATTCAAAGGTATTGCATTTTCATTCCAGATTGTACCTCGAAATGCCGCAGTAAAAATGGACTTGACACAAAGTATACGATCATGATATTTCAAGAAGAAAACCCGTATCCGTATCCGTTTGAGGTCACCAAACTCGTATTCGACATTGGGGATTTCATGGACATGTTTAATATTTGTAATCCAATCGCTAAATCCGAATTCTATGTTCTAGCTAACTAGGAAAAACCAACAAAGCGAATCTGTTCGGTTAATAATTTGACCGGTCATTTAAATGTTCATTTCATACAATGACACCAACTATTCTTAATATCCCGATCATGATATCAACACAAAATATGAAATACGTATATGCTACTTGTTAGAATCAATTTCAAGTAATTATGCAATTAGTGAAGTAAATTATTGACTGAACCGTTGAAAAGGTATTTTTGAACATTATCTTTCTTAATTCACCCACACCTAATACTTTTTCTTTTAACGTTTGCATATCTTCTCTTTCTGTTATGAAGCTGAATAAATATATTGCTGCATTTCTGATTGTATACTTTCTGATATTGGGCCCAGTCAATAGTATCAGGGATCCTAGGTGTTTCTATGGCGGAGTTGTTAATGTGCCTATCAAATGACTCTGGGTTACGGGTTCGAGCCTGTCCGTCACTAAGTGTGACCAGCAACTTTAGCTTTTCAAGCTTTGAAATGGTCAACATTACACAGCCCCTCTCTCCCGCGCTACTCTGTCCTACTTACGTCCAACGTGGCACCTTAGTTGAGGTAAACTCGAAAGACATTTTTTGTAAAACATATTGACAGAAACATAAGATAAGTACCAAAATTGTATCAACAAAAAATATCTCCCGTTTTTAGCTCACCTGAGCTAAACGTGCTCAAGGTGAGCTTTTGAGCTCCGTGGTTGAGACTTTTCAAAAGTTGTTCGTAGAATTTTGATTTATGCCCAAATATGGGCGTGGCAGGGCGTGGTAGTTTTTGACTTAGAAATCTCTAGACATCTTCTGCTCAGTAACCATAGGGCCAATTTCAACCAAACTTGGCATGAATGTTCCTTGGGTGACCCTTTTTAAAAGTTGTTCGCTGAATTTTGATTTATGCCCAAATATGGGCGTGGCAGGGCGTGGCAGTTTTTTGACTTTGAAATCTTTAAACATCTTCTCCTCAGTAACCATTGGGCCAATTTCAACCAAACTTGGCATGAATATTCCTTGGATGACCCTTTTTAAAAGTTGTTCGCGGAATTTTGATTGACCCTCAAATATGGGCGTGGCAGGGCGAGGCAGTTTTTGTCTTTGAAATCTTTAAACATCTTCTCCTCAGTAACCATTGGGCCAATTTCAACCAAACTTGGCATATATGTTCCTTGGGTGACCCTGGAATTTTGATTTATGCCAAATATGGGCGTGAAAGGGCGTGGCAGTTTTTTGACTTTGAAATCTTTAAACATCTTCTCCTCAGGAACCATTGGGCCAATAACAACCAAACTTGGCATATATGTTCCTTGGGTGACCCTTTTCAAAAGTTGCTCGCAGAATTTTGATTTACGTCCAAATATGGGCGTGGCAGTTTTGACTTTGAAATCTTTAAACATCTTCTCCTCAGTAACTATTGGGCCAATTTCAACCAAATTTGGTATGAATATTCCTTGGTTGACCCTATTCAAAAGTTTTTCGCAGAATTTTGTTTCATGCCCAAATATTGGCGTGGCAGTTTTTGACTTTGAAATCTTTAAACATCTTCTCCTCAGTAACTATTAAGCCAATTTCAACCAAATTTGGTATGAATGTTCCTTGGGTGACCCTTTTCAAAAGTTGTTCTAGAATTTTGATTGATGCCAAAATAAGGGCGTGGAAGGGTGGGGCAGTTTTTGACTTAGAAATCTTTAAACATCTTCTACTCAGTAACCATTTGGCCAATTTCAACCAAACTTGGCATGAATGTTCATTGGGTGAACCTTTTCAAAAGTTGTTTGTGAAATTTGATTGACGCCCAAATATTGGCGTGGCAGGTTGGGGCAGTTTTTTATTTAGAAATCTTTAAATATCTTCTCCTCAGTAATCATTGGGCCAATTTCAACAAAACTTGGCATGAATGCTCCTTTGGTGACCCTATACAAAAGGTGTTTGCAGAATTTTGATTTACGCCCAAATATGGGCATAGCACGGCGGGGCAGTTTTTTTACTTTGAAATTTTTAAACATCTCCTCAGTAACCATTGGGCCAATTTCAACTAAACTTAAATGAATATTTCTTGGTTGACCCTTTTCAAAAGTGTTGGCAAAATTTCGAATCATCTTACATTAGTCAGGTGAGCGATTTTCGGCCATTCTGGCCCTCTTGTTTTGTTTTGCCCCAAAATTTTAGAATGGTACAGTTTGAAAGCAGTTGCAGACAAAATCCTCATAAAAAACAAAAGAATGGCAGAGTCTAAAATTTTGTTTGTATGTAATGGGTTGACCTTAATATTGGAGTTCAAAGTTCGCTGTTGACAAATTGAGCGATTTGAATGGCCAATCGATTTTTGTTTTACAGCGAAAATCCACCCAATTGAAAACGGTCATGTTCGACTAGATGCTTAATCCTTTCCCGTTCTTCAAAATTTTAGAATGGTCCAGTTAGAAAGAAGTTGCAGACGACAGTCTAAAAATGGGGGCATTTGATAAATAACCGAGCTACGAGTTAGAAAATATTTTTGGAAAAGAACAATTGCTTGTTACAAGCAATTTCTTCTTTTCCCAAGTATGAAATAAGAAGGAATTGTGCGGGAAAGGGCTATATTTTGAAAACCGAATTTTTTATGCACAGTTTCCGCTAGTACACGGAGAGGACGTGGAAGATCTGCATTGAAAATTAATATTTTGAGGCATGCCAAAATTGGTCTGATCTGTCTAATATCACAAGAAAAGGGGCATTATGGAAATTATTAAAAAATCCTCATTAAAACAAGAAATGGTGTCTTTTGGTAAATAGCCGCCGTCATAGCGCAGTTGGTAGCGCGTCGGACTGTCAATCTAGAGGTTCCGGGTTCGATCCCCGATTGCGGCACTCATCCTTTCCGACTATTTGTCTCTCACCAATGGGTTGATAATCGTAGACCTATGTGGGGTAGCAGCTGGAGGCTAGGAAAGGATGTAATGGTAGTACTGGTGTGAGAAATACCAGGATTCCATTTTTAGGTGCTCCAGCCGCCGCGATATAACTGAAAGATTGTTGAAAGCGCTAACATTTCCCCCCTTAAGCCTAATTGGATCAATTTCATCCAAAGGTTGTCCCTATTGATGTAATCAAAAGCCTTACTAAAGTCTATAAAGGCACAGAATAGCTTTTTACCGTTATTGATCAAGTGATTAATTACGCCGTGTAATACAAATATATTATCTATAGTACCCATATTCTTCCTAAACCCAGCTTGTGCCTCTATATAAACGCTGTATAATTCTGCCCAGTTGCATAGTCTATTATTTAGAATTCGAGTGAAAAGTTTTCCTAATGTGCTGAGAAGAGTAATACCGGCGGCCTAAAATGAAATGAAATGTCAGATGAAATTATATTAACCCTTTTCATGCTGAACTCGAGATATTCCTGCTTTTGCAGGAGGTATAGGCAAAGATTAGCAGGCACAAAAGTACAGTCTGATCTTAGTCTACATCTCCTGTTTGTCTCCTTCAATCAAGAGATTTTATGAAATTAGTTTTCAAATACTTTTTGACTCTTTACTATTGCTTCCAGTGCTTTCAGACCATTGATTTTAATGCGAATTGAGATACGGCTTTTAATAAGCATGACAAGGGTTAAAGCACACTGGATGTCAGAAAAATTTTAGCAATCATCATGTTATCATACTTAAGATTTATTTTTGTTCTTTGAACCATATAATTTAAATATGTCAGATCTGTTCTCTTTTTCAGTTTATGTTTAGTCCCTCTTTTTTTCACTCATAAAATTTCAAAAGAAATGGATGTTACTTGTTCACTTAGAAACAACAAAGAAATCTTTATAGCACTTTTTACATTGGTCATGAAACCTTAATTAAAATAATACTAATAATATATAAATGCAATACATACTCCATTCAATGAGGTAAATCTCCTAGCAAGTCCACTACATTCATTAGTACATTTCTCAAGATGGAATAAAACTTCTCGACTGAAACAACAATCAGGTACCTATCTCCCTTCTGCAATGAAATAGGAAAAAATGCTACATTCTAGTAAAATGAAACCTGCATGGCCTGTATCAATCCATTAGTCTGAATTTCTTAATTAACCCATTATAGACTTTTCTTACAGACAAGATGCTTGTCCCAAGACAACTGCTGTCAAGTCAGTAGAGTTTTGACCAACTTGACCTTGATCATCGATTTCCATGTTTGACATTGAGCTGTGACCTTGAACTTGAAGCTGTCCAAAAATTCTTTCAAATGGCACATTTACTCACGATGGAGAACAATTGTGCCAAGTTATTTTGAAATCCTCCCATAATTGTAGGAGAATTGCTCTTGACAATCACAATTTTAGTATTTGACCTTGAGCTGTGACATTGACATTAGAACTAACCCAAAAATTCTTTCAAATGACTCATCTTCTCATGATGGAGAATAATTGTGCCAAGATATTCTGAAATCCATCCATAAATGTAGAATTAATTGTCCAGACAAATTCAGGACTTACAGACTAACGCACTAATACACATACACCGACTTGTCATAGTGACAACTATGTCTCGCTCACCGCAAACGGGCTTTACAAAAAGTATCATGTTTTGACAAGCTCCAGTAAAATGCCATGGAAAAAGCATTGTAGGCCAATGGAGAAATTACTTGGAATAGGCAACATCTCCTTTTTTTCACATTTGCTCAATCTGTAACCTCCTTCAATTCGAACAATACTAAAAATCTGATGTTTTTTTTTTAAATTGGGAAAATTTGTGTTTTAGAACAAGAGAAGAAACTCACATGCAACAATTATTAAGCTCAGAAAATTACTTCCTTTGTACTATCAACTAACAAACAACAAAAATGATTAAGTCCTGCAGCATGAATGACCTCCCTTTATATCATAGCTTAACACATTACCAGACAGCATACTTTTACAATGGTCCAATTTGAAAGAAGTTGCAGACAATAATTTTTATTTCAGAGTTATTCATCTTTTAGGAGAGAAAACATTGTGGATTATGAAAAATTGCTTACAAGCAATTCATTCATTTACCATAATGTTTTCCAGAGCCTTTTTACTTAAATCATTCATGTTCAATCCCTGGTTTTTATGTCTCTGTGCTTTTATAATTGAGAAAACATTGTAGAAAAAGAACTTGGAAGAAATTGTTTTCTTGAGGGGCCTCAAAAAGCGTCTTTGTGTGCGAATGGGTTAAAGGGCATCAAAAAGCATCCTTGTGTGGGAATGGGTTAAAATCAATCACCAAAGCTTCAAAGAATCTTATTGCAGGTAACTCAAGGAGAATTCAAGTAAAATTTGGTAAAAATACATCTTTTTTAGTAGATCTAGATTTCTAATACAGCCAATAAAGGAAAACTTGACAACATTATTCTCCCAGTCTAGAACTTTCAAATTTTGTAAGTTCAGCGTTACCTAATGATACCGTACCAAAAAAACTTCAAATTATATTAAAAGAGTCAACTTAGCCCATTCCAAGAGAACAATTTCTTTAACTTGCCGGATTTTAAAGAAGGTGAAGATACTATTTAAAAGATACAGAAAGCTTACAAAAATGTGTCTTTTTGGGTAGTCAACTTATTCATTTACTACAGTGTTTTCAAGAGTTTATTGTAGAGGCGTAGGAAACTGGGATTGTAGGGGAACTGTTTCAGCATCTCTATTGTTGGTCTGAAGTTTTCAAAGACAGAATGAAGGAGACATTATAAAATCTGAAGGCTATTAGCATGTAGTATTGCTTAAGATATAGTGTACTCTACTAAATGTCTTGAAACTATTGTTTTTGTTTTGTAACAATCAGTCTCTTCATTGTCTATAATGTTTTCCAAAGTTCTTTTCTTAGCGTATGTCAAAAATCTGGGATTGTGAGGTAATGAGTTAAAAGGGATGTTCTTACCCCCACCCACACTCCTGTTCTTTAATGGCCAACGGAAAAACATAAACAATATTGCGTATTTGAAGTTTGACAAGTGTGAAAAGACCATGCTCATGATTTTTACTGTGACAGATTTCACACTTGCATCTTTCTAAGTGCTATTAATTAGTTCAAATGAAATGTCACTTTAACAGCTAAGCTGGCCATTTCACAAAATGTTGTGTGAAACAGGGGACCATGAAAAGGGTGTCTTATCATTACAGTACTGGCATGATGTTCGAGTAAGTGATATAAAATCATAAGGGAAAAAAATAATACAGGGTCCCACAAATGATTAATCCATGTAAATTATTACTACTTTCTCACAATAAAATCCTCAAATCAAATTACCTCCATACAATAAAAATCCCATGGTGTAACAACTGTATTTTGGAAAGAGGTGTAACTACTTCTGATTTTTTATTTGAATGGGGTTTTACGCCGCTTTCAACAATCTTTCAGTTATATCGCGGCGGCTGGAGCACCTAACAATGGAATTCTGGTATTTCTCACACCAGTACTACCATCACATCCTTTCCTAGCCTCCAGCTGCTATCCCACATAGGTCAACGATTATCGACCCATTGGTGAGAGACAAATAGTCGGAAAGGATGACCGCCGCCAACTACTTCTGAATCTTAGATCTTATTCTTTATTCATGCATAAACTTGTGGTAAATTTGCTTATCCATATGTAGTGCTTGAAAACAGTATATAATCAAAGCAATTTTAATTTAGCATAATTTTAGATTAAGAGAGTATAAAAAAATGATTAAGGGCAGTGGAGTGGAAATACTGATAAGCTCCACTTATCCATGGGCAAGTAGATTCTATAATATGATTTATTGTTCAGAATTAGAATTAACTTGTCTACAAAAATGTTAAGGATATTTCCTTTAGAAAACATTGTTGTTAACAGAGAAAATACAGTAACCAAAGAATTTTCTCAGTAAACAACACCATTTTCAATATTCACCTTTGTCATGCTGAGCCCAGCTTTGGCAGGAGGTATAGACTAAGATCAGCCTAAGCATATGCACTGTCTGATCTGAGTCTACACTAGCTGCTATATCGTAACCCTCTTTCTGATAATCTGCCTCCTTGCCAGCAGATTATTAGAGAAGGGCTACAATACCATACCTTATTCTACACCACCTGTTTGAATTTTTAGTCAGCCTTCATTCATTTAAGAGATGAAGAAAATATTTTTTGTTTTCATGGAGGTATGAACCGAAAAACCTAATCACACTGTATGAATACGCGAAGCGGATTCATACATTGTGTGATTAGGTTTTTCGGTTCATACCTCCATGAAAACAAAAAATATTACCTTCATTTCTTATAATTTAATAGCATCGAGCGAAAAATGCAACAACTGAACAAATTTTGATACCTTTTTGTAGTGAACTATTTTGTGCGGAAGCATTCAAAATGGCTGCATACTCAAAATTTTGTTCATGGAGGTATGAATTAAATTTTTCGACCAATCAGATCGCTCGTTTTTGATAGACGAAACTAACAATTAAATTATTACATCATATACCAAACACTAACAAATATTGACCCACAATTATGGCCTATCAGTGCTTTCAGCCCTTTAATTGAAATGCAGTTCAAAATCAATATTTTGCATGACAATTGTTAAAAAACACAAATTTTGCAATGCCAGTTGTTCTTTGAAAACTATTTTCTACCATTCATTGTAATCATATTATTCGCTATTGCAATTTAATCAAGAGAACTGGATTGAAAGAAAAATAGGGTCCATGAAAAAAGAAACTTGAAAATGAAGGGATATTCAACCTTATCTTTAAAAAAAGAATGAAAAAATACATTTACCGTATATAGATCTACTGTACTGTACCTTTAACTTCGGGTCTTAAAATTGAACATTATTCCATTAAGCCTCACATTTGGCTGTACACAAGTGGATGGTTGTTGTGCTTACAGCTTAAACTTCTTTCGGTGTTTAGCCGCGATGTAAAAAAAAAAAAAAAAAAAAAAAAAAAATTGAGTTGCACAGTCCTTATTTCCACGGAAAATACATGTTCTCACTTCAAATAACTTATCACAAATTATAGGTTTCTCCTATAAATCAACTAAGAAAAAGTACTTTTTTATCCATTATGATAGAATTAAACAAAGTTTCTGGTAGTTCTCGTGAAATATTTCAAACCAGACGCTGGATTCTACGTCAAAGGAAGTAGCAAGAAAAGTGGGTGGAGCTCGGAACGATTTCGAAATTGACCGAACCGTTTCTTAATCCCGAAAAATTATGATATGGGCCATGATTATAAAACGGGCTATAACACCTCCATGAACAAAATTTTGAGCACGCAGCCATTTTGTATGCTTCCGCACAAAATAGTCCCATACAAAAAGGTATCAAAATATGTAAAGTTTTTGCTTTTTTCGCTTGATGCTGTTAAATTATAATAAAATGAAGAGAAAAATGTTTGTTTTCATGGAGGTATGAACTGAAAAACCTAATCACACTCTGTATGAATCCGCTGCGCGTATTCATACAGTGTGATTAGGTTTTTCGGTTCATACCTCCATGAAAACAAAAAATATTCTCTTCATCTCTTAAATGAATTAGGCTTTTAAGAATACGTAATATAATAAGCCGAACAAACTATCAAATATTTACAGTTATTATATATCTACACTATTTCAAAAGGCTTCCATGGTCCTGTCTCCATTTTTCATGGGGAAACCCGAATATTTGAGGCTGAAAAGGTTTCAATTGCTTGTGCTAGTCGGTACAAACATTTCATTGCCAATAAAAGACAAATGAACGCCATCTGCACAAATTACCCTGTGTCAGATTCGACCAATTCTGGATATTTGAAATGAGCACCGCCCTGCACGAGTAAATCAGTTGCAATTTTACTGTTTAAGCGAACTCTACATTTTTGAAGGGCTTTATGAGTCTTTTCGCTCCTCAATTTTTGGCGCGGCAAAATTTGTTACCATACTATCAAGGTATCAGGCATCAACTGTTTGAGTTTACTTAAAGGGAGGTATCGATGTTTCCGAAACCTAGATAAGAAAAAATTACCAAGTGCCGAAAAACATACTCAAACGAACATTGAATACTTAAAGTTAGGTCAGGTACTGTCTTGGTGGTAATCTTATAGACCTAAAAAGGCTTTTTGTGGTTATATCGGAAAGGTTCAGCGGAATTTCAGGTTATTTTTAGATATCACGAAATTCGGCTGTCGACATCGAATGACCTCATTTGCATAAGACCCAAAGTCAAATGAAGATAACAAATTTACTAGCGAAACAGCCAATGTCCTAAATCATGTCACACGAAAGGCTAAGCGCAAAACTACGGTAAGTATTTATATTCATAATAACGCTTACGACAGTTTTGGATTGATCTTTACAGACCGGCTAGCGAACATAACTCCTGATGACGTAACGATGGCGTTGGTTTGATGTAATTTAACGAAATGCAAGGTTTCAACGGTTATGCGCGCCACGTGAATGTCGTATATTATTCGCAACTGTCTCGGATTGATTTAAAAATAGGTTAATAGCCTACGTAGGCTATTAGGGAATACCCTGCTTTTTTCTGATAAGCGACCTCCGATTTTTGCAAAAAAACTTTGCGGCATAGTGTATTCAAATAGTATATGAGAGGAAATAAAAGTAATTAAAATCTGTGACATGAAAAAACATCGATACCTACCTTTAAAACGATGTTCATAACATGGTTACGTGAACACTTGACTGTTAGATGTTAAACAGTGTTATTTTGAAAGTAATATATGGTTAGTAAAATGAAACAAAATAAGTTAATTGATTTGCAACCTAAACGTCGAAGCTACAGCTTGAATAAGTTGTAGGTACGACGATAAAGTTTCCAAACCAACAAAAATGATCTTCTCAAAGTTCAACGAGAGCAAACTGCCACTGGAGGCTTAACCACTAAATCCATTGAATGCCTACGCCATAAAAATATTTCTTCTATATTTCAGGAATATTGCAAATCAGAGGACTCTGTCAAAAGCATGCTATTTAACCCATTCCCACTCAAATCCGCTTTTTGAGCATGTCAAGAATAACGCCTTCGAAAAATCGTGGACAATGAAGAAATTGCTTGTAACAAGCAAATTCATCAATGTCGACAATTTTTGTACCCAATAAGGGATTTTTTTTTAAAATTCACAATGCTTTGCTAGCTGACAGTGCTTTCAGTATTTTAATTTTTATAATGGCGAACAATTCTGGCACATATAAGACGTTGTGGTAGACGATCTTGAATAATAATAATATAACAATAATAATGTCTTTATTTTGTGAAGGTAAAACAAAAAGACAATCATGTTAATTAAACAATTAGAAAATAACTCTTTTTTACAATGTTGCCTGCACTTAATGAAAATGAAGTGAATGTAATAGTTTAATTATCAATGACACACAAGCTGAAAGAAAACATCATATGATGACGTAAAACATATGACATAAGAATAACGATAGATAGGTTTGATAGGATCAAATGAAATAATATATGCATTATTATATTCTTGGACAGTCACACCCTGTAGTTTAATGATTTAAATATTTTCCGTTTGGTCTGTTGATTCGTTTACTTGCAAATACTGTTTACATTAATTCTTGATGCTGGATAACGAAGTTAAATTTCTAAATGAAATAGGTATTTCATTCCACACACTCATAATACTGTAAGAGGAAGATCGTTTCTTGTACAATGTATTATATTTAGATGTCACTATTAAACTGTTTTGAAAAATGGCGTTCAAAAATCTTTGAAAAAGTCGTAATATAGATATTGATGTTGGTTTATGATTATTAGGATCTTTCTTATCGGAGTCCTTATGCAATGGAAGAACATACGCTTTGGAAAAACGCCCTTTGCACTACTCTTGTGGATAATAGAAATCAATAGTAAAATTGTATGATCGCCGAAAGATTTCTAGTTGCACCGATACCATCAATTCCAGTTGATCTACTTTTGTCAAGATAACGTATCATTTCACACACTTCAAAAGGTGTGATAAAATTTATCAAAAAAACTTGCCCTTTCAAATTATTTTAAGTATGATTGCAAGGTGGAAAAATTGGCTTCACTGAGTTTTGACTTTTTTTACAATATTTACTACATTAATAAAATTATTATTGAAAGAGTCCATTATATGCTGTGCTCCTCGGATAAATTCCCCATAGAAAATCATTTCCGCAGGTAACAGGACCTAATCAGTAACTAAATTGTTATTAATTTGTATTCTGTTTAAGTCTTTCCTTGGATCTTTACTACTTGTTCTTTAATTTATTGATTGCAGTATTATAGAATTATTTCTTGTTTTCTCGAATGAGATACACTTCTTGGTTTCTCACAGTTTAATACTTATCCCATTTTGTAAACTTATGACAGCGATCTCGTTCGTACATTGCTTGTTTTACCTCGGTATTTATCCATTCGGGCAGATGATTACTTTAAATACGTTTCGACTCAATTGGGGCATTCCTTTACAGACAAAGTAAAACAAAGAAAGGGCATTTTCTGGATCATACACAGTCTCAATTATATGAATCTCTGAAGCAATTAAATCAATTTGAAAATCGACCACTGAATGTTTTATGAACCTTTTCTACGTAATAACTGAATGACAATTGTCTTTAAACGGCTTGTTTCTTACTCTTTGTGTCACATCAACTGGAAAAAGATCGCTTAGTGAAAGAGGAGAAACTGTGTCATTTCGATTCGTATAGATATTGTCTATAATTGTGGAAGATGTTTTTGATATTCGAGTTGGTTCGTTAACTATTTGTGAAGTAAATTTTAACCACTCTTTACATTCAAAGTATTTCTTGTCTAATAAGTAGTTAAAGTTTTAGTTTCCAATATTTTGATAGTCAGTGCAATATTCATCTGCTTTCTGTACTTGCATATCAAATGAAGATTTTTATTCTTTATTAGACTACAATAGAAAAGATTTAGAGTTTTGAAGCTAACTTCAATCCATATAGATTCTATTTTCACCGATTCTAAATCGGGCTACGGTTAAACAGGGTGCGATTTTTTTTAAAATAAACCGAAATCTCCTACCCTTTTTGTGTTTTATATCTTTACTTGTAATTGTATAATTAGGGTCATTGAGGTTTCGTTCGCCCAAAGAATCGCAGAGAAATGTTTCGCATGCGCCAAAAGTGTCAATTTCATATGCAAATAATATGTATTTGGCCTCATCAAATTTTGGGAGAAGGTGTTGAACATTGGGTTAACGATATGTAGAATTTCTTTGTTTAAATTGTACATGTTGGTGCAATATACTTTTTGTTTAAATTTCTTTTGTTGGTCAAGTCTACTTATAGAGCGAGAGAAGAAATGGTTGTTGCTTTAAGAAATCATCGATTCATTTGTTAGTTAATTATCCGTACATTCTTTGAATTTATAATTAGAATAATAAGAAATAGTGCTATTAGAATAAAGTAGTGTATAAGAATTTAAATCAGAACAATAATTAGATTTAGAACTAGGTCCATGTAAATTGGATAAGTTCTCAGAGTTAGTGATGGGAACGATGCAGATACAAGGAAATAATTGACAATTTGAACATATGAAACATAAAGCATTGAAATTGTTACTAAGGCAAATTGGTTTGTATCTATCCGCGATTTCCTAATGCAAGAAGACTACATTAAGAGAAAAAAAAAAGATTGGTCGATCCATAATCCATACGGCGGGGATTTAAAATCTCACAGTTCTTCATTCTGATTGATCTGTTTTTTAGTGCATTACGTAAGTTGTTTTGTTTGTTATTCCTACAATCCTCATTTCGATGCCCTTCTTGTCAACAAAAATAACAGCACCTGAGGAATATATGCATTTTGTCTCTATTTCGGTTTATAGCCAGAGATTGCACCTGAGATAACCTTGGTAAAAAATTCAACCCACAAATAGTTTAATATGAAAACATCTAACGCAATACATATTATATTCTGCCAACCGAAAAGTAGATCGGACCAAATTGCATGACTGCGAGTATTAATTAATACGCCCGATTAAGGTAAGAAGGACGAAGGCGAGATAAGTCTTATTGAAATCCGGCGCTTGATGTACAGTACTTTCGTGTGAGTGTTCTGAATTTGGCAAAGTAATCAAACAAATTGATGAATGAATGGACAGAAAGTCAGGAGATATATGATATAATGGACAATTATTAATCATGTATATTAATATCATATTGTTAAGAAAAAATATTGCGTATATTTTATTTCGAAATAATATTACTTACTCTAGAGTTACAGTTTAAAACAGTCCGATTGAACGGAGTTGCTGTTTAAGCCTGATGAGCGAAGCTGTCGGTTTTACGCACAGTTAGAATGTTATGTTTACCAAATTAATTCATAGGACCATATTCGCAATGTCTGCAAACAATTTGGTCGTGCTCGGATTTTTTGCCTGTATATATTTACCTCCGAATTCTACTCAAAGGATAAACATGGAATAGCAACGTCTGCATATCGCTTTTGAGGGGATGTAAACTTTGTACACGACCGCCCACTCTCTCTCGTTCCCTTTACCTGGAGATTATAAAGCGCATATTTTCGTAACGAAATTGGTGTGGTAGAATACTCGCATCGCACGAGAACCTCCTAATTCGAATCTAGCTTCATTCCCCTCTCTAGCTCTCTTTCTCTAGCTCTCTCTCTCTCTCTCTCTATCTAGCTCTCTCTCTCTAGCACCCTCTCTCTCTAGCTCCACTGGCTGAAAGTCAGCGGGCTTTTGTCATGATATGGTGTCCGTCGTCCATCCGTCAATTTTTACCTTAAAATCTTCTCAGTAAGTTCTTATCAGAATAAAGCCAAAATTCACAAGAAGGATCCTTAGGTGGCCTTTCTCAGATTTCTTCAAAGTTGGAGAGAAATTATTGTGGGCAGGTTGTGTCCCAAAGCGTACAAAGTAGCAGATCTGCGCGTAATCGACAGTAGATTTGGGTACAAAGTGACACCTACGATAATCCGACCATCAGACTTTTTCTGCCCAGGTTATATATCTCGTGTTTACATATCTAAGGCTTTCAGCTTCTTTACAAAAGAATTCTGGTGTTTCTGAAGTACTCAAACGACACAACTGATTGACGGGAGTATCTGCTTGTGTACAGTGAGTTGGATCTGTGTCAGCGTACCAACGAGATAGATTTTATTTTTATTGTTAACCTGATTTACAGATGTATTGGAACTATCCAAGTATTTTCCATGGACTCCAATATTTTCAACGTGTGGCTTTGAACAAACAGTGACGACTTTTCAAGTTCACTTAACTTGAACACCGGATGTTATACATGTTCATACAGTACAAATGACCATCATCGTTGTAAATCTTGTAAATCTTGTAGATATTTCTGTATTGCTTCCGCTATTATGCGTAACTTGAATATCGATACATTTCAAAAGGGTTTTCATACAATGTATAAAACTTCTGTACTTCACTGTGTTGAACCCGATTGTCACATCCCCTCCAGGTTTTTTTTATTTCATCTATGTCAGCATTCTTCAATTTCTTCAATAGAGATTTTTGTTTATTTAGTTCGTATTGCCTATTTGCAGCTACTTGCAGCTGTAGTGTTATTTTCAGAATTGTTTAAATCGTTCGACGATTTGCCATTGCCATTGCCGTTTTAGATTTTTGTTTATTGATTCTTCATATATAATTACCTGTCATGAAATGAAAAACAGCGCAATGCAATATTTCAACACAGAAACAAGTTATCCACACTTGAAAATAGTAGATTTTTATATTTTTTAGATTTATAGTCAGGATTGAGTATTGAAAATATCAATTGTATATTGTGTCATTTTGTCCTTTTGTATACTTTCAAACTGCACATTTCTAAAGTTAAATAGTTTATTTAAGCTGCAGTTACGACGTTTAAGTCGCCATCCAACCATTCTACTTTTTGTTACATGATACTGACCATTAATTTTGCACAATAACGCCGTTTAAAATATAAGCGGGACTTCATGTTGGAGTGGGCGTGACAAGAAGAGTAAGTTGGCGGGGCCAGCGATTGGTCAATTGAGGTATGGGCGATATCGTCAGATCCTGACGTCATCATCATTTCGAATTTTGGTGTATACTAGGATAAAGCTCAAGTAGCCCCTTATTTTACAGTTTAACATTGCGTAGAGCCATATTAAAGTGACAAAAGAGCAGCAAGTATATACCACGGTTCTTTGGAAACAATTTTATGCTAACCATTTATGTCTATGTAAATGGACAGACTCGAATCTTTAAAAAAACCATAACTCAGAATTTTTTTCCAGAGATATAAGAACCACAACGTATACCTAAATGGAGGTAATTGCTGTTAATTCAAAAAACAAAAAAAAAACTGATCGAATTCTTATCAATGCTTTTTTTAAGGACCATGCCACAGCTATATGCTGCTAAAAAGAGTGATTTGGCCTGGTAAATCAGTCCTTTGCTTAATCAAAAAAGAAAATTTTGTTTTAATTTTAATTCCCAAATCGCGTTCGTCAATCAAATAAACAGTCGACCAATGAAATCATTCATTTAGACCATAAATGATTTTTCAACTAAGATATTGGCCTACGTTTTTGTTAACCTTTTTTCCTTAGTTAGGCGACTAAAACGTCGTAACAATAGCTTTTTCAAACTATTCTACCTTTTCGTTACATGCTACTTGCCATAATTTTGCAAAATAACGTATGTTTGCACGTTGGATGAACTTAACAACATCAAATATCGAAATAAAGCTTTCGAAAGGTAGGTTTTTAGGGTAAAGGTGGGTGGGGATGCTTAAGCTTACATATTGACAACTTTGAAAATCTTTGTCTGCTAAACAAAAAGTTCTACAACTCTGATATTTGATATATGGCATCAACTAGTGGACCTCTATCAATATTGTTTAGATTATGTCCCCAGGGTAAAGATAAGCCCGTTCCCGGACGTCACAAGTTAAACATAAACATATATAGTGAAAATTTCAAAAAATCTTCTCTCTCACACTAGAAGGCCTAGAGATTTTATATTTGGTATCTAGCATCATCTCGTGGATTTCTATCAAGATTGGCCCAAGGGTCATAATAAGCAATGCCCTGTCATTAAGTGTTTTACAAACTTTAAGGCTTGTATAGTGAACATTTTAAAAATCTTCTTCTACCAGGCGAGAGGACCTAGAGCATGGATAGTTGGTTTGTAGCACCATTTGGTGGACCTCTATCAAGATTGTACAAATTAGGTCCCCAGGGTCGTAATTAGCTTATTCCCGGACGTCAAAAGTTTAGCATAGGCTTAAATAGTGTACACTTTAAAAATCATCATCTCTCAAACAAATAGGCCTAGAGCTTTGATATTTGGTATGTAGCATCATCTGGTAGATCTCTATAACTATTGTTTATATTATGGTCAAAGATACTGAATTAGCCCAACTCCCTGACCTCACAAATTTTCTTAGGGCTTATATAGTGAAAATTTTAAAACTCTTCTTCTCCTAACAGGAGGGCCTAGAGCTTTGCTATTTGGTATACAGTAACATCTGGCGGACCTCTATCGAGATTGTATAAATTATGGCCCAAAGGTCAGTATTAGCCTGTTCCTAGATGTCACAAGCGTTTGGTGAACACTTTATAAAGATCTTGAATGACCCAATATTCATTGCAGTTGTCTCGGCTTTATCTAAAATAGATTAAAAGCCCACACAGGCTATTTATTAATTCTGTAAAAGAACCTATTATTTCCGCAAAACTTTTCAGAATATTTCATTAAAAAAGTGAATGCAAGGGAATTCGAATAATTAGAATCTAAGACGTAAAAAATACAACAACAACATCGATACTTACCTTTAGATAATAACTATACAGTGTTAAGTCTAAAAATATTTTACTGGTGATAAAAGGGGTAAGACAAAAAAAAAAAAAAAAAAAAACTCAATAGCTTAGTTATTATGTAAGGTAACTGTATATTGGTAAAAAACCAACACACAAAAAAACAAAAACAAAAACAAAAAAAAAAACAAAAAAAACAAAAAAAGAAAAAGAAAAAACAAACAACAACAACAAAAAAAAAAAAAAAAAAAAAAAAAAAAACGAGTATACAATTTGATGCTTAATGTCATTTCTCTTATCTTTGTTCAAGAAACATTGACGATATCTCTCTTTAAAGTGCCATTCTCTCTAGCCCAAATATTCTCAAATAACATGCATCTAAATCAAATTAATCATTTAAGAGATGAAGAGAATGTTTTTTGTTTTCATTGGGGTATGAACCGAAAAACCAAATCACACTGTATGAATACGCGAAGCGGATTCATACATTGTGTGATTAGGTTTTTCGGTTCATACCTCCATGATAACAACAAAAAAATATTCTCTTCATTTCTTATAATTTAATAGCAGCGAGCGAAAAAAACAAAAGCTTTAAAAATTTTGATAACTTTTTGTATCGGACTATTTTGTGCGGAAGCATACGAAATCGCTGAGTGCTCCAAATTTTGTTCATGGAGTTATGAATATTTTTTTTGACCAATCAGAATGCTCGTTTTTTGATAGACGAAACTGAGAAATAAATTATTTCCACATACATCCACATACATCAGATTATATTACATAGATGTACCAGCACAGAACAAAGCACGTGCCGTCGCTTTCACAAGTTACGTGAAATATACGAGGATTAGTCATGTGACTACTTTTTAGTCAAACTCGTCACTAAAACAAACCTGTGTAGTTATAATTCATTCCTTCCCAGACGACAAATTAAATACCAGTCTAAGTTGAATGATGATGCAGATGACAAATTAAAACATATCTTATATGAAAAACAACCAATGTATACGATGGAAAATGTTTCGGGGAAATAATAAATTGCTTGTTACAAGCATTTTTTTTCTTTTTCTTCCAATGTTTTCTCTTATTTAAAATCACGTGACCGTAAAAACAAATGACTTTATGGGAAAGGGTATATAGTATAATGATGTGTGTGGGGGGTGTGTGTCTATAATTCCCACAAGGAATTAAAAGTAAAAAATCACTGCTATCTTGAACCATATTAACAGTCACATAAAGAAAAAATTCAATGACAATCTACTTATGACAACTTACCCATCGGGTATTTGTGATCGCACATAATGAGCAAAAAAGACCTCTTAATTTTCCATCTTCAAATCTATCTAACTATTCCTGTGTTAAAACCTTCCTCAATAGCAGCTGTGGCTTCAGTAGGACGAAATGACTTTACTGAGTAGGCCTGACCTTCAAGATCCACCAACCGTATAGTAGCATCAAGGATCTTGGCAATAGAGGCTGCTTGCAGCGCGGTATAAGGAGAATGCAATCACAGAAAAACTGGACCATTCTTTAAGTGGTGTTCACTTGTCCGTAAAATGAACAGCTGAAAAACAGCAATAGGATCTAACTTAACATCCTGTGCTAGAGGAAAGACAACCTGAAAGCGTGAACGGTATAAATCTTATACCTAGAAAAAAAAAAACTAAGCATCTTCCGATCGTAAATAACTAAAATTGAAATATTTTTTTCCTATATGATCATCATCAACATTGGCATTCTGGGCGTTCTGAGCAATATCCGACGAACGTAGCATAAGAGTGACTGCCAGTAAAGTGCAAATGAACGATTAAACCTATGAACTAGCATAATCTTTGACCGGTATACATTCTCGACCCATACATTTTCCATTTGTGATTTCAAAATTGCTCTGGCACAGGACCCATTGACTAAAATGTTTCGGACCGTTTGGGATTGAGAGGCGGTACAATCGACATCCTTGTTAGCCGCTGAAACAATTACTGACCTCTCCAAGGCAGAGCAATTACAGTTGCAATGCTTTCTGGACTTTATCTAAAACATGTGGGATAAGACAAAATGGAGAATTCACGAAGTTATTTTTCCACTGCCAATTTGTCTAGGGTAGGGCATTACCTCTCCGACAAAAGTTCCCAAATCCGTCTGTTGAACCTTTTCAAAAGTGTACTCTGACAATTTGCAAACCGACCGATCGTGTGATTCCCGAAAAACCGATCGAGGTACCTGAACTCAGCTGGATGCAGCACCAAATTATGCTTGTCGATAAACCTTGAACGCGAGCCGGCTGTGTTGTTCATCTTGCCTGCAATATGCGCGCAAAGAAGGCGTGATTCCATTTAGAGTAGCCTCTACCAAGATTGCCAGTGCTAATTTGGACAATCTTAGGCTCGGGCCACACTGAAGGTTTATATGCCATCGCCTATATATCATCTGTCAAAACAAGCATTGTTAAACCTTCCAGTATGGGCACAAAAGATCCTATGGCCATTAATATAGCTAGCATTTCCTGTTCGTTTGACGTCATGCAAGAAACACGTTTGTTCCAATCCCCTGATGCAATGCGTCCTCCCCGATCCCAGAGGACACGATTTCCGACATATTTCCCTGGAATTACTATAAAGAACGATATCGAACCAACGCTGCAATTCTTGTTTGACGTCCACAAAGCAATTCTGACCTCGATATTTTCATACTTGGAAGACGGTTCGCCGTTCGCAGACGTAACTTGCGAAAGTTACTCCCTGCGCAACGGAAATGCAAAAGCTCGGTCCTTTTACAAAAACACCGAGCAGTTAAGTAGTAACTACTTAAATCTCTTTTAATAAGAGCAATGTCGGACATGGCCATCCCCCGCCATAAAATCATTAGTTTATCCGTGATGTCAATGATTTCTAATGCTCTGGCATCAAGAAAGAAATCGTCCACAAATACCGTAACTCTTAACCCTAGCTCCCCAAAATAACAAATTACTTTTCTTAGGACTCTTTTTAAAAGAAATATTGTGAACAGCATAGTTTAAACACGAGAACATTCCGTACATCGTATTTAACTCTCCATTTAACCCAATTCCGTTTTTGAAATTTTAGACCGGTCCAAAGGTCTCACACGGCAATAAAAATTGGATACAATTTGAAATGAAACCATTCTGTGTGGTAGAAATATTGTGAGTAGGAGAAGTTCATTATTACAAGCAATTTCTTCTTTTTCCACGATTTTTTCTCAAGCATAAGGTCGCAGTGATCAAATTTCTGAGGCTTGTACAGAAAAGGGTTAAAACCTAAATATCTTCTGTTCTTCATATAGGGAAGTGGACAAAAAGGTCTTTAATGTGAACAGATCGCCTGGGAAATAAGCTTAAGAGCATCTATGATGTCCTCATTTCTATACTTTGGCACGTCAACTAGAGTTAAGCAGTCTCAAAACAGTGATTAGCCTAAGTTTAATGTCTGGTTTTGGCACTGCATCTCATTGACTAAAACAAAATGGTTCCTCTAAATAACCAAACACAATTAACCTAGCGATTCCACAGTCAACGACGTATAGTTGCTTCGGGATTTATTTGTCGTTCTGAAGCTCAAAGGTCGTAGGATCGGACTCTAAGGGGATAGTTAGCCCATTCTGTATCCGCTCTTACATATAATAAGTGGCATCCATCTTCTCCCAAGCTGAACATTGTAAAAACCGATGTCAATACTAACAACAAGGGAAGTAAGCCTTCTCATCAGTTCCATATGATGCGATCTGGTTATCTTCCTTGTTACCCGTCTGTCTTCTCTTGGGGTGACCGCGATTTACAAAACCACTCAAACGGCCCCTGGCTTACTTTTCCTCGGCCCCATTTCTGTCGACCGTAGAATTTCCTCTGCGGGCTGCTCGCAGCAGATAATGTTGCTGCTGATCGAAGCGTGTCTATGGTGTCCCATGTTGGGAACGAAAAAAGTCTGTGAGTGATGCTAAGCCCATTGATTGTCCGGCGGCGATGACCCAGTCGCCATTCGGGCGTGACTGGGACCGCAGGCATGATGCTTTCTTGTGGGTGAACAAAATCAGCTCCACCCGACCGCACCTTCTTTAAACATAGAAATAAGAAGGAAAACATCTTCTCTAAAGTGAGAAAGTCTAGAGCATTGGTATTTTGTAAGTAGAATCTCCTAGTGAACCTCTAAAAGGTTGCTCATGTGTTGACCCTTGGGACACATTTGGGCGTCGCACGGGCGCACCCTTTTTTTATATATAGAAACAAAGGAGAAAATCTTAGAAAAACAACCCACACCCTATTTTATTTTAATTAACTATTAGCTATTTTGACACAACAATCGTGGTTAGCGATCCTTCAATTTGCTTCCGCGTCTATGTTCTAGTATATTTCTTCTTATTTCAGATGCTTTACCATCCAGCTCCGTTCAGACCAAACTGGGCTTGAAGTATACGTTCTTTCTTCCTAATCGTATTAAGAGACGAAGAGAATATTTTTGTATTCATGGAGGTAATAACCGAAAAATCGTATCACACTGTAAGAATACGCGAAGCGGATTTATACATTGGGTGATTAGGTTTGTCGGTTTATACCTCCATGAAAACAACAAAAAAATATTCTCTGAATGCCTTTGATTTAATAGCATTGAGCGGAAAAAAGCAAAAAAATGGCTCAATGTTTGTGAACATTAGTTTTACTGAATAAGACGTGAATTAACCCATTTTGTTGCTAACATGAAATTTGATTTGACATATATTTTGAAGAGAACTTTTCCATAAATAAATGTTATCTCATAACTACATGTACATAAAGTCACACACTGTTGAGAGAAATGTTTTTCTTAAATTTCCTTAATCCGATGCGGGTAAATTTGCCTGCTTACCTCTAAGTTTGAACCTATTTATTCTTATCGATTGCGAAATAAGTTATCGAAATTTAGAATTATCCCACTCCTCTCGATTCTGCTTCCTAGAGAAGACACCAGTACTCGCACCGATAATGTGGGCCTATGGCAGAACCAAGATCGACAGCCGCTCCAAGGAGTCGAACTTGAAACCTCTTGATCGGGAAGCAGACGTTCTACCTCTCGACCATGTATACCACGTTTTTCTAACAGCTGCATAAACATACCATTTTATCAAAGATCTCCCTTTTTATTAATAAAACAAGTTACAATTAGATTTACGTAGGAGCCTTCATCTGAAATGAATGATGCCACAACTTATAAACAATCAAAAACTTAACCGGTCCCTGACATAATTGTATTACTATGCATTCTGACAGGAATTAACAGATTCATGTGTTTAAATCCGGTTTTACGCCACTTTAAACAGTATTTCAGCTATAAGACCATGATCCGCGAACTTAATCATGGCTTACTGGTATTTCTAACGTCATTATAATTAGAACTCTCGATCCAACTGCTCATCTCATTTAAGTGCAATATTTTATATTTTTTTCATTTGCCCATTGGTCAGAGACAAAGTATACAGGTCTCTTTTGTCAAATATCTGAAGGGATTTTAGTTTTCAAAGCCGAGGTTAATGTCCACAGGAGATATACACATTTCGATAGCTTAGAGCAAAAACATAGTATGGCTCTATACTATGTATAGAGCCATACTATGTTTTTGGTCTAAGCCCTCGATATACATATAAGAACAACTACACAAGTATTCTAGTTGAGTTACTAAGTAGGAAGGACCCCTTTGAAATGTCCGTTAACCATTGGAAAAAAGGGGGAGCACCGCATACGGATCTAAACGCCCGACTGTTCAGGTGCACAAATGAAAGTAGGTAAATCCGGTAACTCGAAACAATTGGCATGATCCATTCAAAAATGTATTTAGATTTATCCCCCTTGTTGGTATCGATAACTCTTTTGTTGATAGTCCATATAAATTTAGAGTTTCAAGTGAACGTGTTTAGTAATACCAAAGATATTACAAACAAGTCGTAGTTTTCGGACGCAGACGAAGACCTGGCCAAGGCGATACCTCGGGTTATATTTTGCATATTGTCTTAATATTTGGTTAGATTGTCTTTCTTCACGAAACCTTTGTCAAGTTTGATATTAGGGCACATGAAGTCTAAATCTAGGTCACATTGTCAAGAAAAAAACATATGTGCACTCCAGAGACCACACTTTTGACTCAAATGTCTTTATATTTTGTCAGTCTTTTCATCTCCATATCATCTTGTACAAGTTTGATATTGGGTCACATGTGATAACAAATAGGTCTCTACACCATATATTTGATAAATATCTTGTGTGCACTGTAGTGGTCACATTTTGAGAAGGGGAGACTTAATATATAATAGTTGTATGTCTCTTTCTATCAATAAGTATTTCCCCTCAACCTCTGAACCAAATTGGACAAACCATCTTGAAATATTTCCCTTGTACTCGTTTCCATGTTTCCGTATAAACGGAGGACTAGTCCCGCCAATTGCGCCCCGACAGATCTAACTCGATATTAAATGACATTACTTTTGAATTTTATTAACAGTTGGCATGTAAGAAAAATGTAACATGGTAAGGTTGGTTGGTGATCTAAAGGCCGTAACTAAAGTCTGAATAAGCTGTAGTTACGACGTTTAAGTGACTAATTCAACAAAAATGGTTCACAGAAATGTTGGCCAATGTACGAGTTAAAAGTTCATCTCCGATCTAAATGAATGATTTGATTGGTTAGTTGATCGGTTCTTTGATTGACAGCTGCGACCCATGTATTTAAGGTTGCGTCATACAAATTAGGACTTAGTTTGGACTTAGTTTTTTGTTCGTACTGTCTAATTTACTCCGCAAAATAGAATGTGATTGTATGTTTAAGTTAACTGGCCAATCGCGATGTCAATCAAGGAATTTATCGACCAAACAATTCATTCACCCAGCTCGGAATTGGGATTTGAACTCCGACATTGGCCGCCATTTGTGTGAAGCATTTTTGTTAGTTTGGCGACTTAAATGTCGTAGCTACAGCTTATTAGTTACATCCTACCAGCTGCTATCCCACATGGGTCTACGATTATCGACCCATTGGTGAGAGACAAATAGTCGGAAATGATGAGTGCCGCCGTCGGGGATCGAACCCGGGACCTCTATATTGACAGTCCGACGCGCTACCAACTGCGCTATGACGGCGGCTTGACCATCAATTAAAATGTAACAATTGAATATCTATTTTGTACATTTAGCTGCTTGCCTTACGACCTAAACATCGACACGACGGGTTAGTCGCAAAACCAACAAAAATGCTTTGTACAAAAATCGGCCAATCCGGAGTTCAAAGTTTACTTCCGGTCTAATGAATTATTCGATTTGTCGACCAATTCTCTGAATGACATACGAGACCGGCCAATTGAGTGCGGTTCAATATCAATTCTTTAGATATTGATATCAAAGCTTTTTTACCTGCAAAGTGATAATAAGTACACGTTCTAATTAAAGCTGGTCAGGCGACTCGGATACTTGAGCTTTTTATCTATGACATTGCCTTTTCAGGTCTCCCCCATGTCATGTTCGTAAGTATATCGATGCTCTTGGGGGCCTGTTTAGCTAGAAAATACTGATTAACCCTTTCACCTACATATATTTATATATTATTTTAGAATGTTACAAACTGAAGGGCGTTGCCGACGACAATGAAAATGAATGCAATTTGAGATGAAGCCATCTGATATGGTAAAGACATTGTGGGAAAAAAAGAAATCACGGCAACTTAAAATCCTGGGTTTGAACAGGAAAGGGATAAGGGACCATAATAAAGTTTTTTTCTAACGGCAATGACAGCAACTAGCTTGCAAAAAGGTATAAACTCCATAACAGTTACTTCCCATGTATCAAGTGTTTTTCACTTCTATAATTCACTCCAGCAGAATTATGATAACCCGCCCCCGAATATATCTTACAAATTGCAAACTTAGTCCATACTTTCATATATCAAATTTGAAAGCAAGCCCCGCCCACGAAGGCAATACTGTAGGTGATGTTGCAGTAGTAGTAGATAGTGTTTTGTTGTTGCCTATCAAAGTTATTTGGAATAATATGATAGATGAACCCTGTGAAAATTGATATATGCCGATGCAGTAGTTTATGAGATATATTTTCCAAAATTATATGGAAGTAACCCCCGCACATAATAGCGATGTTATTAACCCGATCAAAATTGCTTGAAGTAATCTTGTAGAATGTCATATTAATTTTGAAAAATTAGCCCTCGAGTATTAAAGTTCGATCGAAATACTTCAGAAGAATCTGAGTATGGGTCATTAAACAATTCCTGTACGAGGCGAAATTTCTCATTTTACGCATGCATGCTTGTTTTCTAGGGGGAAAATTTACAAAACGAACATCCAGAAGACGAACAACCACAAAACGAATCTATGACCTGATTTTTTAAAGACAAATTTCGTCTGGAATAGGAAACTCATTCAACACTCCAAGTCTCGCATGATGACCTTTAATTCTTGACTTAGTTAACCCGTTACCAAACGACAAAATTGTAGACTGCTCTGAATTTAATTTTAGTCTTCCGAACCATCCGGGTTTTCCGAAATCTCCTACGCTGTTTCCGGCTAACAAAATGCACCGTTTTGATCATAATGCTCTGCCTTATATACGTCCGAGGTTTGTTCCCAAAGTTTACGGGTATGGCCGAGTGCGTTCCAATTTGACCGGGCCAGTGAACAGTAATTACCACGCACTTTCGCTTGTTTATGTGTGGAAGAAAGGGCTATCCGAGAATCGTAAGAAAAGGGGTATATGTAACAGCTTGAAAGAATAAATAGGGAATATTATGTTACGATAGCGATACCACATCTTGCCGTTGTCTGCGCATGTCATATTCTCCGAAGATTTGCCTGTCTTCGGGACCGTATCACTTATCCAGATTGGGATAAATATTACTACGTCGTACGCATAACTCCATATCATTTCGCCAAAAAGTAGCAAGTGGGTAATTGCCATAAAACCTACAATTGTGGAGAAATCAAACTTAACTGTCGCCCAAATTAATTAGAAAAATAATTATTGTAAATTGCTAAAGCATTCACGTCTTACATGTGCTCCAAGAAGAGGCATCAAAAATTCGAAGCGTGCCTTTCATGGGCGCTGACATTTTGAATGTAGTTCGACGGAATCGGCCGAGTTGTCACGAATGGCACTACCCAGAATGCTCAAATTAGATAGGTCAGTATTTGAAAATTGCCACCTATCGGAAGATAACGCACATCTTGCTTCTCGTTGCAGACGAAAATTTTGATATTTCACAAGACCAGAGGTCAAGTAGAATATAATATTTTCCTCCTCAGTGAGAAGCAAATACAGGATGTTGTATCGCAATCGTAGTATAATATTCTTTTTATTTAATACCTATTTTTTATCAAATAAATTCGATGAAATAATGAAATAAATCTTTATTTCTACAAGTATTTCCCTCCTCTACCATTTTGATTACCTTTATTTGCATTATGACGTTATATAAAGAATATTTTAACGCCTATTACAAGAATCGTAATTGTACACATAGCTAAAGTAATCTGCAATTACGACTTTTTGGTCACCTTAAGAAGAAAGTTGACAATGAAACGGGTCATGTCTTCATCTACACTGAAATTAAAAACAATAAAAACTTTAGATTTTCATTGTTATATAAGTATGTACTAGGTTGAATCGGTAATTGCTCAGGATAGATGTTTTGTTAAAGACTATTTTTCAGTATAGCACGATGCAGCTGTAGAGTGCAAAATAACTTCTCCTGCTTTCATAGACTAAACGCTCAGGCTCTCAAAGGGTTGATTGTTTCTATACATACCATCCCTTATCTTTCAGGGTCTTTTAATTGAAAAGGTAAACATTAAGCATGAGGCTAGGAAATAAAGGCAAATTTTCAAACTATTGCTTTGGAGTTTTGAATGTCTCTTTGGTTTTTACACACTCATGATTACTGGTCTTACGCTTAATTCATAAAATAAATATAAAGATGAGGAAAAGCAACAATTTACACAAACAATGTCTATTTTACAACATTATGTTTGAGTTAGCCTGTAGCGTCCTCTGATTGACAGTATTACTTCAAGAAAACAAAGTTCGTGTACTTGTAATACCTATCTCAGGAGAGGAATCCACTCAATGGTTTCACTGGCCTACCTTTGCTAGTCTGCATTTTTTCTTACTTCATTCTGCTGGTATGTTATTCAGATACTCCATCCATGCACATTCAAGTACAATGCATTTTACCTTGACGACGTTAACCGCGTATATTTTTAAATAAACAGCTGACACATATTAAGAAAGGTCACCTCTTTAAAAGCTGTTGTGATCGTGATATGTGCTAATACAGCGTTGTAATAAAATCATTTCAAGGAGTCTTTATTGTGATGAGTATGTACACGTGGTACTATTTTTCCTATAAAACGAGTCCATGGAGGAAGAATCCATCTTCAACCCCGAAGATATTAAAAAAATCCTGCTTCGTGAAAGGCGTACCGAGGTAAGAATTTAACTTTATTCTATTCGTTTTTCGTTTGTATGTTTCATTTAGTCTATTTTCATGTTACCTATTTTTTTACAAATGCATTGTAAAACAGAGTGATTATATACCATGTATCGATGTTTACTTTGGAAACTATTTAAATGGTTTTTATCACATTTCATTTGATCTAGAATAAATGTCAATTTCATGTCACACTTGCATACAGCGGTGTTCATATAAGATCGCCATGAATGCTATACATAACCATGAAGATGTATACGGCAAAGGGACCTTAACTTTGAGGGTTTTCAATAAAAAACACGTGGGAATTTTTTGTAGTATTAAAGAAAAAAAGTCGACATGAAAGGTTTTATCAAAGGTCCGATAATCCCGTGAGTCGCCTGATACAAACGCAAGTGTACCATGTTTTACTCTTGATGACTCGATTTCTAATTTGCCAAAACCAACACTCAGGCCAGATTTCAAGACATTCACCCAAAAATGTATCCTTTAGATTTTGCGCTTTTTTATTTGTTTCCTTTTGTTTTGTTCTTTTAGGGAGGTGTCTGTCTTTTATGTAAGTTCATTTGACAATGTTCTTTCCTTTGCTTATTGTTGTTTTTTTGTGTTTTTTGAAGTGCTCAAGGTGAGCTCTTGTGATCGCCCGATGTCCGGCGTCGTCGTCGTGCGTAGTTGTGTCAAGGTTTTTCTCCTCTCATCCTGAACCAGAATGCAAATATTGATAAAACTTAGCAGGGATGAAGCTCTTCCAAGATTGTTCAATTATTGAAATCCATCCCTCACTCTGGTTGCCATTGCAACCAAAAGAGGGAAATAAGAACATCTTTGAAAATCTTCATCTATGAAACAAGAAAACTTAGAATTTTGATATTTGGTATGCAGCATCTCCTAGGCGACATCAAACATGTTGGTTCAAATGATGCCCCTTGGGTCATTTTTGAGCTCTGTCCGGGCACGCCCAATTTACAATGAAACAAAAAAGGAAAACCTAAAAGACATCTTATCTCTGAAACAAGACGACCTAGGGCTTCGATATTTGGAATGCAGCACCTCCTAGGGGACCTTCATCAAGCTTATTCAAAAGATGCCCCTTGGGTCGTATTTTGGCACCGCCCGGGCGCACTCCATTTTACACTGGCCCGGCATGTTGCGGCAGGGCTCCGCTTCAGAATAGCCCACTCGGAGCCGTGGCATGCAGCGGCGCTTTGTCGGTGTCTCTGATCATTGCGGTCGCTCGCTGCAGAGTCGGCCATTGGGTCGATGCCTGGGCCTGGAGCGGCAGGTCCCGGCGAAGAAAGCGGCGGTGACCAAGCCTCGGAGCCGAATTCTGCAGCGGAGCAAGGCCGGTGCGCAGGCATGAGTGGCAGGGTCCAATGACGCATTGCAGTGTTTAGCCGTGCTAGATGTCAAGTGTTGAGGCTCGCCCTAGCTCCACTAGCTACTGAGATGACCTATCGGGCCCCGGCCAGGCCCCCAGCACTACCCGCATCGTCGGCAACAGTTTGCTCTGAGTCAAGTGCTGCTGGCGCGCAAGGAGTAGTGTCTTGGGAATGATACCGGGTACTAGCGGCGCAATGAGTAGAGTTGGGTTGCGCCGCTAGTACTTGGTATAATTACATGGGAGCAGTATCGGTTCTCATTCCTAGCTAGTGCCAGGTGTAAATCGACGGGATCTGCGTCTCAAACCAAACTCACCACGGTCGTATATTGCGACGACGTCGGGAAAACCCAGCTCTGAGCCAAGGTGTAGACGCTAAAGCAAAGAAAGACGATCACGACCAGGAGTCGAGCAAATCGCAACAGACAGTCCACAATGGTAGATCTCGGCGAAATAAACAAGTCGACGTAAAGAAAACCTAGCTTCGAGCCCGAAAGCCTACAAAGTCGAGCGAATTTACCGGCTCAACAAGTATCCATCTTGCCATTGTTTGTTCAGCTCAAGGTTGAGAACGAATGTAGTGCCATTTCAACAAGTGTCATCTTGTCATTTCTGTTGCTGAGCTGGATATTGAGGTGGAATGCTCCACAAGCAGACATCTTGACATTTATTTAGCTGGATTGTGGAATGCATTTTTTCCTTTTAGTGAAAAATTGGATGTTGAGCTGGAAATTCGAGCCAGCTGAACAATGCGTCGTGGTGTCATAAATTTCAATGTAAAAGGAGAGCTTGAATGTCGAGCAAACTCAACAGGTGTCTTCTTGTCATTTTTGTTGTTATGCTGATGTTAGGACGAGCAAGCTGTACAAGGAGTCATCATGTAAAAGCTGTTGCTGAGCTGGGTGTTTAGATGGATTGACGAGCAAGCTCAGCAATGATTTTAATTTTTGAGCTGGAATGTCGAGTAGCTCTGCAAGTAGTCATCATCTTATGATTGTTGTTGGGCTGGAATGTCGAACCAGTTCAATAAGGAGTCATCTTGTCGTTTTAGTTGTTTTTCTGGAATGTCAACCCAAAGGTCATCTTGTCATATGTGTTTTAGAGCTGGATGTCGAGTTTGAATGTCGAGCCATTACATCAAGGAGTTATCTGGTCATTTTTCGTTGGTGAGCAGGATGTTGAGCTGGAATGTCGAGCTAGCTGTACAAGGAGTCATCTTGTCATTTTGTCTTAGTTGAGTGTTCAGGTGGAATCCCGAACCAGTTCAACAAGGAGTCATCTTGACATTTTTGTTGTTGAGCGGGATATTGAGCTGTAATGTCAAGCCAACTCAAGGAGGGGTCATCTTATCATTTTTGTTGTTGAACTGGAATTTCGACCCAGGTCAGCATTGATTCATCCTATCAAATTTGTTGTATTACTTGATGTGGAGCTGGATTGTGGAGCAAGCTAAACATGAAGTCATCTTGTCATATTTTTGTTGAGCCGGTTATTGAGTTTAAATGTTTAGCAAGCTCAGCAAAGAGTCATTTTGTTATTGAGCTGGAATATGAAGCCAGCTCAACAAGCATTCATCTTGTCGGTTTTTTGGTGTGTTTTTTAGCAAGATGGTGAACTAAAATGTCGGCCAGCTGAACAGAGTCATTTTGTTATTTTTGTTGTTGAGCTAGATAATGAGCTGGAATCTCGAGGCAGCTCAACAAGGAATCGTCTAGTCATGTTTGTTGTAGAGCTGAATACCGAGCCGGAATGTCGAGGCAGTTCAACTAGGTCGTCTTGTCATAATTGATGCTAAGCTGGATGTTGAGTTCGAATGTCAAGCAAGGTCACCAAGGAGACGTCTTGTCATTTTTGTTGTTGAGCTGTATGTTGAGGCGGTATGTCGAAACAACTCAACAAGGCAATTGGCGAGCTGATTGTTCTGCCAACTTCACTGATCCACTATACACTTATACTATATAACAAATTTCGGGAACATCTACATGAACAATATCCCTTTTACAGATACTTGTTTCATGGATTTACCAAGAGGCCTTTATTCGTTTTACGGGTAAAAAATATTAGATTTACCGTCTTAGATTCTATTAACCGCCATATTCTATAAGAATACACCGCCACAAAAACGTCCATTTATACTAATCATTTTATTATATTATAAACGTATATATAGATAAGGGTTTAAACTTGACAAAAAGTACGAACGTACCTGACATGAATGAAGTCACCTTTCTGACGTCGATTTCTGTCATTGTGTCGTTCTGTGTTGAATGATGCATAAATGTGAGAAGGAGTACTCTACACGATAATTAAACATGTTTGAGATTCGTTGATTTAAATATTGAAAGATTAGCTGGATTATGTTAGTCGGAAACAACTGGACACAGCTGCATATGGGGTTTCACTCACCTTACAACGCTAAATATTACCGTCCAATCTGACCTCGACCTGTTTCATCCTACTTGCTATTAAGATATTCAATTGATAATCAATAAGGTGTAAAATATCAATAATGTAAGGCACAAAAGTGAATGTTATAAAGGTGGTGAAAGGTACGAATCTGAAGTCGCAATTACGACACACTTTCGTTTCATGTGAATGAAGACATTTAATTGGTGGAAAATCGAGTTGGCATAAAATGCGAAGTAGCGCCACCGTAAATGTCCAATGCAATTGGTTGTAAGATGAAAGTTAACAGGTCAATATGCACAGTTTTGTCCGACTAAGAAAAATGACTTCGATTTGCTCTACAATCGTGTCTGTAATTAACGATTGATATCACTATTGCTCAAAATCGTTGTTTTCCAGATATATTAATTTACGTTTACACATGAGTATTGTGAAGCATCAACTCCAGAACGGCGACTGAATTCGCACAAGGTATGGCTGTAGTCTTTGTCAAGTTCAATCCCTTGTTTATATTTACGTATAAAGTATTATAAAATCAATTGTGACATGTCCGTGTGGTTCTATTACCTCCCCCCCCCCTCTCTCACACTCCCATATTAATGAAACAGAAAACACGTTTTCATTTGCGTCGATCTCATTGCATTGTTTGACACGTTTTATTACATAAACATACTTATCATATTGTTTTCATTGTAGTTTTAGTAAGAAGGAAGAAATGATCAAAGTACTGAGAAGCAGTCTTATACTTTTGGTGGTCCATGCTGTTTTTGGTTGTGACAGAAGTCAATTTACTTACTATTTACAAAATGTTTGTACGGCTGGAAACACTTTAGACATTTTTCATCAAGAATGGCTGGTGCAGTGTGGAAGCCCGATTAATGTAGTGCAAGACCAATTGCCCTCACCACTGTACGTTCGGTACGATGTGCTAGACGTAGGTATTATTTTATAATCCCGAACGTTCTAGAATAGAACAGAATCGTTCTTTAAAAACCTTTATATACGCGGTATCCACATTTTCCCCTTTTTAATGGTTGGCTGTTATATATTCTGGCGCATGTTATCCTTACGGCCATACTAAATCGACTTCGTCAGGTTCTGGGAACATATTTTACTAATAAATGTCTTACGGGAAGAGTCACTGAAGAAATAACAGAATTACAGCATCATTATACATTATTTGAATGAGAAATCGCGGCTGTCAATCAAAGAAACAATCGATTAAAGATATTGTTAATTTCAACCTGAAGTGATGTTTGAACTCAGATATTGGCCGACATTTATGTGAGAAATTAATTTGGTATGGCTATTTAAACGTATCAATTACAACTAATTCAAGTTGTTCATAAAACGTTAGGTCCACAACCAACCACTTTACTTTTTGTTATATGTTACCGGCCATAAAATTTGCAAAATGTCGCCATTTAATATCTAATGGGAATTTCCTGTTGGAGACAGTGGGTGTAGGCAGCGAAATTTTTAGGCGGGGCCAGCGATCTGTTAATTAAGTCTGTACATGGCACTTCAGAGGATTTCACATGATCTTCTAGCAAAGAAATCAGTGTTCCGACTTTGCGCTCTACATATATTTCCTAACTGCAAGGTATTCCGGATATGAATCGATAGACTAATCAAATCATACTTTTAGACTTGAAGTGAACTGTGAACTCCGTCATTGTTTAAAATTTGTGTGAAGCATTTTTATTAATTTTGCGACTTAAACGTCGAAAATCAAATTGTGATTATGGCGTTTAGATCGCCAGTCAACCATTTTAAAGTTTTTGTTACATGTTACTGAGCATGAATTTTGAAAAAATATAGCTTTTTAATATTAAAGTCGAAGTTTTTGTCAAAACCAATATCGGAATTCAAAGCTCATTTCTGGTTTCATTTGTCAACTGGTTAATTGATTGACAGCCGGGATTGGTCAATTGCAAAATGATAACAATAGTTTCGTTGTCTATTAAATTGTCAGGAAACGAGAAAAATCTCATCAGGGAATTTTCAAATTACAAAGAATTTTCTTCATAAATCGGATCATATCTAGGAAATATCAGCTGCGATTGGTCAATTGAAACAATGTCTAGTCTTACTCACACAACACAATTATTTAGCACAGAAAAACTAAAAATGTGCATGACTAAACAAAAAGTTGTTAAAATGAAAACTCATGACAAAACTACAATTATTTAATTTATGTACCGGTCTTTCGAAGGCATATTAGCATTGAAACCGAGAGTTTCTGAATCTTATCGATGGCTTAAAAAAGGAGGTTGACTTGTCGAAAATGTTATACACGAATGTTTATGCACGGGGTCCCGTCGTGATTATAAAGAGTTGTTAAAGATGATTTGATTTTATTATAGGAAAAAACCTACTGATGTGCTGTTGTTGATGCAAGATGAAAATACTTCAGGTGGTCTTTCACTACTTCCTCGTCTTGAATGGGCAGAGATGGGTATTCAGGTATGTAGCGAATAAGATGATTCCAGGCCAATTCCACGACGTCGCATTGCTGTATGCTCGAACGTATACATGTAAATCGGTGTACTTAAGATTTTGAACGTCGAATTCAACCATTATCATTTGGGAGACATATTGTTTTGCCTGCCGAGTATGTCTGTCCGTCCTTCAATGCCTTCTTGTCCGGGCGAATGGTAACTTGGTAACTTTAGGGTCGAGTTTGATTAAACTTCACACACTAGACCAGTATCACCTCTAGTTGTGTACGACACCTTTCTTTTTACAAAATGGCTATCGCTTTTTTCACCCATTTTACTCCGTAATTCGATATTTTATTGGGTGAAAGACTTCTCTGTAACAATAAGGCCATTTTTATGAAACTTTACACACATGTTCAGTATCACATGTAGTTGTGCACGACTCTTTTTGAAAATGATTGCCAGTTTCAAAATGACCGCAATTTCTCCCAAAATTTACAATTTGGTAAAACTTCACGCTCTCGTTCGGTATCACATATAGGTGTACACTACCCTTTTTTCAAAATGGCGGCCGGTTTCAAAGTGACCGCTACTTTACTCCGTAAATTGACATGTTCTCTTTCGAAAGTATTCTCATACAATAACCTAGGGCCGATTTTGATTAAACTTTATCATTAGCTAGCAAAGCGTCAGCTTTGATAGCTTAAGTTACCCGACAAAATTCTAGGTATTCTCAAAGTTCAACGGGTGCAAACTGCAACTTGATGCTTAACCACTAAACCAATTGAATGCTTACTCCAGAAAAGTAGTTCTTATGTATTTCAGGAATATTGCAAACTCTATTTAAATTGTAGAGAATTCTTTCAAAAGAATGCTATTTAACCCATTCTAACTCTATCCCGCCTTTTCAGCATCTCAAGACAAAAAGCATTGGAAAACATTATGGACATTAAAGACATTCCTTGTAGCAAGTAATTTCTTCATTGTCCACAATGTTTTCTACACTATAAGGGAAATCTTTTCTAAATTCAACCATCCTGAAATTGTCGCCTGCAACTTTTTTCAATTCGAACCAGTCATGTTGTAATGGGTTAACTCCTTCGTTACTTTAACCTCTTTTATGTATCCTGAAAATCTTTGGAAAAGAAAATTGCTGAACAAAACTACGCGTTGCTAGCTTACAGTTCTTTCAGTGCTTTGATTTTTATTTTAGAAACTTATCTTCTTTTTTTACCAAAATGGCCACATTTTTACTCCATCATCTACGTAGTTGAGGAGACAATACTTTTGATAAATTCATCGATAAGCATAAAATTGTAAATTAAATTGATAATTCTTTTTTCAAAAAATACAATATTAAAGCTAGTAATAATAATTATGATAAACCTTATTTGTAGATTTTATCTGCTGATCAGGAGATTTTTTGTCACTTTATCCACAGCATTCTAGATTTACTGTTCGTAATTCTTCCAAAAGAATTGATTTGAATAAGAGCCCATTTATGAACAGAATACACATTTGATCGGTACAACAGTTGGCGAAAGGATCAAATAAGCTCGTAATACACCTTATATCATATATTTTCAGGGCGATTTAATGTATTCGTGGTACGAGATTCCAGTGATTCTGCCAGGTAGCTATCAAAACAATTATCTGCACAGAGACAAGTTAGAAAATATCAGATTTTTTTTCAAGAGTAAACATTCATTTCTCATCCTTTGACATTTTAGAAATCTTTTCAATCTTATACTTTAGAAAAAGCATACACAATGACACAGTTATTATAGGTTACCCATAATTAAAGTATATGATGCTTAAATGTAGCGCCTCGGACTCTTAATTATGACGTTAAGGCACCGAACCCCGGTCTAGGCTCTTATCCTTAGAGACATTTGTCTTCAACCAATGGGTGGATAATCGTAAACTTATGTGGGATGAGTAGCTGGAGGCTAGTAAATGGTGTAGTGGTGACACAGGTATGGCGTATTCCAGGTGAGGTGCTCAAGCCACAAAAAATTCTTTAATACTTTTACGTTACGTTAAACTCCACTCAATCAACCATAATTTTGGCCGGTATAAAACGGTTGGCAAAATAGCGAGGTTCCTACCTACAGAATAGCGAAGATGACACAGAATAGTGCAATCAGGTATCTGTCTATATGAATAGCTATGCAATCCGCGTTAATCTCGCTATTCAAAGGTATTGCATTTTCATTCCAGATTGTACCTCGAAATGCCGCAGTGAAAACGGACTTGACACAAAGTATACGATCATGATATTTGAAGAAGAAAACCCATATCCGTATCCGTTCGAGGTCACCAAACTCGTATTCGACATTGGGGATTTCATGGACATGTTTAATATGTGTAATCCAATCGCTAAATCCGAATTCTATGTTCCAGCTAACTAGGAAAAACCAACAAAGCGAATCTGTTCGATTAATAATTTGACCGGTCATTTAAGTGTTCATTTCATACAATGACACCAACTATTCTTAATATCCCAATCATGATATCAACACAAAATATGAAATACGTAAATGCTACTTGTTAGATTCAATTTCAAGTAATTATGCAATTAATGTAGTAACTTATTGACTGAACCGTTGAAAAGGTATTTTTGAACATTATCTTTTCTTAATTCACCTACACCTAATAATTTTTCTTTTAACGTTTGCATATCTTCTCTTTCTGTTATGAAGCTGAATAAATATATTGCTGCATTTCTGATTGTATACTTTCTGATATTGGGCCCAGTCAATAGTATCAGGGATCCTAGGTGTTTCTATGGCGGAGTTGTTAATGTGCCTATCAAATGACTCTGGGTTACGGGTTCGAGCCTGTCCGTCACTAAGTGTGACCAGCAACTTTAGCTTTTCAAGCTTTGAAATGGTCAACATTACACAGCCCCTCTCTCCCGCGCTACTCTGTCCTAGGCACCTTAGTTGAGGTAAACTCGAAAGACATTTTTTGTAAAACATATTGACAGAAACATAAGATAGGTACCAAAATTGTATCAACAAAAAATATCTCCCGTTTTTAGCTCACCTGAGCTAAACGTGCTCAATGTGAGCTTTTGAGCTCCTTGGTTGACCCTTTTCAAAAGTTGTTCGTAGAATTTTGATTTATGCCCAAATATGGGCGTGGCAGGGCGTGGCAGTTTTTGACTTAGAAATCTCTAGACATCTTCTGCTCAGTAACCATAGGGCCAATTTCAACCAAACTTGGCATGAATGTTCCTTGGGTGACCCTTTTTAAAAGTTGTTCGCTGAATTTTGATTGACCCTCAAATATGGGCGTGGCAGGGCGTGGCAGTTTTTGTCTTTGAAATCTTTAAACATCTTCTCCTCAGTAACCATTGGGCCAATTTCAACCAAACTGTGCATGAATGTTCCTTGGGTGACTCTTTTCAAAAGTTGTTCCTGGAATTTTGATTTATGCCAAAATATGGGCGTGGAAGGGCGTGGCAGTTTTTTGACTTTGAAATCTTTACACATCTTCTCCTCAGGAACCATTGGGCCAATTGCAACCAAACTTGGCATAAATGTTCCTTGGGTGACCCTTTTCAAAAGTTGCTCGCAGAATTTTGATTTACGCCCAAATATGGGCGTGGCAGTTTTTGACTTTGAAATCTTTAAACATCTTCTCCTCAGTAACTATTGGGCCAATTTCAACCAAATTTGGTATGAATATTCCTTGGTTGACTCTATTCAAAAGTTGTTCGCAGAATTTTGTTTCATGCCCAAATATGGGCGTGGCAGTTTTTGACTTTGAAATCTTTAAACATCTTCTCCTCAGTAACTATTGGGCCAATTTCAACCAAATTTGGTATGAATGTTCCTTGGGTGACCCTTTTCAAAAGTTGTTCTAGAATTTTGATTGATGCAAAAATAAGGGCGTGGAAGGGTGGGGCAGTTTTTGACTTAGAAATCTTTAAACATCTTCTACTCAGTAACCATTTGGCCAATTTCAACCAAACTTGGCATGAATGTTCCTTGGGTGAACCTTTTTCAAAAGTTGTTTGTGAAATTTGATTGACGCCCAAATATGGGCGTGGCAGGTTGGGGCAGTTTTTTATTTAGAAATCTTTAAATATATTCTCCTCAGTAATCATTGGGCCAATTTCAACAAAACTTGGCTTGAATGTTCCTTTGGTGACCCTATACAAAAGGTGTTTGCAGAATTTTGATTTACGCCCAAATATGGGCATGGCACGGCGGGGCAGTTTTTTTACTTTGAAATTTTTAAACATCTCCTCAGTAACCATTGGGCCAATTTCAACTAAACTTAAATGAATATTCCTTGGTTGACCCTTTTCAAAATTGTTGGCAAAATTTCGAATCATCTTACATTAGTCAGGTGAGCGATTTTCGGCCATTCTGGCCCTCTTGTTTTGTTTTGCCCCAAAATTTTAGAATGGTACAGTTGAAAGCAGTTGCAGACAAAATCCTCATAAAAAACAAAAGAATGGCAGAGTCTAAAATTTTGTTTGTATGTAATGGGTTGACCTTAATATTGGAGTTCAAAGTTCGCTTTTGACAAATTGAGCGATTTGAATGGCCAATCGATTTTTGTTTTACAGCGAAAATCCACCCAATTGAAAACGGTCATGTTCGACTAGATGCTTAATCCTTTCCCGTTTTTCAAAATTTTAGAATGGTCCAGTTAGAAAGAAGTTGCAGACGACAGTCTAAAAATGGGGGCATTTGATAAATAACCGAGCTACGAGTTAGAAAATATTTTTGGAAAAGAACAATTGCTTGTTACAAGCAATTTCTTCTTTTCCCAAGTATGAAATAAGAAGGAATTGTGCGGGAAAGGGCTATATTTTGAAAACAATCGCCACCGAATTTTTTATGCACAGTTTCCGCTAGTACACGGAGAGAACGTGGAAGATCTGCATTGAAAATTAATTCTTTTAGGCATGCCAAAATTGGTCTGATCTGTCTAATATCACAAGAAAAGGGGCATTATGGAAATTATTAAAAAATCCTCATTAAAACAAGAAATGGTGTCTTTTGGTAAATAGCCGCCGTCATAGCGCAGTTGGTAGCGCGTCGGACTGTCAATATAGAGGTCCCGGGTTCGATCCCCGACGGCGGCACTCATCCTTTCCGACTATTTGTCTCTCACCAGTGGGTCGATAATCGTAGACCTATGTGGGGTAGCAGCTGGAGGCTAGGAAAGGATGTAACGGTAGTACTGGTGTGAGAAATACCAGGATTCCATTGTTAGGTGCTCCAGCCGCCGCGATATAACTGAAAGATTGTTGAAGGCGGCGTAAAACCCCATTCAAACAAACAAACTTTTGGTAAATGCCAAACCGTTCGTTGACGATATAAATGACGTTCTTGTAGTTTGAATAAGCTTTAATTACGACGCTCCCATTCCCATATAACCCCACTTTTTTACGCCCCTCAAAAAAAAAAAAAAAAAAAAGAAAATATTTTGGAAAAGGAAGAAATCGCTTAATACAAGTTTCTTTATCCACAATGTTTGGTCCAAAGGTAACAAATAATATCAAAAGTTCATAAAAAAAACCATCTGCAACATCTTTGAAATTTGGAAGAGTCTAAAAGGTAATTGGTTGACCTTAATGTTTCTTTATCCACAACGTTTTGCCCAAAAGTAACAAATATTTAGAAGGCCAGTGAAAAGCCAGCAAGGTTATACATATACTTCTTACAAACGTCAAGGCAAAGCAACCTTAATTTTTTTTTATTCTACATTACACGATCTATGTAAATACTCGAGCCAAATATCCACGATTACTATTATTAATTTTTTTTGCGCAAACTGGCAATAGCTTTGAACATAAGAAGTTCACAAATCGATTTTGTTTGTTTGAATTGGGTTTTACGCCGCTTTCAACAATCTCTCTGTTATATCGCGGGGGCTAAAGCACCTAACAATGGATTCCTGGTATTTCTCACACCAGTACCGCCATCACATCCCTTCCTAGCCTCAAGCTGCTATCCCACATAAGTCTACGATTATCAACCCATTGGTGGGAGACAAATAGTCGGAGAGGATGAGTGCCGCCGTCGGGGATCGAACCCGGGACCTCGAGATTGACAGTCCGACGCGCTACCAACTGCGCTATGACGGCGGCAAGTCACAAATCGAACATCAACATCTGAGAGGCGGACGAGTCTCGGGAGCCGGTCACCTATAGCCTCATTATTGTCAAGAAAATAGACTCCACCATCAAGGAAACCAGGCATAGAAAGTCAGTCAAAGCCATAACAACTTATTGAGGTAACAGCAATAACACTCAAACTCCTGTAAATATAGAAAAACCTGGGAAAGCAAATGAAACTAAAAGAAAAACACGGTTGGGAGTGGTGGGTTAATTTTTTCTGTCCCCTTCTAATAGAGCAATCGTATTGAAATTAAAATAATTTCGAGAAATAAGCCAACTTACTTGTCTTCAATCTGATGCAACAAGGAAGCTGCATCGTTTTATTTACCTAATCGTTACCAAAATACAAATCTGTTCCAATTCATTGCAAAAACTGTTAGTGCGAGAAGGCCCTACAAAATAATCAGCTTTCTGAGGATAACGACAAATTCAATTATTTAAGATGGCCAATGAAAAGCCAGAAAGGTAATGCATATACTTCTTAAGAACGTCAAGGCAAAGCAACCTAAAATTATGTTATTGTACACCTGTAAGTACGCGATCTATGTTATAACTAGAGCAGAATATCTGCGATGACTATTATTATTTATTGTGGCGCAAACTGGCCATGGCTTGAACATTAGAAATTAACAAATCGACCCTAAACATCTGAGTGGGGGATGAGTCTCGGGAGCCGGTCACCTGCAGCCGCATTATTGTTAACCAAATTGACTCCGCCGTCCAGGACACCTGCCACTGTGGCTTAAAGCGCAGCACCGCCATTAAATGATAGAGAGACCTGGAACATTGCTCATTTGAAAGACCAGAAAATTAGGTCCTCCAACTGAGGTGTGGTCGACGGACTTTCATCTGAAGTAACTGGTCTGACCATAAAAACCAACATAAAATCAAACCAATACTGACAACGCACCTGCACAATCAAGTGCGTACTATTTTAACGCTTCTAGGTAAATATCAAAATGTATCAGACTTTAGCCTTACAAAATTGAATAATGTAATTGTCAGTTTCGTCTATCAAAGATGAGCGATCTGATTGGTCGAAAAATTTAATTCATACCTCCATGAACAAAATTTTGAGCACGCAGCCATTTTGTATGCTTCCGCACAAAATAGTCCCATACAAAAAGGTATCAAAATATGTAAAGTGTTTGCTTTTTTCGCTTGATGCTGTTAAATTATAAGAAATGAAGAGAAAAATGTTTGTTTTCATGGAGATATGAACCGAAAAACCTAATCACGTGTGATTAGGTTTTTCTGTTCATACCTCCATGAAATCAAAAAGTATTCTCTTCATCTCTTAAATGAATTAGGCTTTTAAGAATACGTAATATAATAAGCCGAACAAACTATCAAATATTTACAGTTATTATATATCTACACTATTTCAAAAGGCTTCCATGGTCCTGTCTCCATGTTCATGGGGAAACCCGAATATCTGAGGCTGAAAAGGTTTCAATTGCTTGTGCTAGTCGGTACAAACATTTCATTGCCAATAAAAGACAAATGAACGCCATCTGCACAAATTACCCTGTGTCAGATTCGACCAATTCTGGATATTTGAAATGAGCACCGCCCTGCACGAGTAATTCAGTTGCAATTTTACTGTTTAAGCGAAATCTACATTTTTGGCGCGGCAAAATTTGTTACCATACTATCAAGGTATCAGGCATCAACTGTTTGAGTTTACTTAAAGGGAGGTATCGATGTTTATGAAACCTAGATAAGAAAAAAATACCAAGTGCCGAAAAACATACTCAAACGAACATTGAATACTTTAAGTTAGGTCAGGTACTGTCTTGGTGGTAATCTAATAGACCTAAAAAGGCATTTTGTGGTTATATCGGAGAGGTTCATAGGAATTCCAGGTTATTTTTAGATATCACGAAATTCGGCTGTCGACATCGAAAGACCTCATTTGCATAAGACCCAAAGTCAAATGAAGACAACAAATTTACTAGCGAAACAGCCAATGTCCTAAATCATGTCACACGAAAGGCTAAGCGCAAAACTACGGTAAGTATTTATATTCATAATAACGCTTACGACAGTTTTGGATTGATCTTTACAGACCGGCTAGCGAACATAACTCCTGATGACGTAACGATGACGTTGGTTTGATGTTATTTAACGAAATGCAATGTTCCAACGGTTATGCGCGCCACATGAATGTCCTATATTCTTCACAACTGTCTCGGATTGATCTAAAAATAGATTAATAGCCTACGTAGGCTATTAGGGAAATGCCCTGCTTTTTTCTGATAAGCGACCTCCGATTTTTGCAAAAACACTTTGCGACATAATGTATTCAAATAGTATATGAGAGGAAATAAAAGTAATTAAAATCTGTGACATGAAAAAACATCGATACCTACCTTTAAAACGATGTTCATAACATGGTTACGTGAACACTTGACATATAACTGGAACCGCCATCTGACTCCGCTGGCCACAACCATGGAAGTTACTGTTAGATGTAAAACAGTGTTATTTTGAAAGTAATATATGGTTAGTAAAATGAAACAAAATAAGTTAATTGATTTGCAACCTAAACGTCGAAGCTACAGCTTGAATAAGTTGTAGGTACGACGATAAAGTTTCCAAACCAACAAAAATGCTTCACATAAATGTGAGCCGATGTCGGACTTCAAAATTACTCCCGGTCTAAAGGAAAGATTCCATTGATCGTTAGGTTCTTTGATTGGCATACGCGAATGGACAACTAAACACAGTTACTAATAAATAAACTAAAACAATGTAATACGCAAAACACCATGTGTGGCACACTCGAAAAAGAGAAAATCCCTTTCATCGGTTCCTATGGAGTAGCGGCATAATTTAGTAGGCAAAGTTTACCAGGGTGTTATAATTTGAATACGTTACAAGACCATGAGGGCACATATACTTGACACTTATCACAATATTTCATAAATTGCGTTTAGACGCAGTGATCAGTACAAGGAAAGGCCAGTACATGTACATGTATCTCATATTTAACAGACAGAGAGCATAATACAGTTGGATGAAAATTAACTTGGTATACTCATTCTCATATACGTTTTATGCTAAGGAAAATTCACTTTTTATTTTGAAAAGTTACAAGACCATGAGGGCACGTATACTTGACACTTATCACAATATTTCATAAATTGCGTTTAGACGCAGTGGTCATTACAAGGATAGGCCATTGCATGTACATGTATCTCATATTTAACAGACAGAGAGCATAATACAGTTGGATTAAAATTAATTTGGTATACTCATTCTCATATACGTTTCATGCTAAGAAAATTCACTTTTTAATTTGAAAAATTACAAGACCATGAGGGCACATATACTTGACACTTATCACAATATTTCATAAATTGCGTTTAGACGCAGTGGTCAGTACAAGGAAAGGCCAGTACATGTACATGTATCTCATATTTAACAGGCAAAGAGCATAATACAGTTGGATGAAAATTAATTTGGTATACTCATTCTCATATACGTTTTATGAAAATTCACCTTATAATTTGCAGGATTAATTAGTTTATTTTTCATTTCTTTAAAAGCAAGGTGATGATCTATGGCTATCAGAAAAAAAACTTACGAAAAACTAAGTTTTTTTTCAACGTTTAAGCCTTTCATTTGAACGAAATATTATAGACAGTGCTTGAGAAAATGAGTTTTCTAGAAGCCAACCACCCACATTCTACATATTAGACAACACGGTGTTAATGTCAGTTCTGTTTGTACCCAAACACCAAAATACAAGAATCGTAGGCACACAAAAGAGGTGTATTCTTCACAAATGCAAACATGTCATTAACCTAAATAAGAATTAAAAGAGAGCCTTGTGTAGAATATTACAGAACTCCGCATATTGTTGATGCAAACGATATCTGGGGACATGTAACGTTTTCTATCCGTAAGGTAGAACCTATACCTTCCTAAAATATCACGACTAAAACCGTTGATAAAAGGAATGGAATGATCGATGTTATTTACCCTAGTCATGCTGAACTCGGAATATTCCTTTTTAGGCAGGAGGTATAGACAAAGATCAGACTAAACATATTTGCAAACTGATCTTAGTCTACACCACATGTTTGTCTTCTTTAAGCCAAAGTTTCTTATTGAATTAATTTTCAAAAGAAATATTGACCCACAATCAAGCCTTCCGGTGCTTTCAGCCCTTTAATATTCCAAGCAATTCGGAAGTGAATTTTATTACTATGGCAAGGGTGAAAAGCTCTCTGTGACCCCAACAAAACTATACTCACACTATTGCCCTTAACCACCTTCAATCTTATGAAATCAGAGAGAAATAAAAGACATGGGCCACTTAGTGAACGACTGTTAAAGGAAGGTATCGATGTTGTTTTTTTTTCCATGTCATAGATATTCATTATTCTTTTTCCCTCTCATATACTCGTTATCTTCCGATAAGTGGCATTTTTCAAATAATGACCTATCTAATTTGAGCATTCTTGGTAGTATCATTCGTGACAACTCGGCCGATTCCGTCGAACTACATTCAAAATGTCAGCGCCCTTGAAAAGCACGCAACGAATTTTTTAAGTCCCTCCTCGGAGCACAGGTAAGACATAAATGCTTTCATAATTTAAAATAATTATTTTACTTATTAATTTGGGGCGACAGTTCAGTTTGTTTTTTCCACAATTGTAGTTTTTATTGCAATTATCCACTTGCTACTTTTTGGCGATATAATATGGAGATATGCGTACGACGTAGTAATATTTATCCCAATCCGGATAAGTGATACGGTCCCGAAGACAGGTCAATCTTCGGAGAATATGACATGCGCACACAACGCTCATATACTATTTTGATACAATATACTTAAAAGTAGTTTTGCGAAAAATCAGAGATCGATTATCAGAATAAACCAGGGTGTTTCCCTAAAAGTACGTAGGCTGTTAATCTATTTTTAGATTAAGTCGAGAAAGTTGCAAAGATTAACCTGGAATTCCGCCGAACCTTTCCTATATAACCAAAAAGTCACTTTAAGCCTATCAGTTTACTGCGAAGACAATATCTGACCCAGATTTTAATGTTAAGCGTCCGTCTGAGCGTATGTTTAGGCAATTGGCATTTTTCCTATCTAGATTTCAGAAACATCGACACCTCTTTTTAAAGGGAGTTATCGATGTTTCTGGATCCTAGATAAGAAAAAATTACCAAATGCCGAAAAATACGCCCAAACGAACATTTGTTACTTTAAGGCTTAAAGTGGCTGTTTGAGGTTATATCTGAAAGGTTCAGAGGAATTTAGCTGTCGACCTTATTGCATATGACGCAGTCAGTCGAAGGTAACAAATTGACAAGCGAAACAACCAATGTCCTAAATCATGTCACATCAAATGGTAAGCGTAACTGCGGTAAGTGTTCACATTCGTAATAACGCTTACGACAGTTTTGCACTGATCTTTACAAAATTAAAGACCGGCTAGCGAATATAAATCCTGATGATGTAACTATGACGTAATTCAAACTAAATATGAGATTCCAACGTTTATATACACCACGTGAATGACCTTTTATATTCTTTGCAACTGTCTCGGCTTAATCTAAAAATAGATTAATAGCCTACGTAGGCTGTTAGGGAAATACCCTACTTTTTTCTAATAAGCGACCTCTGATTTTTGCATAAGTACTTTTCAGAATATTGTATTCAAATAGTATTTGAGAGGAAATAAAAATAATAAAAATCTGTGACATGAAAAAAAACATCGATACCTACCTTTAAAACCGATCTAAAATTCATACATTGATTTCTTTCGCGAAAACAAAAATCAACAAAGAACACCTATCAAATACTATATATTTCATATTAGAAAAAGAAACGAGTTGGTAATTTCCAACTTCTACTTTGTACCTTTTAGCTAGCAAAGCGTCAGCTTTGATAGCTTAAGTTAACAGACAAAATTTTTAGGTCTTCTCAAAGTTCAACGAGAGCAAACTGCCAATGGAGGCTTAACCACTAAATCCATTGAATACCTACGCCACAAAAATATTTCTTCTATATTTTAGGAATATTGCAAACTCTATTCAAATTTCAGAGGACTCTGTCAAAAGCAAGCTATTTGACCCATTCCCACTCAAATCCCCTTTTTGAGCATGTCACGAATAACGCCTTCGAAACATCGTGGACAATTAAGAAATTGTTTGTAACAAGCAATTTCATCAATGTCCACAATGTTTTTACCCAATAAGGGATTTTTTTTAAATTCACAATGCTTTGCTAGCTGACAGTACTTTCAGTTCTTTAATTTTTATAATGGCGAACAATTCTGGCACATATCAAACGTTGTGGTAGATGATCTTGAATACTAATAATATGATAATAATAATAATGTCTTTATTCTGTGAAGGTAAACAAAAAGACAATCATGTTAATTAAACAATTAGAAAATAAATCTTTTTTACAATGTTGCCTTCACTAAATGAAAATGAAGTGAATGTAATAGTTTAATTATCAATGACACAAAAGCTGAAAGAAAACATCATATGATGAAGAAACAACATATGACATAAGAATAACGATAGATAGGTTTGACAGGATCAAATTAAATAATATATGCATTATTATATTCTTGGACAGTCACACCCTGCTCTTTAGTGATTTAAACATGTTCCGCTTGGTCTGTTGATTCGTTTACTCACAAATACTTTTTACATTGATTCTTGATGCTAGATAACGAAGTTAAATTTCTAAATGAAATAGGTATTTCATTCCACACACTCATAACACTGTAAGAGAAAGATTGTTTCTTGTACAATGTATTATATTTAGATGTCACTATTTAACTGTTTTGAAAAATGGCGTTCAAAGATCTTTGAAATAGTCGTAATATAGATATTGGTGTTGGTTTATGATTATTAGGATCTTTCTTATCGGAGTCCTTATGCAACGGAAGAACATACGCTTCCTTCAAAACATTTGGAAATTGCCCTTTGCACCACTCTTGTGGATAATAGAAGTCAATGGTAAAATTGTATGGTCGCCACAAGATTTCTAAATAGTTGCACCGATACCATCAATTCCAGTTGATCTACTTTTGTCAAGATTACGTATCATTTCATACACTTCAAAAGGTGTGATAAAATTTATTTAAAAAACTTGCCCTTTCAAAGTATTTTAAGTATGGTTGCAAGTAGGGAAAATTGGCTTCACTGAATTTTGACTTTTTTTTACAATATTTACTACATTAATAAAATTATCATTGAGGGAGTCCATTATATGCTGTGCTCCTCGGATAAATTCCCCATTGAAAATCATTTCCGCAGGAAACAGGACCCGATCAGTAATTAAATTGTCATTGTTTTGTATTCTGTTTAAGTCTTTCCTTGGATCTTTACTACTTGTTCTTTAATTTATTGATTGCAGTATTATAGAATTATTTCTTGTTTTCTCGAATGAGATACACTTCTTGGTTTCTCACAGTTTAATACTTATCCCATTTTGTAAACTTATGACAGCGATCTCGTTCGTACATTGCTTGTTTTACCTCGGTATTTATCCATTCGGGCAGATGATTATTTTAAATACGTTTCGACTCAATTGGAGCATTCCGTTACAGACAAAGTAAAATAAAGAAAGAGCATTTTCCGGATCATACACAGTCTCAATTATATGAATATCTGAAGCAATTTAATCAATTTGAAAATCGACCACTGAACAGTTTTGAACCTTCTATACGAAATAATTGAATGGCAATTGTCTCTAAACGGCCTGTTTCTTACTTTTTGTGTCAAACAAACTGGAAGAAGATCGCATAGTGAAAGAGGCGAAACAAATATTTCAGTAACTCTGTCATTTCGATTCGTATAGACATGGTTTATAACAGTGGAAGATGTTTTTGATATTCGAGTTGGTTCGTTAACTATTTGTGAGAGTCCGTATTGTAAAGTAAACTTTAACCACTCTGTACACTCAAAGTATTTCTTATCTGATAAGTAGTTAAAGTTTTAGTCTCAAATAATTTGATAGTCAGTGCAATTTTCATCTGCTTTCTGCACTTGCATATCAAATGAAGATATCCAATCTTTATTAGACTACAATAGAAAAGATTTAGAGTTTTGCAGCTTACTTCAATCCATATAGATTCTATATTCACCGATTATAAATCTGGCATACGGTTAAACAGGGTGCGATTTTTTTAATAAGCCGAAATCTCCCACCCTTTTTGTGTTTTATATCTTTACTTGTAATTGTATAATTAGGATCATTGAAGTTTCGGTCGCCCAAAGAATCGCAGAGAGATGTTTCGCATGCGCCAAAAGTGTCCATTTCATATGCAGATAATATGTATTTGGCCTCATCAAATTTTGGGAGAAGGTGTTGAACATTGGGTTAACGATATGTAGAATTTCTTTGTTTAAATTTTACATGTTGGTGCACTATACTTTTTGTTTAAATTTCATTTGTTGGTCAAGTCTACTTATAGAGCGTGAGAAGAAATAGTTGTTACTTTAAGGAATCATCGATTCATCAGTTGGTTCATTATTCGTACATTCTTTGAATTTAGAATTTGAATAAGAAATAGTACTATTAGAATAAAATAGTGTATAAGAATTTAAATTAGAACTATAATTAGCTTTAGAACTAGATCCATGTAAATTGGATAGGTTCTCAGAGTTAGTGATTAGAACGATGCAGATACAAGGAAATAATTGACAATTTGAACATATGAAACATAAAGCATTGAACTTGTTATTAAGGCAGATTGGTTTGTATCTGTCCGCGATTTCCAAATGCAAGAAGACTCGCCTAAATTAAGAGAAAAAAATGATTGGTCGATCCACAATCCATACAGCGGGGATTTGAAATCTCACAGTTCTTCATTCTGATTGATCTGTTTGCTAGTGCATCACGTAAGTTGTTTTGTTTGTTATTCTCACAATCCTCAATTCGAGGCCCTTCTTGTCAACAAAAATAACAGCACCTGAGGAATATATGCATTTTGTCTCTATTTCGGTTTATAGCCAGAGATTGCACCTGAGATAACCTCGGTAAAAAATTCAACCCACAAATAGTTAAATATGAAAACATCTAACGCATTACATATTATATTCTGCCAACCGGAAAGTGGATCGGACCAAATTGCATGACTGCGAGTATTAATTAATACGCCCGATTAGGGTAAGAAGGACGAAGGCGAGATAAGTCTGATTCAAATCCGGCGCTTGATGTACAGAACTTTCGTGTGAGTGTTCTGAATTTGGCAAAGTAATCAAACAAATTGATGAGTGAATGGACAGAAAGTCAGGAGATATATGATATAATGGACAATTATTAATCATGTATATTAATATCATATTGTTAAGAAAAAATATTGCGTATATTCTATTTCGAAATAATTTTACTTACTCTAGAGTTACAGTTTAAAACAGTCCGATTGAACGGAGTTGCTGTTTAAGCCTGATGAGCGAAGCTGTCGGTTTTACGCACAGTTAGAATGTTATGTTTACCAAATTAATTCATAGGACCATATTCGAAATGTCTGCAAACAATTTGGTCGTGCACGGGTTTTTTGCCTGTATTTACATGTATTTACCTCCGAATTCTACTCAAAGGATAAACATGGAATAGCAACGTCTGCATATCGCTTTTGAGGGGATGTAAACTTGGTACACGACCGCCCACTCTCTCTCGCTCCCTTTACCTGGATATTATAAAGCGCATATTTTCGTAACGAAATTGTGTGGTAGAATACTCGCATCGCACGCGAGAGCCTCCTAATTCGAATCTAGCTTCATCCCCCCCTCTAGCTCTCTTTCTCTAGCTCTCTCTCTCTCTCTCTATCTAGCTCTCTCTTTCTAGCACTCTCTCTCTCTAGCTCCACTGGTTGAAAGTCAGCGGGCTTTTGTCATGATATGGTGTCCGTCGTCCATCCGTCAATTTTTACCTTAAAATCTTCTCAGTAAGTTCTTATCAGAATAAAGCCAAAATTCACAAGAAGGATCCTTAGGTGGCCTTTCTCAGATTTCTTCAAAGCTGGAGAGAAATTATTGTGGGCAGGTTGTGTCCCAAAGCGTACAAATTAGCAGATCTGCGCGTAATCGACAGTAGATTTGGGTACAAAGTGACACCTATGATAATCCGACCATCAAACTTTTTCGGCCCAGGTTATATATCTCGTGTTTACATATCTAAGGCTTTCAGCCCTTTCAGTGCTTTGGTTGTTTTAGAATCGGAACACACTCGTTCTACGTTTAAAAAAAGGAGTTCCAGTGTCTGATAAATGGATGAGATTTTTCCAATATAGAAACGAATTCAGATTAAATCTTTTACTCACTAGTGTACAGGTTAGTCCATTATCTTCATCTCATCTAGGAATTATCTTAGATATACATATTGTAGTATCAGGAGACCGGGATTTTATATGGTTTATAACATTAAGGAAGTCGTTTTCGACATCATCCTTGTTTCTTCCCTCGGCGAGAACGTTTCTTTCGACTTGTACTACTACTGTACGGTAATTTGAAATCTTCAATCGTTCTAGCGTCCTTTTAATTTACAAAACTTTGCTCCAAGATTCGTCATAACACTAACATTTCAGCCCAGAACTCTTTTATCAATGCGTTTGAGAATTGGGCTTCCTATGATAAGTACCCTATCTAATGTAAGATTTCTGTGATTTACGAAATGATTTTCTGGATTTGCTTTGTCCGGGTAACTCCTCACTAAAGTCTTGTCGCCACGAGTTGAGCATTTCTTGTCTTTTTAGACGTATCGGAGGTTACTATCACTTTAGATTTTCTGTTAACTTTATTCTGTTTTACCTGGCCGAATCTATCCGATATTGATTGCAAGCTTATTTCTTACAGTGTCCGTTGTATTATTGATTTCAGTTACCTTCAACTGCAATGAGTCAGTTTGGTCATTCTTTATGGACGCAATATTGTCCTTAATTCCTCAAAACGCCTTTGAAGTCAACTGAATTTAAGTCAATAGAATATCCTTCACCTCGTGTATTTCTCGAATTAGTTCTTTCAAAGATATGTTTGATAGAGCATCATTGGTATCATCTCGGTCAGATATAGCAGAATGCTTGTGTTTTGCCAGCATAAGTAATGCAGAATCTCTTTTTTTGTAAAGACACCGATCCCGATACAAGCGAATTTGTCTCTGTTTTATTCTCGAACTATCTTGGGTTGCTTCTTTACAAGAGAATTCTGGTGTTTCTGAAGTACTCAAACGACACAACTGATTGACGGGAGTATCTGCCTGTGTACAGTGAGTTGGATCTGTGTCAGCGTACCAACAAGATAGATTTTATTTTCCTGTTAACCTGATTTACAGATGTATTGGAACTATCAAAGTTTTTTCCATGGACTCCAATATTTTCAACATGTGGCTTTGAACAAACAGTGACGACTTTTCAAGTTCACTTAACTTGAACACCGGATGTTATACATGTTCATACAGTACAAATGACCACCATCGTTGTAAATCTTGTAAATCTTGTAGATATTTCTGTATTGCCTTCGGTATTATGCGTAACTGGAATATCGATACATTTCAAAAGGGTTTTCCAACAATGTATAAAACTTCTGTACTTCACTTCTAAAAGCCAGAGTTGAACCCGAATGTCACATCCCCTCCAGGTTTTTTTTTATTTCATCTATGTCAGCATTCTTCAGTTTGTTCAATAGAGATTTTTGTTTATTTAGTTCGTATTGCCTATTTGCAGCTACTTGCAGCTGTAGTGTTATTTTCAAAATTGTTTTAATCGTTCGACGATTTGCCATTGCCGTTTTAGATTTTTGTTTATTGATTCTTCATATATAATTAGCTGTCATGAAATGAAAAACAGCGCAATGCAATATTTCAACACAGAAACAAGTTATCCACACTTGAAAATAGTAGATTTTTATATTTTTTAGATTTATAGCCAGGATGAGTATTGAAAATATCAATTGTATATTGTGTCATTTTGTCCTTTTGTATACTTTCAAACTGCACATTTCTAAAGTTAAATAGTTTATTTAGCTGCAGTTACGACGTTTAGGTCGCCATCCAACCATTCTACTTTTTGTTACATGATACTGACCATTAATTTTGCACAATAACGCCGTTTAAAATCTAAGCGGGATTTCTTTTTGGAGTGGGCGTGACAAGAAGAGTAAGTTTGCGGGGCCAGCGATTGGTCAATTGAGGTATGGGCGATATTGTCAGATCCTGACGTCATCATCATTTCGAATTTTGGTGTTTACTAGGATAAAGCTCAAGTAGCCCCTTATTTTACAAATTAACATTGCGTAGAGCAATTCCATAATTATTTTATTAAAGTGCCAAAGAGCAGGAAGTATATATAACGGTTCTTTGGAAACAATTTTATGCTAACCATTTATGTTTATGTAAATGGACAGACTCGAATCTTTAAAAATAACCATAACTCAGAAAATTTTTTCCAGAGATATAAGAACCACAACGTATACCTAAATGGAGGTAATTGCTGTTAATTAAAAAAAAAAAAAAAAAAAAAACTGATCGAATTCTTATCAATGCTTTTTTTAAGGACCAAGCCACAGCTATATGCTGCTAAAAAGAGTGATTTGGCCTGGTAAATCAGTCCTTTGCTTAATCAAAAAAGAAAATTTTGTTTTAATTTTAATTCCCCAATCGCGTTCGTCAATCAAATAAACAGTCGACCAATGAAATCATTCATTTAGACCATAAATGATTTTTCAACTAAGATATTGGCCTACGTTTTTGTTAACCTTTTTTCCTTATTTAGGCGACTAAAACGTCGTAACAATAGCTTTTTCAAACTATTCTACCTTTTCGTTACATGCTACTAGCCATAATTTTGCAAAATAACGTATGTTTGCACGTTGGATGAACTTAACAACATCAAATATCGAAATAAAGCTTTCGAAAGGTAGGTTTTTAGGGTAAAGGTGGGTGGGGATGCTTAAGCTTACATATTGACAACTTTGAAAATCTTTGTCTGCCAAACAAAAAGTTCTACAACTCTGATATTTGATATGTGGCATCAACTAGTGGACCTCTATCAATATTGTTTAGATTATGTCCCCAGGGTAAAGATTAGCCCGTTCCCGGACGTCACAAGTTAAACATAAACTTATATAGTGAAAATTTCAAAAATCTTCTCTCTCACACTAGAGGGCCTAGAGATTTTATATTTGGTATCTAGCATCATCTCGTGGATTTCTATCAAGATTGTATGAGTTATGGCCCAAGGGTCATAATAAGCAATGCCCTGTCATTAAGTGTTTTACAAACTTTAAGGCTTGTATAGTGAACATTTTAAAAATCTTCTTCTACCAGGCGAGAGGACCTAGAGCATGGATAGTTGGTTTGTAGCACCATTTTGTGGACCTCTATCAAGATTGTACAAATTAGGTCCCCAGGGTCGTAATTAGCTTATTCCCGGACGTCAAAAGTTTAGCATAGGCTTAAATAGTGTACACTTTAAAAATCATCATCTCTCAAACAAATAGGCCTAGAGCTTTGATATTTGGTATGTAGCATCATCTGGTAGATCTCTATAACTATTGTTTATATTATGGTCAAAGATACTGAATTAGCCCAACTCCCTGACCTCACAAATTTTCTTAAGGCTTATATAGTGAAAATTTTAAAACTCTTCTTCTCCTAACAGGAGGGCCTAGAGCTTTGCTATTTGGTATACAGTAACATCTGGCGGACCTCTATCAAGATTGTATAAATTATGGCCCAAAGGTCAGTATTAGCCTGTTCCTAGATGTCACAAGCGTTTGGTGAACACTTTATAAAGATCTTGAATGACCCAATATTCATTGCAGTTGTCTCGGCTTTATCTAAAATAGATTAAAAGCCCACACATGCTATTGATTAATTCTGTAAAAGAACCTATTATTTCCGCAAAACTTTTCAGAATATTTCATTAAAAAAGTGAATGCAAGGGAATTCGAATAATTAGAATCTAAGACGTAAAAAATACAACAACAACATCGATACTTACCTTTAGATAATAACTATACAGTGTTAAGTCTAAAAATATTTTACTGGTGATAAAAGGGGTAAGACAATAAAAAAAAAAAAAAAAAACTCAATAGCTTAATTTTTATGTAAGGTAACTGTATATAGGTAAAAAACCGACACACAAAAACAACAACAACAACAAAAAAAAAAAAAAGAAAAAAAAAAAAAAAAAAAAAAAAAAAAACAAACGAGTATACAATTTGATGCTTAATGTCAATTCTCTTATCTTTGTTCAAGAAACATTGACGATATCTCTCTTTAAAGTGCCATTCTCTCTAGCCCAAATATTCTCAAATAATATGCATCTAAATCAAATTAATCATTTAAGAGATGAAGAGGATGTTTTTTGTTTTCATTGGGGTATGAACCGAAAAACCAAATCACACTGTATGAATACGCGAAGCGGATTCATACATTGTGTGATTAGGTTTTTCGGTTCATACCTCCATGATAACAACAAAAAAAAAAATATTCTCTTCATTTCTTATAATTTAATAGCAGCGAGCGAAAAAAACAAAAGCTTTAAAAATTTTGATAACTTTTTGTATCGGACTATTTTGTGCGGAAGCATACGAAATCGCTGAGTGCTCCAAATTTTGTTCATGGAGTTATGAATATTTTTTTTGACCAATCAGAATGCTCGTTTTTTGATAGACGAAACTGAGAAATAAATTATTTCCACATACATCCACATACATCAGATTGTATTACATAGATGTTCCAGCACAGAACAAAGCACGTGCCGTCGCTTTCACAAGTTACGTGAAATATACGAGGATTAGTCATGTGACTACTTTTTAGTCAAACTCGTCACTAAAACAAACCTGTGTAGTTATAATTCATTCCTTCCCAGACGACAAATTAAATACCAGTCTAAGTTGAATGATGATGCAGATGACAAATTAAAACTTATCTTATATGAAAAACAACCAATGTATACGATGGAAAATGTTTCGGGGAAATAATAAATTGCTTGTTACAAGCATTTTTTTTCTTTTTCTTCCAATGTTTTCTCTTATTTAAAATCACGTGACCGTAAAAACAAATGACTTTATGGGAAAGGGTATATAGTATAATGATGTGTGTGGGGGGTGTGTGTCTATAATTCCCACAAGGAATTAAAAGTAAAAAATCACTGCTATCTTGAATCATATTAACAGTCACATAAAGAAAAAATTCAATGACAATCTACTTATGACAACTTACCCATCGGGTATTTGTGATCGCACATAATGAGCAAAAAAGACCTCTTAATTTTCCATCTTCAAATCTATCTAACTATTCCTGTGTTAAAACCTTCCTCAATAGCAGCTGTGGCTTCAGTAGGACGAAATGACTTTACTGAGTAGGCCTGACCTTCAAGATCCACCAACCGTATAGTAGCATCAAGGATCTTGGCAATAGAGGCTGCTTGCAGCGCGGTATAAGGAGAATGCAATCACAGAAAAACTGGACCATTCTTTAAGTGGTGTTCACTTGTCCGTAAAATGAACAGCTGAAAAACAGCAATAGGATCTAACTTAACATCCTGTGCTAGAGGAAAGACAACCTGAAAGCGTGAACGGTATAAATCTTATACCTAGAAAAAAAAAACTAAGCATCTTCCGATCGTAAATAACTAAAATTGAAATATTTTTTTCCTATATGATCATCATCAACATTGGCATTCTGGGCGTTCTGAGCAATATCCGACGAACGTAGCATAAGAGTGACTGCCAGTAAAGTGCAAATGAACGATTAAACCTATGAACTAGCATAATCTTTGACCGGTATACATTCTCGACCCATACATTTTCCATTTGTGATTTCAAAATTGCTCTGGCACAGGACCCATTGACTAAAATGTTTCGGACCGTTTGGGATTGAGAGGCGGTACAATCGACATCCTTGTTAGCCGCTGAAACAATTACTGACCTCTCCAAGGCAGAGCAATTACAGTTGCAATGCTTTCTGGACTTTATCTAAAACATGTGGGATAAGACAAAATGGAGAATTCACGAAGTTATTTTTCCACTGCCAATTTGTCTAGGGTAGGGCATTACCTCTCCGACAAAAGTTCCCAAATCCGTCTGTTGAACCTTTTCAAAAGTGTACTCTGACAATTTGCAAACCGACCGATCGTGTGATTCCCGAAAAACCGATCGAGGTACCTGAACTCAGCTGGATGCAGCACCAAATTATGCTTGTCGATAAACCTTGAACGCGAGCCGGCTGTGTTGTTCATCTTGCCTGCAATATGCGCGCAAAGAAGGCGTGATTCCATTTAGAGTAGCCTCTACCAAGATTGCCAGTGCTAATTTGGACAATCTTAGGCTCGGGCCACACTGAAGGTTTATATGCCATCGCCTATATATCATCTGTCAAAACAAGCATTGTTAAACCTTCCAGTATGGGCACAAAAGATCCTATGGCCATTAATATAGCTAGCATTTCCTGTTCGTTTGACGTCATGCAAGAAACACGTTTGTTCCAATCCCCTGATGCAATGCGTCCTCCCCGATCCCAGAGGACACGATTTCCGACATATTTCCCTGGAATTACTATAAAGAACGATATCGAACCAACGCTGCAATTCTTGTTTGACGTCCACAAAGCAATTCTGACCTCGATATTTTCATACTTGGAAGACGGTTCGCCGTTCGCAGACGTAACTTGCGAAAGTTACTCCCTGCGCAACGGAAATGCAAAAGCTCGGTCCTTTTACAAAAACACCGAGCAGTTAAGTAGTAACTACTTAAATCTCTTTTAATAAGAGCAATGTCGGACATGGCCATCCCCCGCCATAAAATCATTAGTTTATCCGTGATGTCAATGATTTCTCATGCTCTGGCATCAAGAAAGAAATCGTCCACAAATACCGTAACTCTTAACCCTAGCTCCCCAAAATAACAAATTACTTTTCTTAGGACTCTTTTTAAAAGAAATATTGTGAACAGCATAGTTTAAACACGAGAACATTCCGTACATCGTATTTAACTCTCCATTTAACCCAATTCCGTTTTTGAAATTTTAGACTGGTCCAAAGGTCTCACACGGCAATAAAAATGGATACAATTTGAAATGAAACCATTCTGTGTGGTAGAAATATTGTGAGTAGGAGAAGTTCATTATTACAAGCAATTTCTTCTTTTTCCACGATTTTTTCTCAAGCATAAGGTCGCAGTGATCAAATTTCTGAGGCTTGTACAGAAAAGGGTTAAAACCTAAATATCTTCTGTTCTTCATATAGGGAAGTGGACAAAAAGGTCTTTAATGTGAACAGATCGCCTGGGAAATAAGCTTAAGAGCATCTATGATGTCCTCATTTCTATACTTTGGCACGTCAACTAGAGTTAAGCAGTCTCAAAACAGTGATTAGCCTAAGTTTAATGTCTGGTTTTGGCACTGCATCTCATTGACTAAAACAAAATGGTTCCTCTAAATAACCAAACACAATTAACCTAGCGATTCCACAGTCAACGACGTATAGTTGCTTCGGGATTTATTTGTCGTTCTGAAGCTCAAAGGTCGTAGGATCGGACTCTAAGGGGATAGTTAGCCCATTCTGTATCCGCTCTTACATATAATAAGTGGCATCCATCTTCTCCCAAGCTGAACATTGTAAAAACCGATGTCAATACTAACAACAAGGGAAGTAAGCCTTCTCATCAGTTCCATATGATGCGATCTGGTTATCTTCCTTGTTACCCGTCTGTCTTCTCTTGGGGTGACCGCGATTTACAAAACCACTCAAACGGCCCCTGGCTTACTTTTCCTCGGCCCCATTTCTGTCGAACGTAGAATTTCCTCTGCGGGCTGCTCGCAGCAGATAATGTTGCTGCTGATCGAAGCGTGTCTATGGTGTCCCATGTTGGGAACGAAAAAAGTCTGTGAGTGATGCTAAGCCCATTGATTGTCCGGCGGCGATGACCCAGTCGCCATTCGGGCGTGACTGGGACCGCAGGCATGATGCTTTCTTGTGGGTGAACGAAATCAGCTCTGTCCGGCGGCGATGACCCAGTGGCCATTCGGGCGTGACTGGGTTCGCAGCCATGATGCTTTCTTGTGGGTGAACAAAATCAGCTCCACCCGACCGCACCTTCTTTAAACATAGAAATAAGAAGGAAAACATCTTCTCTAAAGTGAGAAAGTCTAGAGCATTGGTATTTTGTAAGTAGAATCTCCTAGTGAACCTCTAAAAGGTTGCTCATGTGTTGACCCTTGGGACACATTTGGGCGTCGCACGGGCGCACCCTTTTTTTATATATAGAAACAAAGGAGAAAATCTTAGAAAAACAACCCACACCCTATTTTATTTTAATTAACTATTAGCTATTTTGACACAACAATCGTGGTTAGCGATCCTTCAATTTGCTTCCGCGTCTATGTTCTAGTATATTTCTTCTTATTTCAGATGCTTTACCATCCAGCTCCGTTCAGACCAAACTGGGCTTGAAGTATACGTTCTTTCTTCCTAATCGTATTAAGAGACGAAGAGAATATTTTTGTATTCATGGAGGTAATAACCGAAAAATCGTATCACACTGTAAGAATACGCGAAGCGGATTTATACATTGGGTGATTAGGTTTGTCGGTTTATACCTCCATGAAAACAACAAAAAAATATTCTCTGAATGCCTTTGATTTAATAGCATTGAGCGGAAAAAAGCAAAAAAATGGCTCAATGTTTGTGAACATTAGTTTTCTGAATAAGACGTGAATTAACCCATTTTGTTGCTAACATGAAATTTGATTTGACATATATTTTGAAGAGAACTTTTCCATAAATAAATGTTATCTCATAACTACATGTACATAAAGTCACACACTGTTGAGAGAAATGTTTTTCTTAAATTTCCTTAATCCGATGCGGGTAAATTTGCCTGCTTACCTCTAAGTTTGAACCTATTTATTCTTATCGATTGCGAAATAAGTTATCGAAATTTAGAATTATCCCACTCCTCTCGATTCTGCTTCCTAGAGAAGACACCAGTACTCGCACCGATAATGTGGGCCTATGGCAGAACCAAGATCGACAGCCGCTCCAAGGAGTCGAACTTGAAACCTCTTGATCGGGAAGCAGACGTTCTACCTCTCGACCATGTATACCACGTTTTTCTAACAGCTGCATAAACATACCATTTTATCAAAGATCTCCCTTTTTATTAATAAAACAAGTTACAATTAGATTTACGTAGGAGCCTTCATCTGAAATGAATGATGCCACAACTTATAAACAATCAAAAACTTAACCGGTCCCTGACATAATTGTATTACTATGCATTCTGACAGGAATTAACAGATTCATGTGTTTAAATCCGGTTTTACGCCACTTTAAACAGTATTTCAGCTATAAGACCATGATCCGCGAACTTAATCATGGCTTACTGGTATTTCTAACGTCATTATAATTAGAACTCTCGATCCAACTGCTCATCTCATTTAAGTGCAATATTTTATATTTTTTTCATTTGCCCATTGGTCAGAGACAAAGTATACAGGTCTCTTTTGTCAAATATCTGAAGGGATTTTAGTTTTCAAAGCCGAGGTTAATGTCCACAGGAGATATACACATTTCGATAGCTTAGAGCAAAAACATAGTATGGCTCTATACTATGTATAGAGCCATACTATGTTTTTGGTCTAAGCCCTCGATATACATATAAGAACAACTACACAAGTATTCTAGTTGAGTTACTAAGTAGGAAGGACCCCTTTGAAATGTCCGTTAACCATTGGAAAAAAGGGGGAGCACCGCATACGGATCTAAACGCCCGACTGTTCAGGTGCACAAATGAAAGTAGGGAAATCCGGTAACTCGAAACAATTGGCATGATCCATTCAAAAATGTATTTAGATTTATCCCCCTTGTTGGTATCGATAACTCTTTTGTTGATAGTCCATATAAATTTAGAGTTTCAAGTGAACGTGTTTAGTAATACCAAAGATATTACAAACAAGTCGTAGTTTTCGGACGCAGACGAAGACCTGGCCAAGGCGATACCTCGGGTTATATTTTGCATATTGTCTTAATATTTGGTTAGATTGTCTTTCTTCACGAAACCTTTGTCAAGTTTGATATTAGGGCACATGAAGTCTAAATCTAGGTCACATTGTCAAGAAAAAAACATATGTGCACTCCAGAGACCACACTTTTGACTCAAATGTCTTTATATTTTGTCAGTCTTTTCATCTCCATATCATCTTGTACAAGTTTGATATTGGGTCACATGTGATAACAAATAGGTCTCTACACCATATATTTGATAAATATCTTGTGTGCACTGTAGTGGTCACATTTTGAGAAGGGGAGACTTAATATATAATAGTTGTATGTCTCTTTCTATCAATAAGTATTTCCCCTCAACCTCTGAACCAAATTGGACAAACCATCTTGAAATATTTCCCTTGTACTCGTTTCCATGTTTCCGTATAAACGGAGGACTAGTCCCGCCAATTGCGCCCCGACAGATCTAACTCGATATTAAATGACATTACTTTTGAATTTTATTAACAGTTGGCATGTAAGAAAAATGTAACATGGTAAGGTTGGTTGGTGATCTAAAGGCCGTAACTAAAGTCTGAATAAGCTGTAGTTACGACGTTTAAGTGACTAATTCAACAAAAATGGTTCACAGAAATGTTGGCCAATGTACGAGTTAAAAGTTCATCTCCGATCTAAATGAATGATTTGATTGGTTAGTTGATCGGTTCTTTGATTGACAGCTGCGACCCATGTATTTAAGGTTGCGTCATACAAATTAGGACTTAGTTTGGACTTAGTTTTTTGTTCGTACTGTCTAATTTACTCCGCAAAATAGAATGTGATTGTATGTTTAAGTTAACTGGCCAATCGCGATGTCAATCAAGGAATTTATCGACCAAACAATTCATTCACCCAGCTCGGAATTGGGATTTGAACTCCGACATTGGCCGCCATTTGTGTGAAGCATTTTTGTTAGTTTGGCGACTTAAATGTCGTAGCTACAGCTTATTAGTTACATCCTACCAGCTGCTATCCCACATGGGTCTACGATTATCGACCCATTGGTGAGAGACAAATAGTCGGAAATGATGAGTGCCGCCGTCGGGGATCGAACCCGGGACCTCTATATTGACAGTCCGACGCGCTACCAACTGCGCTATGACGGCGGCTTGACCATCAATTAAAATGTAACAATTGAATATCTATTTTGTACATTTAGCTGCTTGCCTTACGACCTAAACATCGACACGACGGGTTAGTCGCAAAACCAACAAAAATGCTTTGTACAAAAATCGGCCAATCCGGAGTTCAAAGTTTACTTCCGGTCTAATGAATTATTCGATTTGTCGACCAATTCTCTGAATGACATACGAGACCGGCCAATTGAGTGCGGTTCAATATCAATTCTTTAGATATTGATATCAAAGCTTTTTTACCTGCAAAGTGATAATAAGTACACGTTCTAATTAAAGCTGGTCAGGCGACTCGGATACTTGAGCTTTTTATCTATGACATTGCCTTTTCAGGTCTCCCCCATGTCATGTTCGTAAGTATATCGATGCTCTTGGGGGCCTGTTTAGCTAGAAAATACTGATTAACCCTTTCACCTACATATATTTATATATTATTTTAGAATGTTACAAACTGAAGGGCGTTGCCGACGACAATGAAAATGAATGCAATTTGAGATGAAGCCATCTGATATGGTAAAGACATTGTGGGAAAAAAAGAAATCACGGCAACTTAAAATCCTGGGTTTGAACAGGAAAGGGATAAGGGACCATGATAAAGTTTTTTTCTAACGGCAATGACAGCAACTAGCTTGCAAAAAGGTATAAACTCCATAACAGTTACTTCCCATGTATCAAGTGTTTTTCACTTCTATAATTCACTCCAGCAGAATTATGATAACCCGCCCCCGAATATATCTTACAAATTGCAAACTTAGTCCATACTTTCATATATCAAATTTGAAAGCAAGCCCCGCCCACGAAGGCAATACTGTAGGTGATGTTGCAGTAGTAGTAGATAGTGTTTTGTTGTTGCCTATCAAAGTTATTTGGAATAATATGATAGATGAACCCTGTGAAAATTGATATATGCCGATGCAGTAGTTTATGAGATATATTTTCCAAAATTATATGGAAGTAACCCCCGCACATAATAGCGATGTTATTAACCCGATCAAAATTGCTTGAAGTAATCTTGTAGAATGTCATATTAATTTTGAAAAATTAGCCCTCGAGTATTAAAGTTCGATCGAAATACTTCAGAAGAATCTGAGTATGGGTCATTAAACAATTCCTGTACGAGGCGAAATTTCTCATTTTACGCATGCATGCTTGTTTTCTAGGGGGAAAATTTACAAAACGAACATCCAGAAGACGAACAACCACAAAACGAATCTATGACCTGATTTTTTAAAGACAAATTTCGTCTGGAATAGGAAACTCATTCAACACTCCAAGTCTCGCATGATGACCTTTAATTCTTGACTTAGTTAACCCGTTACCAAACGACAAAATTGTAGACTGCTCTGAATTTAATTTTAGTCTTCCGAACCATCCGGGTTTTCCGAAATCTCCTACGCTGTTTCCGGCTAACAAAATGCACCGTTTTGATCATAATGCTCTGCCTTATATACGTCCGAGGTTTGTTCCCAAAGTTTACGGGTATGGCCGAGTGCGTTCCAATTTGACCGGGCCAGTGAACAGTAATTACCACGCACTTTCGCTTGTTTATGTGTGGAAGAAAGGGCTATCCGAGAATCGTAAGAAAAGGGGTATATGTAACAGCTTGAAAGAATAAATAGGGAATATTATGTTACGATAGCGATACCACATCTTGCCGTTGTCTGCGCATGTCATATTCTCCGAAGATTTGCCTGTCTTCGGGACCGTATCACTTATCCAGATTGGGATAAATATTACTACGTCGTACGCATAACTCCATATCATTTCGCCAAAAAGTAGCAAGTGGGTAATTGCCATAAAACCTACAATTGTGGAGAAATCAAACTTAACTGTCGCCCAAATTAATTAGAAAAATAATTATTGTAAATTGCTAAAGCATTCACGTCTTACATGTGCTCCAAGAAGAGGCATCAAAAATTCGAAGCGTGCCTTTCATGGGCGCTGACATTTTGAATGTAGTTCGACGGAATCGGCCGAGTTGTCACGAATGGCACTACCCAGAATGCTCAAATTAGATAGGTCAGTATTTGAAAATTGCCACCTATCGGAAGATAACGCACATCTTGCTTCTCGTTGCAGACGAAAATTTTGATATTTCACAAGACCAGAGGTCAAGTAGAATATAATATTTTCCTCCTCAGTGAGAAGCAAATACAGGATGTTGTATCGCAATCGTAGTATAATATTCTTTTTATTTAATACCTATTTTTTATCAAATAAATTCGATGAAATAATGAAATAAATCTTTATTTCTACAAGTATTTCCCTCCTCTACCATTTTGATTACCTTTATTTGCATTATGACGTTATATAAAGAATATTTTAACGCCTATTACAAGAATCGTAATTGTACACATAGCTAAAGTAATCTGCAATTACGACTTTTTGGTCACCTTAAGAAGAAAGTTGACAATGAAACGGGTCATGTCTTCATCTACACTGAAATTAAAAACAATAAAAAGTTTAGATTTTCATTGTTATATAAGTATGTACTAGGTTGAATCGGTAATTGCTCAGGATAGATGTTTTGTTAAAGACTATTTGTCAGTATAGCACGATGCAGCTGTAGAGTGCAAAATAACTTCTCCTGCTTTCATAGACTAAACGCTCAGGCTCTCAAAGGGTTGATTGTTTCTATACATACCATCCCTTATCTTTCAGGGTCTTTTAATTGAAAAGGTAAACATTAAGCATGAGGCTAGGAAATAAAGGCAAATTTTCAAACTATTGCTTTGGAGTTTTGAATGTCTCTTTGGTTTTTACACACTCATGATTACTGGTCTTACGCTTAATTCATAAAATAAATATAAAGATGAGGAAAAGCAACAATTTACACAAACAATGTCTATTTTACAACATTATGTTTGAGTTAGCCTGTAGCGTCCTCTGATTGACAGTATTACTTCAAGAAAACAAAGTTCGTGTACTTGTAATACCTATCTCAGGAGAGGAATCCACTCAATGGTTTCACTGGCCTACCTTTGCTAGTCTGCATTTTTTCTTACTTCATTCTGCTGGTATGTTATTCAGATACTCCATCCATGCACATTCAAGTACAATGCATTTTACCTTGACGACGTTAACCGCGTATATTTTTAAATAAACAGCTGACACATATTAAGAAAGGTCACCTCTTTAAAAGCTGTTGTGATCGTGATATGTGCTAATACAGCGTTGTAATAAAATCATTTCAAGGAGTCTTTATTGTGATGAGTATGTACACGTGGTACTATTTTTCCTATAAAACGAGTCCATGGAGGAAGAATCCATCTTCAACCCCGAAGATATTAAAAAAATCCTGCTTCGTGAAAGGCGTACCGAGGTAAGAATTTAACTTTATTCTATTCGTTTTTCGTTTGTATGTTTCATTTAGTCTATTTTCATGTTACCTATTTTTTTACAAATGCATTGTAAAACAGAGTGATTATATACCATGTATCGATGTTTACTTTGGAAACTATTTAAATGGTTTTTATCACATTTCATTTGATCTAGAATAAATGTCAATTTCATGTCACACTTGCATACAGCGGTGTTCATATAAGATCGCCATGAATGCTATACATAACCATGAAGATGTATACGGCAAAGGGACCTTAACTTTGAGGGTTTTCAATAAAAAACACGTGGGAATTTTTTGTAGTATTAAAGAAAAAAAGTCGACATGAAAGGTTTTATCAAAGGTCCGATAATCCCGTGAGTCGCCTGATACAAACGCAAGTGTACCATGTTTTACTCTTGATGACTCGATTTCTAATTTGCCAAAACCAACACTCAGGCCAGATTTCAAGACATTCACCCAAAAATGTATCCTTTAGATTTTGCGCTTTTTTATTTGTTTCCTTTTGTTTTGTTCTTTTAGGGAGGTGTCTGTCTTTTATGTAAGTTCATTTGACAATGTTCTTTCCTTTGCTTATTGTTGTTTTTTTGTGTTTTTTGAAGTGCTCAAGGTGAGCTCTTGTGATCGCCCGATGTCCGGCGTCGTCGTCGTGCGTAGTTGTGTCAAGGTTTTTCTCCTCTCATCCTGAACCAGAATGCAAATATTGATAAAACTTAGCAGGGATGAAGCTCTTCCAAGATTGTTCAATTATTGAAATCCATCCCTCACTCTGGTTGCCATTGCAACCAAAAGAGGGAAATAAGAACATCTTTGAAAATCTTCATCTATGAAACAAGAAAACTGAGAATTTTGATATTTGGTATGCAGCATCTCCTAGGCGACATCAAACATGTTGGTTCAAATGATGCCCCTTGGGTCATTTTTGAGCTCTGTCCGGGCACGCCCAATTTACAATGAAACAAAAAAGGAAAACCTAAAAGACATCTTATCTCTGAAACAAGACGACCTAGGGCTTCGATATTTGGAATGCAGCACCTCCTAGGGGACCTTCATCAAGCTTATTCAAAAGATGCCCCTTGGGTCGTATTTTGGCACCGCCCGGGCGCACTCCATTTTACACTGGCCCGGCATGTTGCGGCAGGGCTCCGCTTCAGAATAGCCCACTCGGAGCCGTGGCATGCAGCGGCGCTTTGTCGGTGTCTCTGATCATTGCGGTCGCTCGCTGCAGAGTCGGCCATTGGGTCGATGCCTGGGCCTGGAGCGGCAGGTCCCGGCGAAGAAAGCGGCGGTGACCAAGCCTCGGAGCCGAATTCTGCAGCGGAGCAAGGCCGGTGCGCAGGCATGAGTGGCAGGGTCCAATGACGCATTGCAGTGTTTAGCCGTGCTAGATGTCAAGTGTTGAGGCTCGCCCTAGCTCCACTAGCTACTGAGATGACCTATCGGGCCCCGGCCAGGCCCCCAGCACTACCCGCATCGTCGGCAACAGTTTGCTCTGAGTCAAGTGCTGCTGGCGCGCAAGGAGTAGTGTCTTGGGAATGATACCGGGTACTAGCGGCGCAATGAGTAGAGTTGGGTTGCGCCGCTAGTACTTGGTATAATTACATGGGAGCAGTATCGGTTCTCATTCCTAGCTAGTGCCAGGTGTAAATCGACGGGATCTGCGTCTCAAACCAAACTCACCACGGTCGTATATTGCGACGACGTCGGGAAAACCCAGCTCTGAGCCAAGGTGTAGACGCTAAAGCAAAGAAAGACGATCACGACCAGGAGTCGAGCAAATCGCAACAGACAGTCCACAATGGTAGATCTCGGCGAAATAAACAAGTCGACGTAAAGAAAACCTAGCTTCGAGCCCGAAAGCCTACAAAGTCGAGCGAATTTACCGGCTCAACAAGTATCCATCTTGCCATTGTTTGTTCAGCTCAAGGTTGAGAACGAATGTAGTGCCATTTCAACAAGTGTCATCTTGTCATTTCTGTTGCTGAGCTGGATATTGAGGTGGAATGCTCCACAAGCAGACATCTTGACATTTATTTAGCTGGATTGTGGAATGCATTTTTTCCTTTTAGTGAAAAATTGGATGTTGAGCTGGAAATTCGAGCCAGCTGAACAATGCGTCGTGGTGTCATAAATTTCAATGTAAAAGGAGAGCTTGAATGTCGAGCAAACTCAACAGGTGTCTTCTTGTCATTTTTGTTGTTATGCTGATGTTAGGACGAGCAAGCTGTACAAGGAGTCATCATGTAAAAGCTGTTGCTGAGCTGGGTGTTTAGATGGATTGACGAGCAAGCTCAGCAATGATTTTAATTTTTGAGCTGGAATGTCGAGTAGCTCTGCAAGTAGTCATCATCTTATAATTGTTGTTGGGCTGGAATGTCGAACCAGTTCAATAAGGAGTCATCTTGTCGTTTTAGTTGTTTTTCTGGAATGTCAACCCAAAGGTCATCTTGTCATATGTGTTTTAGAGCTGGATGTCGAGTTTGAATGTCGAGCCATTACATCAAGGAGTTATCTGGTCATTTTTCGTTGGTGAGCAGGATGTTGAGCTGGAATGTCGAGCTAGCTGTACAAGGAGTCATCTTGTCATTTTGTCTTAGTTGAGTGTTCAGGTGGAATCCCGAACCAGTTCAACAAGGAGTCATCTTGACATTTTTGTTGTTGAGCGGGATATTGAGCTGTAATGTCAAGCCAACTCAAGGAGGGGTCATCTTATCATTTTTGTTGTTGAACTGGAATTTCGACCCAGGTCAGCATTGATTCATCCTATCAAATTTGTTGTATTACTTGATGTGGAGCTGGATTGTGGAGCAAGCTAAACATGAAGTCATCTTGTCATATTTTTGTTGAGCCGGTTATTGAGTTTAAATGTTTAGCAAGCTCAGCAAAGAGTCATTTTGTTATTGAGCTGGAATATGAAGCCAGCTCAACAAGCATTCATCTTGTCGGTTTTTTGGTGTGTTTTTTAGCAAGATGGTGAACTAAAATGTCGGCCAGCTGAACAGAGTCATTTTGTTATTTTTGTTGTTGAGCTAGATAATGAGCTGGAATCTCGAGGCAGCTAAACAAGGAATCGTCTAGTCATGTTTGTTGTAGAGCTGAATACCGAGCCGGAATGTCGAGGCAGTTCAACTAGGTCGTCTTGTCATAATTGATGCTAAGCTGGATGTTGAGTTCGAATGTCAAGCAAGGTCACCAAGGAGACGTCTTGTCATTTTTGTTGTTGAGCTGTATGTTGAGGCGGTATGTCGAAACAACTCAACAAGGCAATTGGCGAGCTGATTGTTCTGCCAACTTCACTGATCCACTATACACTTATACTATATAACAAATTTCGGGAACATCTACATGAACAATATCCCTTTTACAGATACTTGTTTCATGGATTTACCAAGAGGCCTTTATTCGTTTTACGGGTAAAAAATATTAGATTTACCGTCTTAGATTCTATTAACCGCCATATTCTATAAGAATACACCGCCACAAAAACGTCCATTTATACTAATCATTTTATTATATTATAAACGTATATATAGATAAGGGTTTAAACTTGACAAAAAGTACGAACGTACCTGACATGAATGAAGTCACCTTTCTGACGTCGATTTCTGTCATTGTGTCGTTCTGTGTTGAATGATGCATAAATGTGAGAAGGAGTACTCTACACGATAATTAAACATGTTTGAGATTCGTTGATTTAAATATTGAAAGATTAGCTGGATTATGTTAGTCGGAAACAACTGGACACAGCTGCATATGGGGTTTCACTCACCTTACAACGCTAAATATTACCGTCCAATCTGACCTCGACCTGTTTCATCCTACTTGCTATTAAGATATTCAATTGATAATCAATAAGGTGTAAAATATCAATAATGTAAGGCACAAAAGTGAATGTTATAAAGGTGGTGAAAGGTACGAATCTGAAGTCGCAATTACGACACACTTTCGTTTCATGTGAATGAAGACATTTAACCCTTTCCTGTACAATCACTGGTTTTTACGTCCCTGTGATTTTATACTTGAGAAAACATTGTGGAAAAAGAAGAAATTGCTTGTCACAAGCAATTTCTTCTTTTCTCACAATATTTTCTCCCCTACTGATAGGTTATTTTTCAAATAAAATAGACTTTAAATTGTCGTCTGCAAGACCTTTGAATTGGACAGGTCTAAAATATTGTAAAACAGGAAAGGGTTAATTGGTGGAAAATCGAGTTGGCATAAAATGCGAAGTAGCGCCACCGTAAATGTCCAATGCAATTGGTTGTAAGATGAAAGTTAACAGGTCAATATGCACAGTTTTGTCCGACTAAGAAAAATGACTTCGATTTGCTCTACAATCGTGTCTGTAATTAACGATTGATATCACTATTGCTCAAAACCGTTGTTTTCCAGATATATTAATTTACGTTTACACATGAGTATTGTGAAGCATCAACTCCAGAACGGCGACTGAATTCGCACAAGGTATGGCTGTAGTCTTTGTCAAGTTCAATCCCTTGTTTATATTTACGTATAAAGTATTATAAAATCAATTGTGACATGTCCGTGTGGTTCTATTACCCCCCCCCTCTCTCACACTCCCATATTAATGAAACAGAAAACACGTTTTCATTTGCGTCGATCTCATTGCATTGTTTGACACGTTTTATTACATAAACATACTTATCATATTGTTTTCATTGTAGTTTTAGTAAGAAGGAAGAAATGATCAAAGTACTGAGAAGCAGTCTTATACTTTTGGTGGTCCATGCTGTTTTTGGTTGTGACAGAAGTCAATTTACTTACTATTTACAAAATGTTTGTACGGCTGGAAACACTTTAGACATTTTTCATCAAGAATGGCTGGTGCAGTGTGGAAGCCCGATTAATGTAGTGCAAGACCAATTGCCCTCACCACTGTACGTTCGGTACGATGTGCTAGACGTAGGTATTATTTTATAATCCCGAACGTTCTAGAATAGAACAGAATCGTTCTTTAAAAACCTTTATATACGCGGTATCCACATTTTCCCCTTTTTAATGGTTGGCTGTTATATATTCTGGCGCATGTTATCCTTACGGCCATACTAAATCGACTTCGTCAGGTTCTGGGAACATATTTTACTAATAAATGTCTTACGGGAAGAGTCACTGAAGAAATAACAGAATTACAGCATCATTATACATTATTTGAATGAGAAATCGCGGCTGTCAATCAAAGAAACAATCGATTAAAGATATTGTTAATTTCAACCTGAAGTGATGTTTGAACTCAGATATTGGCCGACATTTATGTGAGAAATTAATTTGGTATGGCTATTTAAACGTATCAATTACAACTAATTCAAGTTGTTCATAAAACGTTAGGTCCACAACCAACCACTTTACTTTTTGTTATATGTTACCGGCCATAAAATTTGCAAAATGTCGCCATTTAATATCTAATGGGAATTTCCTGTTGGAGACAGTGGGTGTAGGCAGCGAAATTTTTAGGCGGGGCCAGCGATCTGTTAATTAAGTCTGTACATGGCACTTCAGAGGATTTCACATGATCTTCTAGCAAAGAAATCAGTGTTCAGACTTTGCGCTCTACATATATTTCCTAACTGCAAGGTATTCCGGATATGAATCGATAGACTAATCAAATCATACTTTTAGACTTGAAGTGAACTGTGAACTCCGTCATTGTTTAAAATTTGTGTGAAGCATTTTTATTAATTTTGCGACTTAAACGTCGAAAATCAAATTGTGATTATGGCGTTTAGATCGCCAGTCAACCATTTTAAAGTTTTTGTTACATGTTACTGAGCATGAATTTTGAAAAAATATAGCTTTTTAATATTAAAGTCGAAGTTTTTGTCAAAACCAATATCGGAATTCAAAGCTCATTTCTGGTTTCATTTGTCAACTGGTTAATTGATTGACAGCCGGGATTGGTCAATTGCAAAATGATAACAATAGTTTCGTTGTCTATTAAATTGTCAGGAAACGAGAAAAATCTCATCAGGGAATTTTCAAATTACAAAGAATTTTCTTCATAAATCGGATCATATCTAGGAAATATCAGCTGCGATTGGTCAATTGAAACAATGTCTAGTCTTACTCACACAACACAATTATTTAGCACAGAAAAACTAAAAATGTGCATGACTAAACAAAAAGTTGTTAAAATGAAAACTCATGACAAAACTACAATTATTTAATTTATGTACCGGTCTTTCGAAGGCATATTAGCATTGAAACCGAGAGTTTCTGAATCTTATCGATGGCTTAAAAAAGGAGGTTGACTTGTCGAAAATGTTATACACGAATGTTTATGCACGGGGTCCCGTCGTGATTATAAAGAGTTGTTAAAGATGATTTGATTTTATTATAGGAAAAAACCTACACAGTGCTGATGTTGATGCAAGATGAAAATACTTCAGGTGGTCTTTCACTACTTCCTCGTCTTGAATGGGCAGAGATGGGTATTCAGGTATGTAGCGAATAAGATGATTCCAGGCCAATTCCACGACGTCGCATTGCTGTATGCTCGAACGTATACATGTAAATCGGTGTACTTAAGATTTTGAACGTCGAATTCAACCATTATCATTTGGGAGACATATTGTTTTGCCTGCCGAGTATGTCTGTCCGTCCTTCAATGCCTTCTTGTCCGGGCGAATGGTAACTTGGTAACTTTAGGGTCGAGTTTGATTAAACTTCACACACTAGACCAGTATCACCTCTAGTTGTGTACGACACCTTTCTTTTTACAAAATGGCTATCGCTTTTTTCACCCATTTTACTCCGTAATTCGATATTTTATTGGGTGAAAGACTTCTCTGTAACAATAAGGCCATTTTTATGAAACTTTACACACATGTTCAGTATCACATGTAGTTGTGCACGACTCTTTTTGAAAATGATTGCCAGTTTCAAAATGACCGCAATTTCTCCCAAAATTTACAATTTGGTAAAACTTCACGCTCTCGTTCGGTATCACATATAGGTGTACACTACCCTTTTTTCAAAATGGCGGCCGGTTTCAAAGTGACCGCTACTTTACTCCGTAAATTGACATGTTCTCTTTCGAAAGTATTCTCATACAATAACCTAGGGCCGATTTTGATTAAACTTTATCATTAGCTAGCAAAGCGTCAGCTTTGATAGCTTAAGTTACCCGACAAAATTCTAGGTATTCTCAAAGTTCAACGGGTGCAAACTGCAACTTGATGCTTAACCACTAAACCAATTGAATGCTTACTCCAGAAAAGTAGTTCTTATGTATTTCAGGAATATTGCAAACTCTATTTAAATTGTAGAGAATTCTTTCAAAAGAATGCTATTTAACCCATTCTAACTCTATCCCGCCTTTTCAGCATCTCAAGACAAAAAGCATTGGAAAACATTATGGACATTAAAGACATTCCTTGTAGCAAGTAATTTCTTCATTGTCCACAATGTTTTCTACACTATAAGGGAAATCTTTTCTAAATTCAACCATCCTGAAATTGTCGCCTGCAACTTTTTTCAATTCGAACCAGTCATGTTGTAATGGGTTAACTCCTTCGTTACTTTAACCTCTTTTATGTATCCTGAAAATCTTTGGAAAAGAAAATTGCTGAACAAAACTACGCGTTGCTAGCTTACAGTTCTTTCAGTGCTTTGATTTTTATTTTAGAAACTTATCTTCTTTTTTTACCAAAATGGCCACATTTTTACTCCATCATCTACGTAGTTGAGGAGACAATACTTTTGATAAATTCATCGATAAGCATAAAATTGTAAATTAAATTGATAATTCTTTTTTCAAAAAATACAATATTAAAGCTAGTAATAATAATTATGATAAACCTTATTTGTAGATTTTATCTGCTGATCAGGAGATTTTTTGTCACTTTATCCACAGCATTCTAGATTTACTGTTCGTAATTCTTCCAAAAGAATTGATTTGAATAAGAGCCCATTTATGAACAGAATACACATTTGATCGGTACAACAGTTGGCGAAAGGATCAAATAAGCTCGTAATACACCTTATATCATATATTTTCAGGGCGATTTAATCAATTCGTGGTACGAGATTCCAGTGATTCTGCCAGGTAGCTATCAAAACAATTATCTGCACAGAGACAAGTTAGAAAATATCAGATTTTTTTTCAAGAGTAAACATTCATTTCTCATCCTTTGACATTTTAGAAATCTTTTCAATCTTATACTTTAGAAAAAGCATACACAATGACACAGTTATTATAGGTTACCCATAATTAAAGTATATGATGCTTAAATGTAGCGCCTCGGACTCTTAATTATGACGTTAAGGCACCGAACCCCGGTCTAGGCTCTTATCCTTAGAGACATTTGTCTTCAACCAATGGGTGGATAATCGTAAACTTATGTGGGATGAGTAGCTGGAGGCTAGTAAATGGTGTAGTGGTGACACAGGTATGGCGTATTCCAGGTGAGGTGCTCAAGCCACAAAAAATTCTTTAATACTTTTACGTTACGTTAAACTCCACTCAATCAACCATAATTTTGGCCGGTATAAAACGGTTGGCAAAATAGCGAGGTTCCTACCTACAGAATAGCGAAGATGACACAGAATAGTGCAATCAGGTATCTGTCTATATGAATAGCTATGCAATCCGCGTTAATCTCGCTATTCAAAGGTATTGCATTTTCATTCCAGATTGTACCTCGAAATGCCGCAGTGAAAACGGACTTGACACAAAGTATACGATCATGATATTTGAAGAAGAAAACCCATATCCGTATCCGTTCGAGGTCACCAAACTCGTATTCGACATTGGGGATTTCATGGACATGTTTAATATGTGTAATCCAATCGCTAAATCCGAATTCTATGTTCCAGCTAACTAGGAAAAACCAACAAAGCGAATCTGTTCGATTAATAATTTGACCGGTCATTTAAGTGTTCATTTCATACAATGACACCAACTATTCTTAATATCCCAATCATGATATCAACACAAAATATGAAATACGTAAATGCTACTTGTTAGATTCAATTTCAAGTAATTATGCAATTAATGTAGTAACTTATTGACTGAACCGTTGAAAAGGTATTTTTGAACATTATCTTTTCTTAATTCACCTACACCTAATAATTTTTCTTTTAACGTTTGCATATCTTCTCTTTCTGTTATGAAGCTGAATAAATATATTGCTGCATTTCTGATTGTATACTTTCTGATATTGGGCCCAGTCAATAGTATCAGGGATCCTAGGTGTTTCTATGGCGGAGTTGTTAATGTGCCTATCAAATGACTCTGGGTTACGGGTTCGAGCCTGTCCGTCACTAAGTGTGACCAGCAACTTTAGCTTTTCAAGCTTTGAAATGGTCAACATTACACAGCCCCTCTCTCCCGCGCTACTCTGTCCTAGGCACCTTAGTTGAGGTAAACTCGAAAGACATTTTTTGTAAAACATATTGACAGAAACATAAGATAGGTACCAAAATTGTATCAACAAAAAATATCTCCCGTTTTTAGCTCACCTGAGCTAAACGTGCTCAATGTGAGCTTTTGAGCTCCTTGGTTGACCCTTTTCAAAAGTTGTTCGTAGAATTTTGATTTATGCCCAAATATGGGCGTGGCAGGGCGTGGCAGTTTTTGACTTAGAAATCTCTAGACATCTTCTGCTCAGTAACCATAGGGCCAATTTCAACCAAACTTGGCATGAATGTTCCTTGGGTGACCCTTTTTAAAAGTTGTTCGCTGAATTTTGATTGACCCTCAAATATGGGCGTGGCAGGGCGTGGCAGTTTTTGTCTTTGAAATCTTTAAACATCTTCTCCTCAGTAACCATTGGGCCAATTTCAACCAAACTGTGCATGAATGTTCCTTGGGTGACTCTTTTCAAAAGTTGTTCCTGGAATTTTGATTTATGCCAAAATATGGGCGTGGAAGGGCGTGGCAGTTTTTTGACTTTGAAATCTTTACACATCTTCTCCTCAGGAACCATTGGGCCAATTGCAACCAAACTTGGCATAAATGTTCCTTGGGTGACCCTTTTCAAAAGTTGCTCGCAGAATTTTGATTTACGCCCAAATATGGGCGTGGCAGTTTTTGACTTTGAAATCTTTAAACATCTTCTCCTCAGTAACTATTGGGCCAATTTCAACCAAATTTGGTATGAATATTCCTTGGTTGACTCTATTCAAAAGTTGTTCGCAGAATTTTGTTTCATGCCCAAATATGGGCGTGGCAGTTTTTGACTTTGAAATCTTTAAACATCTTCTCCTCAGTAACTATTGGGCCAATTTCAACCAAATTTGGTATGAATATTCCTTGGTTGACTCTATTCAAAAGTTGTTCGCAGAATTTTGTTTCATGCCCAAATATGGGCGTGGCAGTTTTTGACTTTGAAATCTTTAAACATCATCTCCTCAGTAACTATTGGGCCAATTTCAACCAAATTTGGTATGAATGTTCCTTGGGTGACCCTTTTCAAAAGTTGTTCTAGAATTTTGATTGATGCAAAAATAAGGGCGTGGAAGGGTGGGGCAGTTTTTGACTTAGAAATCTTTAAACATCTTCTACTCAGTAACCATTTGGCCAATTTCAACCAAACTTGGCATGAATGTTCCTTGGGTGAACCTTTTTCAAAAGTTGTTTGTGAAATTTGATTGACGCCCAAATATGGGCGTGGCAGGTTGGGGCAGTTTTTTATTTAGAAATCTTTAAATATATTCTCCTCAGTAATCATTGGGCCAATTTCAACAAAACTTGGCTTGAATGTTCCTTTGGTGACCCTATACAAAAGGTGTTTGCAGAATTTTGATTTACGCCCAAATATGGGCATGGCACGGCGGGGCAGTTTTTTTACTTTGAAATTTTTAAACATCTCCTCAGTAACCATTGGGCCAATTTCAACTAAACTTAAATGAATATTCCTTGGTTGACCCTTTTCAAAATTGTTGGCAAAATTTCGAATCATCTTACATTAGTCAGGTGAGCGATTTTCGGCCATTCTGGCCCTCTTGTTTTGTTTTGCCCCAAAATTTTAGAATGGTACAGTTGAAAGCAGTTGCAGACAAAATCCTCATAAAAAAACAAAAGAATGGCAGAGTCTAAAATTTTGTTTGTATGTAATGGGTTGACCTTAATATTGGAGTTCAAAGTTCGCTTTTGACAAATTGAGCGATTTGAATGGCCAATCGATTTTTGTTTTACAGCGAAAATCCACCCAATTGAAAACGGTCATGTTCGACTAGATGCTTAATCCTTTCCCGTTTTTCAAAATTTTAGAATGGTCCAGTTAGAAAGAAGTTGCAGACGACAGTCTAAAAATGGGGGCATTTGATAAATAACCGAGCTACGAGTTAGAAAATATTTTTGGAAAAGAACAATTGCTTGTTACAAGCAATTTCTTCTTTTCCCAAGTATGAAATAAGAAGGAATTGTGCGGGAAAGGGCTATATTTTGAAAACAATCGCCACCGAATTTTTTATGCACAGTTTCCGCTAGTACACGGAGAGAACGTGGAAGATCTGCATTGAAAATTAATTCTTTTAGGCATGCCAAAATTGGTCTGATCTGTCTAATATCACAAGAAAAGGGGCATTATGGAAATTATTAAAAAATCCTCATTAAAACAAGAAATGGTGTCTTTTGGTAAATAGCCGCCGTCATAGCGCAGTTGGTAGCGCGTCGGACTGTCAATATAGAGGTCCCGGGTTCGATCCCCGACGGCGGCACTCATCCTTTCCGACTATTTGTCTCTCACCAGTGGGTCGATAATCGTAGACCTATGTGGGGTAGCAGCTGGAGGCTAGGAAAGGATGTAACGGTAGTACTGGTGTGAGAAATACCAGGATTCCATTGTTAGGTGCTCCAGCCGCCGCGATATAACTGAAAGATTGTTGAAGGCGGCGTAAAACCCCATTCAAACAAACAAACTTTTGGTAAATGCCAAACCGTTCGTTGACGATATAAATGACGTTCTTGTAGTTTGAATAAGCTTTAATTACGACGCTCCCATTCCCATATAACCCCACTTTTTTACGCCCCTCAAAAAAAAAAAAAAAAGAAAATATTTTGGAAAAGGAAGAAATCGCTTAATACAAGTTTCTTTATCCACAATGTTTGGTCCAAAGGTAACAAATAATATCAAAAGTTCATAAAAAAAACCATCTGCAACATCTTTGAAATTTGGAAGAGTCTAAAAGGTAATTGGTTGACCTTAATGTTTCTTTATCCACAACGTTTTGCCCAAAAGTAACAAATATTTAGAAGGCCAGTGAAAAGCCAGCAAGGTTATACATATACTTCTTACAAACGTCAAGGCAAAGCAACCTTAATTTTTTGTTATTCTACATTACACGATCTATGTAAATACTCGAGCCAAATATCCACGATTACTATTATTAATTTTTTTTGCGCAAACTGGCAATAGCTTTGAACATAAGAAGTTCACAAATCGATTTTGTTTGTTTGAATTGGGTTTTACGCCGCTTTCAACAATCTCTCTGTTATATCGCGGGGGCTAAAGCACCTAACAATGGATTCCTGGTATTTCTCACACCAGTACCGCCATCACATCCCTTCCTAGCCTCAAGCTGCTATCCCACATAAGTCTACGATTATCAACCCATTGGTGGGAGACAAATAGTCGGAGAGGATGAGTGCCGCCGTCGGGGATCGAACCCGGGACCTCGAGATTGACAGTCCGACGCGCTACCAACTGCGCTATGACGGCGGCAAGTCACAAATCGAACATCAACATCTGAGAGGCGGACGAGTCTCGGGAGCCGGTCACCTATAGCCTCATTATTGTCAAGAAAATAGACTCCACCATCAAGGAAACCAGGCATAGAAAGTCAGTCAAAGCCATAAGAACTTATTGAGGTAACAGCAATAACACTCAAACTCCTGTAAATATAGAAAAACCTGGGAAAGCAAATGAAACTAAAAGAAAAACACGGTTGGGAGTGGTGGGTTAATTTTTTCTGTCCCCTTCTAATAGAGCAATCGTATTGAAATTAAAATAATTTCGAGAAACAAGCCAACTTACTTGTCTTCAATCTGATGCAACAAGGAAGCTGCATCGTTTTATTTACCTAATCGTTACCAAAATACAAATCTGTTCCAATTCATTGCAAAAACTGTTAGTGCGAGAAGGCCCTACAAAATAATCAGCTTTCTGAGGATAACGACAAATTCAATTATTTAAGATGGCCAATGAAAAGCCAGAAAGGTAATGCATATACTTCTTAAGAACGTCAAGGCAAAGCAACCTAAAATTATGTTATTGTACACCTGTAAGTACGCGATCTATGTTATAACTAGAGCAGAATATCTGCGATGACTATTATTATTTATTGTGGCGCAAACTGGCCATGGCTTGAACATTAGAAATTAACAAATCGACCCTAAACATCTGAGTGGGGGATGAGTCTCGGGAGCCGGTCACCTGCAGCCGCATTATTGTTAACCAAATTGACTCCGCCGTCCAGGACACCTGCCACTGTGGCTTAAAGCGCAGCACCGCCATTAAATGATAGAGAGACCTGGAACATTGCTCATTTGAAAGACCAGAAAATTAGGTCCTCCAACTGAGGTGTGGTCGACGGACTTTCATCTGAAGTAACTGGTCTGACCATAAAAACCAACATAAAATCAAACCAATACTGACAACGCACCTGCACAATCAAGTGCGTACTATTTTAACGCTTCTAGGTAAATATCAAAATGTATCAGACTTTAGCCTTACAAAATTGAATAATTTAATTGTCAGTTTCGTCTATCAAAGATGAGCGATCTGATTGGTCGAAAAATTTAATTCATACCTCCATGAACAAAATTTTGAGCACGCAGCCATTTTGTATGCTTCCGCACAAAATAGTCCCATACAAAAAGGTATCAAAATATGTAAAGTGTTTGCTTTTTTCGCTTGATGCTGTTAAATTATAAGAAATGAAGAGAAAAATGTTTGTTTTCATGGAGATATGAACCGAAAAACCTAATCACGTGTGATTAGGTTTTTCGGTTCATACCTCCATGAAATCAAAAAGTATTCTCTTCATCTCTTAAATGAATTAGGCTTTTAAGAATACGTAATATAATAAGCCGAACAAACTATCAAATATTTACAGTTATTATATATCTACACTATTTCAAAAGGCTTCCATGGTCCTGTCTCCATGTTCATGGGGAAACCCGAATATCTGAGGCTGAAAAGGTTTCAATTGCTTGTGCTAGTCGGTACAAACATTTCATTGCCAATAAAAGACAAATGAACGCCATCTGCACAAATTACCCTGTGTCAGATTCGACCAATTCTGGATATTTGAAATGAGCACCGCCCTGCACGAGTAATTCAGTTGCAATTTTACTGTTTAAGCGAAATCTACATTTTTGGCGCGGCAAAATTTGTTACCATACTATCAAGGTATCAGGCATCAACTGTTTGAGTTTACTTAAAGGGAGGTATCGATGTTTATGAAACCTAGATAAGAAAAAAATACCAAGTGCCGAAAAACATACTCAAACGAACATTGAATACTTTAAGTTAGGTCAGGTACTGTCTTGGTGGTAATCTAATAGACCTAAAAAGGCATTTTGTGGTTATATCGGAGAGGTTCATAGGAATTCCAGGTTATTTTTAGATATCACGAAATTCGGCTGTCGACATCGAAAGACCTCATTTGCATAAGACCCAAAGTCAAATGAAGACAACAAATTTACTAGCGAAACAGCCAATGTCCTAAATCATGTCACACGAAAGGCTAAGCGCAAAACTACGGTAAGTATTTATATTCATAATAACGCTTACGACAGTTTTGGATTGATCTTTACAGACCGGCTAGCGAACATAACTCCTGATGACGTAACGATGACGTTGGTTTGATGTTATTTAACGAAATGCAATGTTCCAACGGTTATGCGCGCCACATGAATGTCCTATATTCTTCACAACTGTCTCGGATTGATCTAAAAATAGATTAATAGCCTACGTAGGCTATTAGGGAAATGCCCTGCTTTTTTCTGATAAGCGACCTCCGATTTTTGCAAAAACACTTTGCGGCATAATGTATTCAAATAGTATATGAGAGGAAATAAAAGTAATTAAAATCTGTGACATGAAAAAACATCGATACCTACCTTTAAAACGATGTTCATAACATGGTTACGTGAACACTTGACATATAACTGGAACCGCCATCTGACTCCGCTGGCCACAACCATGGAAGTTACTGTTAGATGTAAAACAGTGTTATTTTGAAAGTAATATATGGTTAGTAAAATGAAACAAAATAAGTTAATTGATTTGCAACCTAAACGTCGAAGCTACAGCTTGAATAAGTTGTAGGTACGACGATAAAGTTTCCAAACCAACAAAAATGCTTCACATAAATGTGAGCCGATGTCGGACTTCAAAATTACTCCCGGTCTAAAGGAAAGATTCCATTGATCGTTAGGTTCTTTGATTGGCATACGCGAATGGACAACTAAACACAGTTACTAATAAATAAACTAAAACAATGTAATACGCAAAACACCATGTGTGGCACACTCGAAAAAGAGAAAATCCCTTTCATCGGTTCCTATGGAGTAGCGGCATAATTTAGTAGGCAAAGTTTACCAGGGTGTTATAATTTGAATACGTTACAAGACCATGAGGGCACATATACTTGACACTTATCACAATATTTCATAAATTGCGTTTAGACGCAGTGATCAGTACAAGGAAAGGCCAGTACATGTACATGTATCTCATATTTAACAGACAGAGAGCATAATACAGTTGGATGAAAATTAACTTGGTATACTCATTCTCATATACGTTTTATGCTAAGGAAAATTCACTTTTTATTTTGAAAAGTTACAAGACCATGAGGGCACGTATACTTGACACTTATCACAATATTTCATAAATTGCGTTTAGACGCAGTGGTCATTACAAGGATAGGCCATTGCATGTACATGTATCTCATATTTAACAGACAGAGAGCATAATACAGTTGGATTAAAATTAATTTGGTATACTCATTCTCATATACGTTTCATGCTAAGAAAATTCACTTTTTAATTTGAAAAATTACAAGACCATGAGGGCACATATACTTGACACTTATCACAATATTTCATAAATTGCGTTTAGACGCAGTGGTCAGTACAAGGAAAGGCCAGTACATGTACATGTATCTCATATTTAACAGGCAAAGAGCATAATACAGTTGGATGAAAATTAATTTGGTATACTCATTCTCATATACGTTTTATGAAAATTCACCTTATAATTTGCAGGATTAATTAGTTTATTTTTCATTTCTTTAAAAGCAAGGTGATGATCTATGGCTATCAGAAAAAAAACTTACGAAAAACTAAGTTTTTTTTCAACGTTTAAGCCTTTCATTTGAACGAAATATTATAGACAGTGCTTGAGAAAATGAGTTTTCTAGAAGCCAACCACCCACATTCTACATATTAGACAACACGGTGTTAATGTCAGTTCTGTTTGTACCCAAACACCAAAATACAAGAATCGTAGGCACACAAAAGAGGTGTATTCTTCACAAATGCAAACATGTCATTAACCTAAATAAGAATTAAAAGAGAGCCTTGTGTAGAATATTACAGAACTCCGCATATTGTTGATGCAAACGATATCTGGGGACATGTAACGTTTTCTATCCGTAAGGTAGAACCTATACCTTCCTAAAATATCACGACTAAAACCGTTGATAAAAGGAATGGAATGATCGATGTTATTTACCCTAGTCATGCTGAACTCGGAATATTCCTTTTTAGGCAGGAGGTATAGACAAAGATCAGACTAAACATATTTGCAAACTGATCTTAGTCTACACCACATGTTTGTCTTCTTTAAGCCAAAGTTTCTTATTGAATTAATTTTCAAAAGAAATATTGACCCACAATCAAGCCTTCCGGTGCTTTCAGCCCTTTAATATTCCAAGCAATTCGGAAGTGAATTTTATTACTATGGCAAGGGTGAAAAGCTCTCTGTGACCCCAACAAAACTATACTCACACTATTGCCCTTAACCACCTTCAATCTTATGAAATCAGAGAGAAATAAAAGACATGGGCCACTTAGTGAACGACTGTTAAAGGAAGGTATCGATGTTGTTTTTTTTTCCATGTCATAGATATTCATTATTCTTTTTCCCTCTCATATACTCGTTATCTTCCGATAAGTGGCATTTTTCAAATAATGACCTATCTAATTTGAGCATTCTTGGTAGTATCATTCGTGACAACTCGGCCGATTCCGTCGAACTACATTCAAAATGTCAGCGCCCTTGAAAAGCACGCAACGAATTTTTTAAGTCCCTCCTCGGAGCACAGGTAAGACATAAATGCTTTCATAATTTAAAATAATTATTTTACTTATTAATTTGGGGCGACAGTTCAGTTTGTTTTTTCCACAATTGTAGTTTTTATTGCAATTATCCACTTGCTACTTTTTGGCGATATAATATGGAGATATGCGTACGACGTAGTAATATTTATCCCAATCCGGATAAGTGATACGGTCCCGAAGACAGGTCAATCTTCGGAGAATATGACATGCGCACACAACGCTCATATACTATTTTGATACAATATACTTAAAAGTAGTTTTGCGAAAAATCAGAGATCGATTATCAGAATAAACCAGGGTGTTTCCCTAAAAGTACGTAGGCTGTTAATCTATTTTTAGATTAAGTCGAGAAAGTTGCAAAGATTAACCTGGAATTCCGCCGAACCTTTCCTATATAACCAAAAAGTCACTTTAAGCCTATCAGTTTACTGCGAAGACAATATCTGACCCAGATTTTAATGTTAAGCGTCCGTCTGAGCGTATGTTTAGGCAATTGGCATTTTTCCTATCTAGATTTCAGAAACATCGACACCTCTTTTTAAAGGGAGTTATCGATGTTTCTGGATCCTAGATAAGAAAAAATTACCAAATGCCGAAAAATACGCCCAAACGAACATTTGTTACTTTAAGGCTTAAAGTGGCTGTTTGAGGTTATATCTGAAAGGTTCAGAGGAATTTAGCTGTCGACCTTATTGCATATGACGCAGTCAGTCGAAGGTAACAAATTGACAAGCGAAACAACCAATGTCCTAAATCATGTCACATCAAATGGTAAGCGTAACTGCGGTAAGTGTTCACATTCGTAATAACGCTTACGACAGTTTTGCACTGATCTTTACAAAATTAAAGACCGGCTAGCGAATATAAATCCTGATGATGTAACTATGACGTAATTCAAACTAAATATGAGATTCCAACGTTTATATACACCACGTGAATGACCTTTTATATTCTTTGCAACTGTCTCGGCTTAATCTAAAAATAGATTAATAGCCTACGTAGGCTGTTAGGGAAATACCCTACTTTTTTCTAATAAGCGACCTCTGATTTTTGCATAAGTACTTTTCAGAATATTGTATTCAAATAGTATTTGAGAGGAAATAAAAATAATAAAAATCTGTGACATGAAAAAAAACATCGATACCTACCTTTAAAACCGATCTAAAATTCATACATTGATTTCTTTCGCGAAAACAAAAATCAACAAAGAACACCTATCAAATACTATATATTTCATATTAGAAAAAGAAACGAGTTGGTAATTTCCAACTTCTACTTTGTACCTTTTAGCTAGCAAAGCGTCAGCTTTGATAGCTTAAGTTAACAGACAAAATTTTTAGGTCTTCTCAAAGTTCAACGAGAGCAAACTGCCAATGGAGGCTTAACCACTAAATCCATTGAATACCTACGCCACAAAAATATTTCTTCTATATTTTAGGAATATTGCAAACTCTATTCAAATTTCAGAGGACTCTGTCAAAAGCAAGCTATTTGACCCATTCCCACTCAAATCCCCTTTTTGAGCATGTCACGAATAACGCCTTCGAAACATCGTGGACAATGAAGAAATTGTTTGTAACAAGCAATTTCATCAATGTCCACAATGTTTTTACCCAATAAGGGATTTTTTTTAAATTCACAATGCTTTGCTAGCTGACAGTACTTTCAGTTCTTTAATTTTTATAATGGCGAACAATTCTGGCACATATCAAACGTTGTGGTAGATGATCTTGAATACTAATAATATGATAATAATAATAATGTCTTTATTCTGTGAAGGTAAACAAAAAGACAATCATGTTAATTAAACAATTAGAAAATAAATCTTTTTTACAATGTTGCCTTCACTAAATGAAAATGAAGTGAATGTAATAGTTTAATTATCAATGACACAAAAGCTGAAAGAAAACATCATATGATGAAGAAACAACATATGACATAAGAATAACGATAGATAGGTTTGACAGGATCAAATTAAATAATATATGCATTATTATATTCTTGGACAGTCACACCCTGCTCTTTAGTGATTTAAACATGTTCCGCTTGGTCTGTTGATTCGTTTACTCACAAATACTTTTTACATTGATTCTTGATGCTAGATAACGAAGTTAAATTTCTAAATGAAATAGGTATTTCATTCCACACACTCATAACACTGTAAGAGAAAGATTGTTTCTTGTACAATGTATTATATTTAGATGTCACTATTTAACTGTTTTGAAAAATGGCGTTCAAAGATCTTTGAAATAGTCGTAATATAGATATTGGTGTTGGTTTATGATTATTAGGATCTTTCTTATCGGAGTCCTTATGCAACGGAAGAACATACGCTTCCTTCAAAACATTTGGAAATTGCCCTTTGCACCACTCTTGTGGATAATAGAAGTCAATGGTAAAATTGTATGGTCGCCACAAGATTTCTAAATAGTTGCACCGATACCATCAATTCCAGTTGATCTACTTTTGTCAAGATTACGTATCATTTCATACACTTCAAAAGGTGTGATAAAATTTATTTAAAAAACTTGCCCTTTCAAAGTATTTTAAGTATGGTTGCAAGTAGGGAAAATTGGCTTCACTGAATTTTGACTTTTTTTTACAATATTTACTACATTAATAAAATTATCATTGAGGGAGTCCATTATATGCTGTGCTCCTCGGATAAATTCCCCATTGAAAATCATTTCCGCAGGAAACAGGACCCGATCAGTAATTAAATTGTCATTGTTTTGTATTCTGTTTAAGTCTTTCCTTGGATCTTTACTACTTGTTCTTTAATTTATTGATTGCAGTATTATAGAATTATTTCTTGTTTTCTCGAATGAGATACACTTCTTGGTTTCTCACAGTTTAATACTTATCCCATTTTGTAAACTTATGACAGCGATCTCGTTCGTACATTGCTTGTTTTACCTCGGTATTTATCCATTCGGGCAGATGATTATTTTAAATACGTTTCGACTCAATTGGAGCATTCCGTTACAGACAAAGTAAAATAAAGAAAGAGCATTTTCCGGATCATACACAGTCTCAATTATATGAATATCTGAAGCAATTTAATCAATTTGAAAATCGACCACTGAACAGTTTTGAACCTTCTATACGAAATAATTGAATGGCAATTGTCTCTAAACGGCCTGTTTCTTACTTTTTGTGTCAAACAAACTGGAAGAAGATCGCATAGTGAAAGAGGCGAAACAAATATTTCAGTAACTCTGTCATTTCGATTCGTATAGACATGGTTTATAACAGTGGAAGATGTTTTTGATATTCGAGTTGGTTCGTTAACTATTTGTGAGAGTCCGTATTGTAAAGTAAACTTTAACCACTCTGTACACTCAAAGTATTTCTTATCTGATAAGTAGTTAAAGTTTTAGTCTCAAATAATTTGATAGTCAGTGCAATTTTCATCTGCTTTCTGCACTTGCATATCAAATGAAGATATCCAATCTTTATTAGACTACAATAGAAAAGATTTAGAGTTTTGCAGCTTACTTCAATCCATATAGATTCTATATTCACCGATTATAAATCTGGCATACGGTTAAACAGGGTGCGATTTTTTTAATAAGCCGAAATCTCCCACCCTTTTTGTGTTTTATATCTTTACTTGTAATTGTATAATTAGGATCATTGAAGTTTCGGTCGCCCAAAGAATCGCAGAGAGATGTTTCGCATGCGCCAAAAGTGTCCATTTCATATGCAGATAATATGTATTTGGCCTCATCAAATTTTGGGAGAAGGTGTTGAACATTGGGTTAACGATATGTAGAATTTCTTTGTTTAAATTTTACATGTTGGTGCACTATACTTTTTGTTTAAATTTCATTTGTTGGTCAAGTCTACTTATAGAGCGTGAGAAGAAATAGTTGTTACTTTAAGGAATCATCGATTCATCAGTTGGTTCATTATTCGTACATTCTTTGAATTTAGAATTTGAATAAGAAATAGTACTATTAGAATAAAATAGTGTATAAGAATTTAAATTAGAACTATAATTAGCTTTAGAACTAGATCCATGTAAATTGGATAGGTTCTCAGAGTTAGTGATTAGAACGATGCAGATACAAGGAAATAATTGACAATTTGAACATATGAAACATAAAGCATTGAACTTGTTATTAAGGCAGATTGGTTTGTATCTGTCCGCGATTTCCAAATGCAAGAAGACTCGCCTAAATTAAGAGAAAAAAATGATTGGTCGATCCACAATCCATACAGCGGGGATTTGAAATCTCACAGTTCTTCATTCTGATTGATCTGTTTGCTAGTGCATCACGTAAGTTGTTTTGTTTGTTATTCTCACAATCCTCAATTCGAGGCCCTTCTTGTCAACAAAAATAACAGCACCTGAGGAATATATGCATTTTGTCTCTATTTCGGTTTATAGCCAGAGATTGCACCTGAGATAACCTCGGTAAAAAATTCAACCCACAAATAGTTAAATATGAAAACATCTAACGCATTACATATTATATTCTGCCAACCGGAAAGTGGATCGGACCAAATTGCATGACTGCGAGTATTAATTAATACGCCCGATTAGGGTAAGAAGGACGAAGGCGAGATAAGTCTGATTCAAATCCGGCGCTTGATGTACAGAACTTTCGTGTGAGTGTTCTGAATTTGGCAAAGTAATCAAACAAATTGATGAGTGAATGGACAGAAAGTCAGGAGATATATGATATAATGGACAATTATTAATCATGTATATTAATATCATATTGTTAAGAAAAAATATTGCGTATATTCTATTTCGAAATAATTTTACTTACTCTAGAGTTACAGTTTAAAACAGTCCGATTGAACGGAGTTGCTGTTTAAGCCTGATGAGCGAAGCTGTCGGTTTTACGCACAGTTAGAATGTTATGTTTACCAAATTAATTCATAGGACCATATTCGAAATGTCTGCAAACAATTTGGTCGTGCACGGGTTTTTTGCCTGTATTTACATGTATTTACCTCCGAATTCTACTCAAAGGATAAACATGGAATAGCAACGTCTGCATATCGCTTTTGAGGGGATGTAAACTTGGTACACGACCGCCCACTCTCTCTCGCTCCCTTTACCTGGATATTATAAAGCGCATATTTTCGTAACGAAATTGTGTGGTAGAATACTCGCATCGCACGCGAGAGCCTCCTAATTCGAATCTAGCTTCATCCCCCCCTCTAGCTCTCTTTCTCTAGCTCTCTCTCTCTCTATCTAGCTCTCTCTTTCTAGCACTCTCTCTCTCTAGCTCCACTGGTTGAAAGTCAGCGGGCTTTTGTCATAATATGGTGTCCGTCGTCCATCCGTCAATTTTTACCTTAAAATCTTCTCAGTAAGTTCTTATCAGAATAAAGCCAAAATTCACAAGAAGGATCCTTAGGTGGCCTTTCTCAGATTTCTTCAAAGCTGGAGAGAAATTATTGTGGGCAGGTTGTGTCCCAAAGCGTACAAATTAGCAGATCTGCGCGTAATCGACAGTAGATTTGGGTACAAAGTGACACCTATGATAATCCGACCATCAAACTTTTTCGGCCCAGGTTATATATCTCGTGTTTACATATCTAAGGCTTTCAGCCCTTTCAGTGCTTTGGTTGTTTTAGAATCGGAACACACTCGTTCTACGTTTAAAAAAAGGAGTTCCAGTGTCTGATAAATGGATGAGATTTTTCCAATATAGAAACGAATTCAGATTAAATCTTTTACTCACTAGTGTACAGGTTAGTCCATTATCTTCATCTCATCTAGGAATTATCTTAGATATACATATTGTAGTATCAGGAGACCGGGATTTTATATGGTTTATAACATTAAGGAAGTCGTTTTCGACATCATCCTTGTTTCTTCCCTCGGCGAGAACGTTTCTTTCGACTTGTACTACTACTGTACGGTAATTTGAAATCTTCAATCGTTCTAGCGTCCTTTTAATTTACAAAACTTTGCTCCAAGATTCGTCATAACACTAACATTTCAGCCCAGAACTCTTTTATCAATGCGTTTGAGAATTGGGCTTCCTATGATAAGTACCCTATCTAATGTAAGATTTCTGTGATTTACGAAATGATTTTCTGGATTTGCTTTGTCCGGGTAACTCCTCACTAAAGTCTTGTCGCCACGAGTTGAGCATTTCTTGTCTTTTTAGACGTATCGGAGGTTACTATCACTTTAGATTTTCTGTTAACTTTATTCTGTTTTACCTGGCCGAATCTATCCGATATTGATTGCAAGCTTATTTCTTACAGTGTCCGTTGTATTATTGATTTCAGTTACCTTCAACTGCAATGAGTCAGTTTGGTCATTCTTTATGGACGCAATATTGTCCTTAATTCCTCAAAACGCCTTTGAAGTCAACTGAATTTAAGTCAATAGAATATCCTTCACCTCGTGTATTTCTCGAATTAGTTCTTTCAAAGATATGTTTGATAGAGCATCATTGGTATCATCTCGGTCAGATATAGCAGAATGCTTGTGTTTTGCCAGCATAAGTAATGCAGAATCTCTTTTTTTGTAAAGACACCGATCCCGATACAAGCGAATTTGTCTCTGTTTTATTCTCGAACTATCTTGGGTTGCTTCTTTACAAGAGAATTCTGGTGTTTCTGAAGTACTCAAACGACACAACTGATTGACGGGAGTATCTGCCTGTGTACAGTGAGTTGGATCTGTGTCAGCGTACCAACAAGATAGATTTTATTTTCCTGTTAACCTGATTTACAGATGTATTGGAACTATCAAAGTTTTTTCCATGGACTCCAATATTTTCAACATGTGGCTTTGAACAAACAGTGACGACTTTTCAAGTTCACTTAACTTGAACACCGGATGTTATACATGTTCATACAGTACAAATGACCACCATCGTTGTAAATCTTGTAAATCTTGTAGATATTTCTGTATTGCCTTCGGTATTATGCGTAACTGGAATATCGATACATTTCAAAAGGGTTTTCCAACAATGTATAAAACTTCTGTACTTCACTTCTAAAAGCCAGAGTTGAACCCGAATGTCACATCCCCTCCAGGTTTTTTTTTATTTCATCTATGTCAGCATTCTTCAGTTTGTTCAATAGAGATTTTTGTTTATTTAGTTCGTATTGCCTATTTGCAGCTACTTGCAGCTGTAGTGTTATTTTCAAAATTGTTTTAATCGTTCGACGATTTGCCATTGCCGTTTTAGATTTTTGTTTATTGATTCTTCATATATAATTAGCTGTCATGAAATGAAAAACAGCGCAATGCAATATTTCAACACAGAAACAAGTTATCCACACTTGAAAATAGTAGATTTTTATATTTTTTAGATTTATAGCCAGGATGAGTATTGAAAATATCAATTGTATATTGTGTCATTTTGTCCTTTTGTATACTTTCAAACTGCACATTTCTAAAGTTAAATAGTTTATTTAGCTGCAGTTACGACGTTTAGGTCGCCATCCAACCATTCTACTTTTTGTTACATGATACTGACCATTAATTTTGCACAATAACGCCGTTTAAAATCTAAGCGGGATTTCTTTTTGGAGTGGGCGTGACAAGAAGAGTAAGTTTGCGGGGCCAGCGATTGGTCAATTGAGGTATGGGCGATATTGTCAGATCCTGACGTCATCATCATTTCGAATTTTGGTGTTTACTAGGATAAAGCTCAAGTAGCCCCTTATTTTACAAATTAACATTGCGTAGAGCAATTCCATAATTATTTTATTAAAGTGCCAAAGAGCAGGAAGTATATATAACGGTTCTTTGGAAACAATTTTATGCTAACCATTTATGTTTATGTAAATGGACAGACTCGAATCTTTAAAAATAACCATAACTCAGAAAATTTTTTCCAAAGATATAAGAACCACAACGTATACCTAAATGGAGGTAATTGCTGTTAATTAAAAAAAAAAAAAAAAAAAAACTGATCGAATTCTTATCAATGCTTTTTTTAAGGACCAAGCCACAGCTATATGCTGCTAAAAAGAGTGATTTGGCCTGGTAAATCAGTCCTTTGCTTAATCAAAAAAGAAAATTTTGTTTTAATTTTAATTCCCCAATCGCGTTCGTCAATCAAATAAACAGTCGACCAATGAAATCATTCATTTAGACCATAAATGATTTTTCAACTAAGATATTGGCCTACGTTTTTGTTAACCTTTTTTCCTTATTTAGGCGACTAAAACGTCGTAACAATAGCTTTTTCAAACTATTCTACCTTTTCGTTACATGCTACTAGCCATAATTTTGCAAAATAACGTATGTTTGCACGTTGGATGAACTTAACAACATCAAATATCGAAATAAAGCTTTCGAAAGGTAGGTTTTTAGGGTAAAGGTGGGTGGGGATGCTTAAGCTTACATATTGACAACTTTGAAAATCTTTGTCTGCTAAACAAAAAGTTCTACAACTCTGATATTTGATATGTGGCATCAACTAGTGGACCTCTATCAATATTGTTTAGATTATGTCCCCAGGGTAAAGATTAGCCCGTTCCCGGACGTCACAAGTTAAACATAAACTTATATAGTGAAAATTTCAAAAATCTTCTCTCTCACACTAGAGGGCCTAGAGATTTTATATTTGGTATCTAGCATCATCTCGTGGATTTCTATCAAGATTGTATGAGTTATGGCCCAAGGGTCATAATAAGCAATGCCCTGTCATTAAGTGTTTTACAAACTTTAAGGCTTGTATAGTGAACATTTTAAAAATCTTCTTCTACCAGGCGAGAGGACCTAGAGCATGGATAGTTGGTTTGTAGCACCATTTTGTGGACCTCTATCAAGATTGTACAAATTAGGTCCCCAGGGTCGTAATTAGCTTATTCCCGGACGTCAAAAGTTTAGCATAGGCTTAAATTGTGTACACTTTAAAAATCATCATCTCTCAAACAAATAGGCCTAGAGCTTTGATATTTGGTATGTAGCATCATCTGGTAGATCTCTATAACTATTGTTTATATTATGGTCAAAGATACTGAATTAGCCCAACTCCCTGACCTCACAAATTTTCTTAAGGCTTATATAGTGAAAATTTTAAAACTCTTCTTCTCCTAACAGGAGGGCCTAGAGCTTTGCTATTTGGTATACAGTAACATCTGGCGGACCTCTATCAAGATTGTATAAATTATGGCCCAAAGGTCAGTATTAGCCTGTTCCTAGATGTCACAAGCGTTTGGTGAACACTTTATAAAGATCTTGAATGACCCAATATTCATTGCAGTTGTCTCGGCTTTATCTAAAATAGATTAAAAGCCCACACATGCTATTGATTAATTCTGTAAAAGAACCTATTATTTCCGCAAAACTTTTCAGAATATTTCATTAAAAAAGTGAATGCAAGGGAATTCGAATAATTAGAATCTAAGACGTAAAAAATACAACAACAACATCGATACTTACCTTTAGATAATAACTATACAGTGTTAAGTCTAAAAATATTTTACTGGTGATAAAAGGGGTAAGACAATAAAAAAAAAAAAAAAACTCAATAGCTTAATTTTTATGTAAGGTAACTGTATATAGGTAAAAAACCGACACACAAAAACAACAACAACAACAAAAAAAAAAGAAAAAAAAAAACAAAAAACAAAAAAAAAAAAAACAAACGAGTATACAATTTGATGCTTAATGTCAATTCTCTTATCTTTGTTCAAGAAACATTGACGATATCTCTCTTTAAAGTGCCATTCTCTCTAGCCCAAATATTCTCAAATAATATGCATCTAAATCAAATTAATCATTTAAGAGATGAAGAGGATGTTTTTTGTTTTCATTGGGGTATGAACCGAAAAACCAAATCACACTGTATGAATACGCGAAGCGGATTCATACATTGTGTGATTAGGTTTTTCGGTTCATACCTCCATGATAACAACAAAAAAAAATATTCTCTTCATTTCTTATAATTTAATAGCAGCGAGCGAAAAAAACAAAAGCTTTAAAAATTTTGATAACTTTTTGTATCGGACTATTTTGTGCGGAAGCATACGAAATCGCTGAGTGCTCCAAATTTTGTTCATGGAGTTATGAATATTTTTTTTGACCAATCAGAATGCTCGTTTTTTGATAGACGAAACTGAGAAATAAATTATTTCCACATACATCCACATACATCAGATTATATTACATAGATGTACCAGCACAGAACAAAGCACGTGCCGTCGCTTTCACAAGTTACGTGAAATATACGAGGATTAGTCATGTGACTACTTTTTAGTCAAACTCGTCACTAAAACAAACCTGTGTAGTTATAATTCATTCCTTCCCAGACGGCAAAATTAAATACCAGTCTAAGTTGAAAGATGATGCAGATGACAAATTAAAACATATCTTATATGAAAAACAACCAATGTATACGATGGAAAAATTTTCGGGGAAATAATAAATTGCTTGTTACAAGCATTTTTTTCTTTTTCTTCCAATGTTTTCTCTTATTTAAAATCACGTGACCGAAAAAACAAATGACTGTATGGGAAAGAGTATATAGTATAATGATGTGTGTGTGTGGGGGGGTATATAATTCCCACAAGGAATTAAAAGTAAAAAATCACTGCTATCTTGAACCATATGAAAAGTCATATAAAAAGAAATTTCAATGACAATCTACTAATGAAAATTTACCCTGTACGCAAGCTCATCGGGTATTTGTGATCGCACATAATGAGCAAAAAAGACCTCTTAATTTTCCATCTTCATATCTATCTAAATATTCCTGTGTTAAAACCTTCCTCAATAGCAGCTGTGGCTTCAGTAGGACGAAATGACTTTACTGAGTAGGCCTGACCTTCAAGATCCACCAACCGTATAGTAGCATCAAGGATCTTGGCAATAGAGGCTGCTTGCAGCGCGGTATAAGGAGAATGCAATCACAGAAAAACTGGACCATTCTTTAAGTGGTGTTCACTTGTCCGTAAAATGAACAGCTGAAAAACAGCAATAGGATCTAACTTAACATCCTGTGCTAGAGGAAAGACAACCTGAAAGCCTGAACGGTATAAATCTTATTCCTAAAAAAAAACTAAGCATCTTCCGATCGTAAATAACTATAATTGAAATATTTTTTTTCCTATATGATCATCATCAACATTGGCATTCTGGGCGTTCTGAGCAATATCCGACGAACGTTGCATAAGAGTGAGTGCCAGTAAAGTGCAAATGAACGATTAAACCTATGAACTGGCATAACCTTTGACCGGTATACATTCTCGACCCATACATTTTCCATTTGTGATTTCAAAATTGCTCTGGCACAGGACCCATTGACTAAAATGTTTCGGACCGTTTGGGATTGAGAGGCGGTACAATCGACATCCTTGTTAGCCGCTGAAACAATAACTGACCTCTCCAAGGCAGAGCAATTACAGTTGCAATGCTTTCTGGACTTTATCTAAAACATGTGGAATAAGACAAAATAGAGGATTCTCGAAGTTATATTTCCACTGTCAATTTGTCTAGAGTAGGGCATTATCCCTCCGACAAAAGTTCCCAAATCCGTCTGTTGAACCTTTTCAATAGTGTGCTCTGACAATTTGCAAACCGACCGATTATGTGATTCCCGAAAAACCGATCAAGGTACCTGAACTCAGCTTGATGCAACAACCAATTGTGCTTGTCTATAGACCTTGAACGCGAGCCGGCTGTGTTGTTCATCCTGCAATATGCGCGCAAAGAAAGCGTGATTCCATTTAGTGTAGCCTCTACCAAGATTGCTAGTGCTAAGTTGGACAATCTTAGGCTCGGGCCACACTGAAGGTCTATATATGCGATCGCCTATATATTATCTGTCAATGCCTTCCAGTATGGACACAAAAGATTCTATGGCCATTAATATAGCTAGCATTTCCTGTTCGTTTGAAAGAAACACGTTTGTTCCAACCCCCTGATGCAATGCGGACATCGTCCCCCATCCCGAATGACTGGCATTATACACGATTTCAGTACATATTTCTCTGTAATTACTATAAAAACTGATATCGAACCAACGCTGCAATTCTTGTTTGACCTCCACAAAGCAATTCCGACCAAGATCTTTTCATACTCGGAAGACGGTTCGCCTTTCGCAGAATTAACTTGCGAAAGTTACTCCCTGCGCAACGGAAATGCAAAAGCTCGGTCCTTTTGCCAAAACACCAATCAGTTAAGTAGTAACTACTTAATATCTTTTAATACAGCGTCTCAGCTTTTCTATGCTTTAATGTTAAGCCTTTACCACCGCCTTTTTGCCCGTGCTATCCATTAACTTAAACACTGCGGAGCCAGGCAAGATATTTCGAAATTGATGACAAATCGATGTTTGCATTAGTTTATCCGTGAGGTAAGTGATTTCTCATGCTATAGCCGCAAGAAAGAAATCGTTCACAAATACCGTAACTCTTAACCCTAGCTCCCAAAAAACAAATCACTTGTCTTAGGACTTGATTTTAAAATCAAAGTGCCGTACGCACTGTAATTGGTCGTCACTGAGAAATTGGACATATCGTTGTATCCGACTGTAGAATTAGGGTAAAACAACTTTAATTTCTATTACTTTCACAACACGTAGGTTCCATCCTAGTGTATGATATTTCCGCGAATGATCATTCACGAATAAATTTCATCGTACACGAACGTAAAACCTTGATGCAACATGGGTACCGACAAAAAAGCAACTTTTTGTGAAAACTAAATTTCTAAAAATTCTCAATTGTTAAATAGTCATGGTTAGATCATCCCTGCAAGCTTTTTTTAATAAAGCCAAAACAGATAAATTATGGAAATATGATAACTTTAGTTTAAGAGCAAATGCTGACAGCAGGTTCATTAAATTTAAAAACCCTCTCTTTTTCTGGGCAGAAATTAACAAGTTCCTAAACAGCGCTGAATATAAACAAAGGAAAAAACAATTGATACTATTCTTTGGGTGAATTTTTTAGACAGCTTGAAAGCATAATAATCAAACTAGCTCTCCATAAGAACTTTGATTTACTTATGGCTTGAAAATAACAGTGACAGTATCATCTTTGTTTACACCTCGATATGATTGAAAGAAAGGGTTGGTTAGACGCGTTCATCACTAGCGGAAAATCCTTGAAGCATTCATCTTTCAAGCCTGTGACCGTCCAGTTTTCCTTTACTCCTTTTGAGAATTCTTAACTTGTAAAATGAAATGATTTTTTCTGTTTTCCCGTCAGAATAAACGTCCAGTTGGGCTAAAGGCAGTTTTAGTAAATTGCAGCGACACAATCTTGAGTTTATGGTTATATAAATTGGTCTACGACCACTTAAAAATATCTAGAACAGCATAGTATAAACACGAGAACATTCCATACATTATATTTAACTCTCCATTTAACCCAATTCCGTTTTTGACTGATCCAAAGGTCTCAGACGACAGTAAAATTGGATACGATTTGGAGTGAAACCAATCTTTGTGGTAGAAAATATTGTGAGAACATGAGAAATACATTTATTACAAACAATTTCTTCTTTTTCCACGATTTTTTCCTCAAGCATAAGATCGCAGTGATCAAATTCCTGAAATTTGTGCAGAAAAGGGTGAAATCTAAATATGTTCTGTTCTTCATATGTATAGGGATGTGGAAAAACGTCTTTAATATGAACAGATCACCTGGGAAATAAGCTTAAGACCATCTATGGTATTCTCATTTCTATATTTTGGCACTTCATCTAGAGTTAAACCGTCTCAAAACAGTGGTTAGCCTAAGTTTAGTGTCTGGTTTTGGCACTGCATCTCATTGACTAAACAAAATGGTTTATAATAATTAACCTCTATATAACCAAACACAATTAACCTAGCGATTTCACAGTCAACGACTTACAGTTGCTTCGGGAAATGTTTGTCGTTCTGGAGCTCAAAGGTCGTAGGATCGGACTCTAAGGGGACAGTTACCCCATTCTGTATCCACTCTTACACATAATCATGGGCTTCCACCTTCTCCCAAGCTAGTTTATTCTGAAAAGTCTGAAAATTGCGAAAACTGATGCCAATACTAACTACAAGGGGAGTAAGCCTTCTCATCAGTTCCATATGTTGAGACCTGGTTATCTCCCTTGTTACCTGTCTGTCTTCTCTTAGGGTGACTGCGATTTAGAAAAAAACACTTAAACGTCCCCCTGGCTTTCTTTTCCTCGGCCCCGTCCTCTGTCGAACGTAGACTGTCCTCTACGCTGCGGGCTGCTCGCAGCAGATAATGTTGCCGCTGATCGAAGCGTGTCTAAATTGTCTCCGGTAGGGGACGAAAAAAGCTAGACGTAGATGCGTGGAACTTACTGTTGACGAGTATCGTGGCGAACTCATCATTCAAATATTAAAGTCTGGACATGGAATAAGAGAAATCACCGGTTCGAAGTTTCGTCAGTCAATTTCTCACCTTGAGATAGGGTCGTTACATTCTTCACCCTGGTCTCACTGTATTGGCTACAATGAAAAGTGACATTCAGCATAGGCTGATCTGATCGCTTGACTCCATAACGTGACTCGATCGACTTTAAATATGCTAATATCCTAATCCGAGCAATAGAGTCTGTGAATGATGCCAAGTCCTCTTGAATGTCCGGCGACGATGACCCAGTGGCCATTGGTGCGTGACTTGGACCACAGACATGTAGCTGTCTTGGGTGTGAACGAAATCAACTCCGCCCGACAGCACCCTCTTTAAACATAGAAATAAGAAGGAAAACATCTTCTCTCTGAAATGAGAAAGCCTAGAACATTAGTATTTTGTATGTAGAATCTCCTAGTGAACTTCTGAGAGGTGCTTATGTGTTGACCCTTGGGACACATTTGGGCGCTGCACGGGCGCACCGTATTTTGTTTATGCATAGAGACATAGGAGAAAATCTTGAAAAAAAAATATTTTATTTTAATTAATTATTAACTACATGCTTCTTTTTTCTGGCACAACAACCGTCGTTAGCGATCTTTCAATTTGCTTCCGCGTCTATATTCTAGTATATTTCTTCTTATTTCAGATGCTTTCCATCTAGCTCCTTTCAGTCCAAACTGGACATGAAGTATACGTTTATACTGATGGAGGAGCAAGTTCCTAATCGTATTAAGAGATGAGGAGAATGATTTTGTATTCAAGGAGGTATGAACCGAAAAACCGTATCACACTGTTTAAATACGCGAAACGGATTGTTAATGCTTGACATATTACGGGGAATTTGGTAGACAAGGAAAAGAAACTGTTCATTCTGGGTTATTTATCTCTATTGTCAAAATTTATTCAAGAATAGTTACTCTTTTCGTTTAGTTTTTTCTCTGTCTAATAAGTAATAATCTTAACTGGGGTCAATCTGTCTTGTTTCTTATCAACCTCGATCAAAAGCGTTTTAAAAGTCAGAATTTTGTCTATTTGGAACAATGGCTCAACGTTTGTTAACATTAGTTTTACTGAATAAGACATTAATTAACCCATTTAGTTGCTTATGTGAAATTTTATTTGACATATATTTTTAAGAGAACTTTCCATGAATAAATGTTATCTCATAACTACATGTACATAAAGTCACACACTGTGGAGAGAAATGTTTTTCTTAAATTTCCTTAATCCGATGCCCGAAAATCTAACTGCTAACCTTTAAGTTTAAACCTATTTATTCTTATCGATTGCGAAATAAGTTATCCAAATTTAGAATTATCCCTCTCCTCTCGATTCTGCTTCCTTGAGAAGTCATCAGTACTCGCGCCGATAATGTGGGCCAATGACAGAACCAAGATCGCCAGCCGCTCCCAGGAGTCGAACTTGAAACCTTTTGATCGTGAAGCAGACGTTCTACCTCTCGACCATGGATACCACGTTTTTCTAACAGCTGCATAAACTTACCATTTTATCAAAGATCTCCCTTTTTATTAAGAAACAGATTACAAGTAGATTTACGTAGACGAATTTATCTGAAATGGACGATGTCACAATCAAAAAGCTTAACATAATTGTATTAGTATGCGTTTTTGAAAGGAATTAACAGATTCATGTGTTTAAATCCGGTTTTACGCCACTTTAAACAGTATTTCAGCTATATGACCATGATCCGCGTACTTAATCATGGCTTCCGGGTATTTCTAACGTCATTATAATCAGAACTCTCGATCCAACTGTTCATCCCATTTAAGTGCAATATTTTTTTTCATTTGCCCGTTGGTCAGAGACAAAGTACACAGGTCTCTTTTGTCAAATATCTGAAGGAATTTTAGTTTTCCAAGCCGAGGTTAATGTCCACAGGAGATATACACATTTCGATAGCTTAGAGCAAAAACATAGTATGGCTCTATACTATGTATAGAGCCATACTATGTTTTTGCTCTAAGCCCTCGACATACATATAAGAACAACTACACAAGTAATCTAGTTGACTTACTAAGTAGGAAGGCCCCCTTTGAAATTTCCGTTAACAATTGAAAAAAAGAGGGCACCGCATACGAATCTAAACGATCGGCTTTTCAGGTGCACGAATGAAAGTAGGTAAATCTGGTAACTCGAAACAATTGGCATGATCCATTCAAAAAAGTATTTAGATTTACCCCCCTTGTTGGTATCGATAACTCTTTTGTTGATAGTGAATATGTTCAGAGTTTCTAGTGAATGTGTTTAGTAATACCATAAATATTAAAAAAATGTCAAAGTTTTCGGACGCAGACGAAGACCTGGCCAAGGCGATACCTCGGGTTATATTTTGCATATTGTCTTAATATTTGGTCAGATTGTTTTCCTAATGAAACTTTTGACAAGTTTGATATTAGGGCACATGAAGTCTAAATCTAGGTAACATTGTCAAGAAAAAAACATATGTGCACTCCAGAGACCACACTTTTGACTCAAATGTCTTTATATTTTGTCAGTCTTTTTATCTCCATATCATCTTGTACAAGTTTGATATTGGGTCACATGTGATAACAAATAGGTCTCTACACCTTATATTTAATGAATATCTTGTGTGCACTGTAGTGGTCACATTTTGAGAAGGGGAGACTCGTTTCCATGTTTCCGTATAAACGGAGGACTAGTCCCGCCAATTGCGCCCCGACAGATCTAACTCGATATTAAATGACATAACTTTTGAATTTTATTAACAGTTGGCATGTAAGAAAAATGTAACATGGTAAGGTTGGTTGGTGATCTAAAGGCCGTAACTAAAGTCTGAATAAGCTGTAGTTACGTTTAAGTGACTAATTCAACAAAAATGGTTCACAGAAATGTTGGCCAATGTACGAGTTCAAAGTTCATCTCCGATCTAAATGAATGATTTGATTGGTTAGTTGATCGGTTCTTTGATTGACAGCTGCGACCCATGTATTTAAGGTTGCGTCATACAAATTAGGACTTAGTTTGGACTTAGTTTTTTGTTCGTACTGTCTAATTTACTCCGCAAAATAGAATGTGATTGTATGTTTAAGTTAACTGGCCAATCGCGATGTCAATCAAGGAATATATCGACCAAACAATTCATTCACCCAGCTCGGAATTGGGATTTGAACTCCGACATTGGCCGCCATTTATGTGAAGCATTTTTGTTAGTTTGGCGACTTAAATGTCGTAGCTACAGCTTATTAGTTACATCCTTTCCAGCTGCTATCCCACATGGGTCTACGATTATCGAACCATTGGTGAGAGACAAATAGTCGGAAAGGATGAGTGCCGCCGTCGGGGATCGAACCCGGGACCTCTAGATTGACAGTCCGACGCGCTACCAACTGCGCTATGACGGCGGCTTGACCATCAATTAAAATGTAACAATTGAATATCTATTTTGTACATTTAGCTGCTTGCCTTACGACCTAAACATCGACACGACGGGTTAGTCGCAAAACCAACAAAAATGCTTTGTACAAAAATCGGCCAATCCGGAGTTCAAAGTTTACTTCCGGTCTAATGAATTATTCGATTTGTCGATCAATTCTCTGAAAGACGTACGAGACCGGCCAATTGAGTGCGGTTCAATATCAATTCTTTAGATGTTAATATCAAAGCTTTTTTACCTGCAAAGTGATAATAAGTACACGTTCTAATTAAAGCTGGTCAGGCGACTCGGATACTTGAGCTTTTTATCTATGACATTGCCTTTTCAGGTCTCCCCCATGTCATGTTCGTAAGTATATCGATGCTCTTGGGGGCCTGTTTAGCTAGAAAATACTAATTAACCCTTTCACCTACATATATATATATATATTATTTTAGAATGTTACAAACTGAAGGGCGTTGCCGACGACAATGAAAATGAATGCAATTTGAGATGAAGCCATCTGATATGGTAAAGACATTGTGGGAAAAGAAGAAATCACGGCAACTTAAAATCCTGGGTTTGAACAGGAAAGGGATAAGGGACCATAATAAAGTTTTTTTCTAACGGCAATGACAGCAACTAGCTTGCAAAAAGGTATACACTCCGTAACAGTTACTTCCCATGTATCAAGTGTTTTTCACTTCTATAATTCACTCCAGCAGAATTATGATAACCCGCCCCCGAATATATCTTACAAATTGCAAACTTAGTCCATACTTTCATATATCAAATTTGAAAGCAAGCCCCGCCCACGAAGGCAATACTGTAGGTGATGTTGCAGTAGTAGTAGATAGTGTTTTGATGTTGCCTATCAAAGTTATTTGGAATAATATGATAGATGAACCCTGTGAAAATTGATATATGCCGATGCAGTAGTTTATGAGATATATTTTCCAAAATTATATGGAAGTAACCCCCGCAAATAATAGCGATGTTATTAACCCGATCAAAATTGCTTGAAGTAATCTTGTAGAATGTCATATTAATTTTGAAAAATTAGCCCTCGAGTATTAAAGTTCGATCGAAATACTTCAGAAGAATCTGAGTATGGGTCATTAAACAATTCCTGTACGAGGCGAAATTTCTCATTTTACGCATGCATGCTTGTTTTCTAGGGGGAAAATTTACAAAACGAACATCCAGAAGACGAACAACCACAAAACGAATCTATGACCTGATTTTTTAAAGACAAATTTCGTCTGGAATAGGAAACTCATTCAACACTCCAAGTCTCGCATGATGACCTTTAATTCTTGACTTAGTTAACCCGTTACCAAACGACAAAATTGTAGACTGCTCTGAATTTAATTTTAGTCTTCCGAACCATCCGGGTTTTCCGAAATCTCCTACGCTGTTTCCGGCTAACAAAATGCACCGTTTTGATCATAATGCTCTGCCTTATATACGTCCGAGGTTTGTTCCCAAAGTTTACGGGTATGGCCGAGTGCGTTCCAATTTGACCGGGCCAGTGAACAGTAATTACCACGCACTTTCGCTTGTTTATGTGTGGAAGAAAGGGCTATCCGAGAATCGTAAGAAAAGGGGTATATGTAACAGCTTGAAAGAATAAATAGGGAATATTATGTTACGATAGCGATACCACATCTTGCCGTTGTCTGCGCATGTCATATTCTCCGAAGATTGGCCTGTCTTCGGGACCGTATCACTTATCCAGATTGGGATAAATATTACTACGTCGTACGCATAACTCCATATCATTTCGCCAAAAAGTAGCAAGTGGGTAATTGCCATAAAACCTACAATTGTGGAGAAATCAAACTTAACTGTCGCCCAAATTAATTAGAAAAATAATTATTGTAAATTGCTAAAGCATTCACGTCTTGCATGTGCTCCAAGAAGAGGCATCAAAAATTCGAAGCGTGCCTTTCATGGGCGCTGACATTTTGAATGTAGTTCGACGGAATCGGCCGAGTTGTCACGAATGACACTACCCAGAATGCTCAAATTAGATAGGTCAGTATTTGAAAATTGCCACCTATCGGAAGATAACGCACATCTTGCTTCTCGTTGCAGACGAAAATTTTGATATTTCACAAGACCAGAGGTCAAGTAGAATATAATATTTTCCTCCTCAGTAAAAGCAAATACAGGATGTTGTATCGCAATCGTAGTATAATATTCTTTTTATTTAATACCTATTTTTTATCAAATAAATTCGATGAAATAATGAAAATAAATCTTTATTTCTACAAGTATTTCCCTCCTCTACCATTTTGGTTACCTTTATTTGCATTATGACTTTATATAAAGAATATTTTAACGCCTATTACAAGAATCGTAATTGTACACATAGCTAAAGCAATCTGCAATTACGACATTTTGGTCACCTTAAGAAGAAAGTTGACAATGAAACGGGTCATGTCTTCATCTACACTGAAATTAAAAACAATAAAAAGTTTAGATTTTCATTGATATATAAGTATGTAGGTTGAATTGGTAATTGCTCAGGATAGATGTTTTGTTAAAGACTATTTGTCAGTATAGCACGATGCAGCTGTAGAGTGCAAAATAACTTCGCCTGCTTTCATAGACTAAACGCTCAGGCTCTCAAAGGGTTGATTGTTTCTATACATACTATCTCTTATCTTTCAGGGTCTTTTAATTGAAAAGGTAAACATTAAGCATGAGGCTAGGAAATAAAGGCATTTTTCAAACTATTGCTTTGGAGTTTTGAATGTCTCTTTGGTTTTTACACACTCATGATTACTGGTCTTACGCTTAATTCATAAAATAAATATAAAGATGAGGAAAAGCAACAATTTACACAAACAATGTCTATTTTACAACATTATGTTTGAGTTAGCCTGTAGCGTCCTCTGATTGACAGTATTACTTCAAGAAAACAAAGTTCGTGTACTTGTAATACCTATCTCATGAGAGGAATCCACTCAATGGTTTCACTGGCCTACCTTTGCTAGTCTGCATTTTTTCTTACTTCATTCTGCTGGTATGTTATTCAGACACTCCATCCATGCACATTCAAGTACAATGCATTTTACCTTGACGACGTTAACCGCGTATATTTTTAAATAAACAGCTGACACATATTAAGAAAGGTCACCTCTTTAAAAGCTGTTGTGATCGTGATATGTGCTAATACAGCGTTGTAATAAAATCATTTCAAGGAGTCTTTATTGTGATGAGAATGTACACGTGATACTATTTTTCCTATAAAACGAGTCCATGGAGGAAGAATCCACCTTCAACCCCGTAGATATTAAAAAAATCCTGCCTCGTGAAAGGCGTGCCGAGGTAAGAATTTAACTTTATTCTATTCGTTTTTCGTTTGTATGTTTCTTTTAGTCTATTTTCATGTTACCTATTTTTTTACAAATGCATTGTAAAACAGAGTGATTATATACCATGTATCGATGTTTACTTTGGAAACTATTTAAAAGGTTTTTATCAAATTTCATTTGATCTAGAATAAATGTCAATTTCATGTCACACTTGCATACAGCGGTGTTCATATAAGATCACCATGAATGCTATACATAACCATGAAGATGTATACGGCAAAGGGACCTTAACTTTGAGGGTTTTCAATAAAAAACAAGTTGGAATTTTTTGTAGTATTAAAGAAAAAAAGTCGACATGAAAGGTTTTATCAAAGGTCCGATAATCCCGTGATTCGCCTGATACAAACGCAAGTGTACCATGTTTTACTCTTGATGACTCGATTTCTAATTTGCCAAAACCAACACTCAGGCCAGATTTCAAGACATTCACCCAAAAATGTATTCTGTAGATTTTACGCTTTTTTATTTGTTTCCTTTTGTTTTGTTCTTTTAGGGAGGTGTCTGTCTTTTATGTAAGTTCATTTGACAATGTTCTTTCCTTTGCTTATTGTTGTTTTTTGTGTTTTTTGAAGTGCTCAAGGTGAGCTCTTGTGATCGCCCGATGTCCGGCGTCGTCGTCGTGCGTAGTTGTGTCAAGGTTTTTCTCCTCTCATCCTGAACCAGAATGCCAATATTGATAAAACTTAGCAGGGATGCTCTTTGGATGAAGCTCTTCCAAGATTGTTCAATTATTGAAATCCATCCCTCACTCTGGTTGCCATTGCAACCAAAAGAGGGAAATAAGAACATCTTTGAAAATCTTCATCTATGAAACAAGAAAACTGAGAATTTTGATATTTGGTATGCAGCATCTCCTAGGCGACATCAAACATGTTGGTTCAAATGATGCCCCTTGGGTCATTTTTGAGCTCTGTCCGGGCACGCCCAATTTACACTGAAACAAAAAAGGAAAACCTAAAAAGTAATCTTATCTCTGAAACAAGACGACCGAGGGCTTCGATATTTGGAATGCAGCACCTCCTAGGGGACCTTCATCAAGCTTATTCAAAAGATGCCCCTTGGGTCGTATTTTGGCACCGCCCGGGCGCACTCCATTTTACACTGGCCCGGCATGTTGCGGCAGGGCTCCGCTTCAGAATCGCCCACTCGGAGCCGTGGCATGCAGCGGCGCTTTGTCGGTGTCTCTGATCATTGCGGTCGCTCGCTGCAGAGTCGGCGATTGGGTCGATGCCTGGGCCTGGAGCGGCAGGTCCCGGCGAAGAAAGCGGCGGTGACCAAGCCTCGGAGCCGAATTCTGCAGCGGAGTAAGGCCGGTGCGCAGGCATGAGTGGCAGGGTCCAATGACGCATTGCAGTGTTTAGCCGTGCTAGATGTCAAGTGTTGAGGCTCGCCCTAGCTCCACTAGCTACTGAGATGACCTATCGGGCCCCGGCCAGGCCCCCAGCACTACCCGCATCGTCGGCAACAGTTTGCTCTGAGTCAAGTGCTGTTGGCGCGCAAGGAGTAGTGTCTTGGGAATGATACCGGGTACTAGCGGCGCAATGAGTAGAGTTGGGTTGCGCCGCTAGTACTTGGTATAATTACATGGGAGCAGTATCGGTTCTCATTCCTAGCTAGTGCCAGGTGTAAATCGACGGGATCTGCGTCTCAAACCAAACTCACTACGGTCGTATATTGCGACGACGTCGGGAAAACCCAGCTCTGAGCCAAGGCGTAGACGCTTAAGCAAAGAAAGACGATCACGACCAGGAGTCGAGCAAATCGCAACAGACAGTCCACAATGGTAGATCTCGGCGAAATAAACAAGTCGACGTAAAGAAAACCTAGATTCGAGCCCGAAAGCCTACAAAGTCGAGCGAATTTACCGGCTCAACAAGTATCCATCTTGCCATTGTTTGTTCAGCTCAAGGTTGAGAACGAATGTAGTGCCATTTCAACAAGTGTCATCTTGTCATTTCTGTTGCTGAGCTGGATATTGAGGTGGAATGCTCCACAAGCAGACATCTTGACATTTATTTAGCTGGATGGTGGAATGCATTTTTTCCTTTTATTGAAAAATTGGATGTTGAGCTGGAAATTCGAGCCAGCTGAACAATGCGTCGTGGTGTCATAAATCTCAATGTAAAAGGAGAGCTTGAATGTCGAGCAAACTCAACAGGTGTCTTCTTGTCATTTTTGTTGTTATGCTGATGTTAGGACGAGCAAGCTGTACAAGGAGTCATCATGTAAAAGCTGTTGCTGAGCTGGGTGTTTAGATGGATTGACGAGCAAGCTCAGCAATGATTTTAATTTTTGAGCTGGAATGTCGAGTAGCTCTGCAAGTAGTCATCATCTTATAATTGTTGTTGGGCTGGAATGTCGAACCAGTTCAATAAGGAGTCATCTTGTCGTTTTAGTTGTTTTTCTGGAATGTCAACCCAAAGGTCATCTTGTCATTTGTGTTTTAGAGCTGGATGTCGAGTTTGAATGTCGGGCCATTACATCAAGGAGTTATCTGGTCATTTTTCGTTGGTGAGCAGGATGTTGAGCTGGAATGTCGAGCTAGCTGTACAAGGAGTCATCTTGTCATTTTGTCTTAGTTGAGTGTTCAGGTGGAATCCCGAACCAGTTCAACAAGGAGTCATCTTGACATTTTTGTTGTTGAGCGGGATATTGAGCTGTAATGTCAAGCCAACTCAAGGAGGGGTCATCTTATCATTTTTGTTGTTGAACTGGAATTTCGACCCAGGTCAGCATTGATTCATCCTATCAAATTTGTTGTATTACTTGATGTGGAGCTGGATTGTGGAGCAAGCTAAACATGATGTCATCTTGTCATATTTTTTGTTGAGCCGGTTATTGAGTTTAAATGTTTAGCAAGCTCAGCAAAGAGTCATTTTGTTATTGAGCTGGAATATGAAGCCAGCTCAACAAGCATTCATCTTGTCGGTTTTTTGGTGTTTTTTTTAGCAAGATGGTGAACTAAAATGTCGACCAGCTAAACAGTCATTTTGTTATTTTTGTTGTTGAGCTAGATAATGAGCTGGAATCTCGAGGCAGCTCAACAAGGAATCGTCTAGTCATGTTTGTTGTAGAGCTGAATACCGAGCCGGAATGTCGAGGCAGTTCAACTAGGTCGTCTTGTCATAATTGATGCTAAGCTGGATGTTGAGTTCGAATGTCAAGCAAGGTCACCAAGGAGACGTCTTGTCATTTTTGTTGTTGAGCTGTATGTTGAGGCGGTATGTCGAAACAACTCAACAAGGCAATTGGCGAGCTGATTGTTCTGCCAACTTCACTGATCCACTAAACACTTATCTATTATATAACAAATTTCGGGAACATCTACATGAACAATATCCCTTTTACAGATACTTGTTTCATGGATTTACCAAGAGGCCTTTATTCGTTTTACGGGTAAAAAATATTAGATTTACCGTCTTAGATTCTATTAACCGCCATATTCTATAATAATACACCGCCACAAAAACGTCCATTTATACTAATCATTTTATTTTATTATAAACGTATATATAGATAAGGGTTTAAACTTGACAAAAAGTACGAACGTACCTGGCATGAATGAAGTCACCTTTCTGACGTCGATTTCTGTCATTGTGTCGTTCTGTGTTGAATGATGCATAAATGTGAGAAGGAGTACTCTACACGATAATTAAACATGTTTGAGATTCGTTGATTTAAATATTGAAAGATTAGCTGGATTATGTTAGTCGGAAACAACTGGACACAGCTGCATATGGGGTTTCACTCACCTTACAACGCTAAATATTACCGTCCAATCTGACATCGACCTGTTTCATCCTACTTGCTATTAAGATATTCAATTGATAATCAATAAGGTTGTAAAATATCAATAATGTAAGGCACAAAAGTGAATGTTATAAAGGTTGTGAAAGGTACGAATCTGAAGTCGCAATTACGACACACTTTCGTTTCATGTGAATGAAGACATTTAATTGGTGGAAAATCGAGTTGGCATAAAATGCGAAGTAGCGCCACCGTAAATGTCCAATGCAATTGGTTGTAAGATGAAAGTTAACAGGTCAATATGCACAGTTTTGTCCGACTAAGAAAAATGACTTCGATTTGCTCTACAATCGTGTCTGTAATTAACGATTGATATCACTATTGCTCAAAATCGTTGTTTTCCAGATATATTAATTTACGTTTACACATGAGTATTGTGAAGCATCAACTCCAGAACGGCGACTGTATTCGTACAAGGTATGGCTGTAGTCTTTGTCAAGTTCAATCCCTTGTCTATATTTACGTATAAAGTATTATAAAATCAATTGTGACATGTCCGTGTGGTTCTATTACCTCCCTTCCCCTCTCTCACACTCCCATATTAATGAAACAGAAAACACGTTTTCATTTGCGTCGATCTCATTGCATTGTTTGACACGTTTTATTACATAAACATACTTATCACACTGTTTTCATTGTAGTTTTATTAAGAAGGAAGAAATGATCAAAGTACTGAGAAGCAGTCTTATACTTTTGGTGGTCCATGCTGTTTTTGGTTGTGACAGAAGTCAATTTACTTACTATTTACAAAATGTTTGTACGGCTGGAAACACTTTAGACATTTTTCATCAAGAATGGCTGGTGCAGTGTGGAAGCCCGATTAATGTAGTGCAAGACCAATTGCCCTCACCACTGTACGTTCGGTACGATGTGCTAGACGTAGGTATTATTTTATAATCCCGAACGTTCTAGAATAGAACAGAATCGTTCTTTAAAAACCTTTATATACGCGGTATCCACATTTTCCCCTTTTTAATGGTTGGCTGTTATATATTCTGGCGCATGTTATCCTTACGGCCATACTAAATCGACTTCGTCAGGTTCTGGGAACATATTTTACTAATGAATGTCTTACGGGAAGAGTCACTGAAGAAATAACAGAATTACAGCATTATTATACATTTTATGAATGAGTTATCGCGGCTGTAAATCAAAGAAACAATCGATTAAAGATATTGTTAATTTCAACCTGAAGTGATGTTTGAACTCAGATATTGGCCGACATTTATGTGAGAAATTATTTTGGTATGGCTATTTAAACGTATCAATTACAACTAATTCAAGTTGTTCATACGACGTTAGGTCCACAACCAACCACTTTACCTTTTGTTATATGTTACCGGCCATAAAATTTGCAAAATGTCGCCATTTAATATCTAATGGGAATTTCCTGTTGGAGACAGTGGGTGTAGGCAGCGAAATTTTTAGGCGGGGCCAGCGATCTGTTAACTAAGTCTGTACATGGCACTTCAGAGGATTTCACATGATTTTCTAGCAAAGAAATCAGTGTTCCGACTTTGCGCTCTACATATATTTCCTAACTGCAAGGTATTCCGGATATGAATCGATAGACTAATCAAATCATACTTTTAGACTTGAAGTGAACTGTGAACTCCGTCATTGTTTAAAATTTGTGTGAAGCATTTTTATTAATTTTGCGACTTAAACGTCGAAAATCAAATTGTGATTATGGCGTTTAGATCGCCAGTCAACCATTTTAAAGTTTTTGTTACATGTTACTGAGCATGAATTTTGAAAAAATATAGCTTTTTAATATTAAAGTCGAAGTTTTTGTCAAAACCAATATCGGAATTCAAAGCTCATTTCTGGTTTCATTTGTCAACTGGTTAATTGATTGACAGCCGGGATTGGTCAATTGCAAAATGATAACAATAGTTCCGTTGTCTATTAAATTGTCAGGAAACGAGAAAAATCTCATCAGGGAATTTTCAAATTACAAAGAATTTTCTTCATAAATCACATCATATCTAGGAAATAACAGCCGCGATTGGTCAATTGAAACATATCTAGTCTTACTCACACAGCACAATTATTTAGCACAGAAAAACTAAAGATGTGCATGACTAAACAAAAAAGTTGTTAAAATGAAAACTCATAACAAAACTACAATTATTTAATTTTCCAAGGCATATTAGCATTGAAACCGAGAGTTTCTGAATCTTATCGATGGCTTAAAAAAGGAGGTTGACTTGTCGAAAATGGTAGTGCTACAGAAACTCATTCGATCAATCAATAAACAATTCACGAATGTTTATATATACGGGGTCCCGTCGTGATTATAAAGAGTTGTTAAAGATGATTTGATTTTATTATAGGAAAAAACCTACACAGTGCTGATATTGATTCAAGATGCAAATCCTCCACGCGGTCTTTCACTACTTCCTCGTCTTGAATGGGCAGAGATGGGTATTCAGGTATGTAGCGAATAAGATGATTCCAGGCCAATTCAACGACGTCGCATTGCTGTATGCTCGAACGTGTACATGTAAATCAGTGTACTTAAGATTTTGAACGTCGAATTCAACCATTATCATTTGGGAGACATATTGTTTTGCCTGCCGAGTATGTCTGTCCGTCCTTCAATGCCTTCTTGTCCGGGCGAATGGTAACTTTAGGATCAAGTTTGATTAAACTTCAAACACTAGACCAGCATCACCTCTAGTTGTGTACGACACCTTTCTTTTTACAAAATGGCTATCGCTTTTTTTCATCCATTTTACTCCGTAATTCGATATTTTATTGGGTGAAAGACTTCTCTGTAACAATAAGGCCATTTTTATGAAACTTTACACACATGTTCAGTATCACATGTAGTTTTGCACTACTCTTTTTGAAAATGATTGCCAGTTTCAAAATGACCGCAATTTCTCCCGAAATTTCAATTTGGTAAAACTTCACGCTCTCGTTCGGTATCACATATAGGTGTACACTACCCCTTTTTCAAAATGGCGGCCGGTTTCAAAGTGACCGCTACTTTACTCCGTAAATTGACATGTTCTCTTTCGAAAGTATTCTCATACAATTAACCTAGGGCCGATTTTCATTAAACTTTATCATTAGCTAGCAAAGCGTCAGCGCTGATAGCTTAAGTTAACCGACAAAATTCTAGGTATTCTCAAAGTTCAACGGGTGCAAACTGCAACTTGATGCTTAACCACTAAACCAATTGAATGCTTACGCCAGAAAAGTAGTTCTTATGTATTTCAGGAATATTGCAAACTCTATTTAAATTGTAGAGAATTCTTTCAAAAGAATGCTATTTAACCCATTCTAACTCTATCCCGCCTTTTCAGCATCTCAAAACAAAAAGCATTGGAAAACATTATGGACATTAAAGACATTCCTTGTAGCAAGTAATTTCTTCATTGTCCACAATGTTTTCTACACTATAAGGGAAATATTTTCTAAATTCAACCATCCTGAAATTGTCGCCTACAACTTTTTCAATTCGAACCAGTCTAAGATTTCGTCATGTTGTAATGGGTTAACTCCTTCGTTACTTTAACCTCGTTTATGTATCCTGAAAATCTGTGGAAAAGAAAATTGCTGAACAAAACTACGCGTTGCTAGCTTACAGTTCTTTCAGTGCTTTGATTTTTATTTTAGAAACTTATCTTCTTTTTTTCCCAAAATGGCCACATTTTTACTCCATCAACTACGTAGTTGAGGAGACAATACTTTTGATAAATTCATTGATACGCATAAAATTGTAAATTACATTGATAATTCTTTTTTTAAAAAAAAAAAAAATATATATATATATATATTAAAGTTAGTTATAACAATTATGATAATCCTTATTTGTAGATTTTATCTGCTGATCAGGATATTTTTTGTCACTTTATCCACAGCATTCTAGATTTACTGTTCGTAATTCTTCCAAAAGAATTGATTTGAATAAGAGCCCATTAATAAACAGAATACACATTTGATCGGTACAACAGTTGGCGAAAGGATCAAATAAGCTCGTAATACACCTTAAATCATATATTTTCAGGGCGATTTAATTAATTCGTGGTACGAGATTCCGGTGATTCTGCCAGGTAGCTATCAAAACAATTATCTGCATATAGACAAGTTAGAAAATATCAGATTTTTTTTCAAAAGTAAACATTCATTTCTCATCCTTTGACATTTAGAAATCTTTTCAATCTTATACTATAGAAAAAGCATACACAATGACACAGTTATTATAGGTTACCCATAATTAAAGTATATGATGCTTAAATGTAGCGCCTCGGACTCTTAATTATGACGTTAAGGCACCGAACCCCGGTCTAGGCTCTTATCCTTAGAGACATAATTTTGGCCGGTATAAAACGGTTGGCAAAATAGCGAGGTTTCTACCTACAGAATAGCGAAAATGACACAGAATAGTGGAATCAGGTATCTGTCTATATGAATAGCTATGCAATCCGCGTTAATCTCGCTATTCAAAGGTATTGCATTTTCATTCCAGATTGTACCTCGAAATGCCGCAGTAAAAATGGACTTGACACAAAGTATACGATCATGATATTTCAAGAAGAAAACCCGTATCCGTATCCGTTTGAGGTCACCAAACTCGTATTCGACATTGGGGATTTCATGGACATGTTTAATATTTGTAATCCAATCGCAAAATCCGAATTCTATGTTCTAGCTAACTAGGAAAAACCAACAAAGCGAATCTGTTCGGTTAATAATTTGACCGGTCATTTAAATGTTCATTTCATACAATGACACCAACTATTCTTAATATCCCAATCATGATATCAACACAAAATATGAAATACGTATATATGCTACTTGTTAGAATCAATTTCAAGTAATTATGCAATTAGTGAAGTAAATTATTGACTGAACCGTTGAAAAGGTATTTTTGAACATTATCTTTCTTAATTCACCCACACCTAATACTTTTTCTTTTAACGTTTGCATATCTTCTCTTTCTGTTATGAAGCTGAATAAATATATTGCTGCATTTCTGATTGTATACTTTCTGATATTGGGCCCAGTCTATAGTACCAGAGTTTCTATGGCGGAGTTGTTAATGTGCCTATCAAATGACTCTGGGTTACGAGTTCGAGCCTCTCCGTCACTAAGTGTGACCAGCAACTTTAGCTTTTCAAGCTTTGAAATGGTTAACATTACACAGACCCTCTCTCCCGCGCTACTCTGTCCTACTGACGTCAAACGTGGCACCTTAGTTGAGGTAAACTCGAAAGACATTTTTAGTAAAACATATTGTCAGAAACATAAGATAAGTACCAAAATTGTATCAACAAAAAATACCTCCCGTTTTTTTGTTTTTCCCCCAAAATTTTAGAATGGTACAGTTTGAAAGCAGTTGCAGGCAAAATCCTAATAAAAAACAAAAGAATGGTAGAGTCTAAAATTTTGTTTGCAGGTAATGGGTTGACCTTAATATTGGAGTTCAAAGTTCGCTTTTGACAAATTGAGCGATTTGCATGGCCAATCGATCTTTGTTTTACAGCGAAAATCCTCCCAATTGAATGCGGTCATGTTCGACTAGATGCTTAATCCTTTCCCGTTTTTCAAAATTTTAGAATGGTCCAGTTAGAAAGAAGTTTCAGACGACAGTCTAAAATGGGGGCAATTGATAAATAACCGAGCTACGAGTTAGAAAGTATTTTTGGAAAAGAACAATTGCTTGTTACAAGCAATTTATCCTTTTCCCAAGTATGAAAAAAGCAGGAATATTGCGGGAAAAGGCTTTTTTTGAAAACAATCGCCTCTGAATTTTTTATGGACAGTTTCCGCTAGAACACGGAGAGGACGTGGGAGATCTGCATTGAAATTAAATTTTTCAAGCATGCCAAAATTGGTCTGATCTGTCTAATATCCCAAGAAAAGGGGCATTATGGAAATTATTAAAATATCCTCATTAAAACAAGAAATGGTGTCTTTTGGTAAATGCCAAACCGTTCGTTGACGATCTAAATGATGTTCTTGTAGTTTGAATATGCTTTAATTACGACGCTCCCATTCTCATATAACCCCGCTTTGTTTACGCCCCTCAAAAAAACAAATGAAAATATTTTGGAAAATGAAGAAATCGCTTTATACAAGTTTCTTTATCCACAATGTTTGGTCCAAAGGTAACAAATAATATCAAAAGTTCATAAAAAAAACCATCTGCAACATCTTTGAAATTTGGAAGAGTCTAAAAGGTAATTGGTTGACCTTAATGTTTCCACAACGTTTTGCCCAAAAGTAACAAATATTTAGATGGCCAGTGAAAAGCCAGCAAGGTAATACATATACTTTTTACAAACGTCAAGGCAAGCAACCTTAAATTTTTGTTATTCTACAGTACACGATCTATGTAATTACTCGAGCCAAATATCCACGATTAATATTATTAATTTTTTTTTGCGCAAACTTGCAATAGCTTTGAACATAAGAAGTTCACAAATCGATTTTGTTTGTTTGAATTGGGTTTTACGCCGCTTTCAACAATCTCTCTGTTATATCGCGGGGGCTAAAGCACCTAACAATGGATTCCTGGTATTTCTCACACCAGTACCGCCATCACATCCCTTCCTAGCCTCAAGCTGCTATCCCACATAAGTCTACGATTATCAACCCATTGGTTGGAGACAAATAGTCGGAGAGGATGAGTGCCGCCGTCGGGGATCGAACCCGGGACCTCGAGATTGACAGTCCGACGCGCTACCAAATGCGCTATGACGGCGGCAATTCACAAATCGAACATCAACATCTGAGAGGCGGACGAGTCTCGGGAGCCGGTCACCTATAGCCTCATTATTGTCAAGAAAATAGACTCCACCATCAAGGAAACCAGGCATAGAAAGTCAGTCAAAGCCATACCAACTTATTGAGGTAACAGCAATAACACTCAAACTCCTGTAAATATAGAAAAACCTGGGAAAGCAAATGAAACTAAAAGAAAAACACGGTTGGGAGTGGTGGGTTAATTTTTTCTGGTCCCTTCTAATAGAGCAATCGTATTGAAATTAAAATAATTTTGAGAAACAAGCCAACTTACTTGTCTTCAATCTGATGCAACAAGGAAGCTGCATCGTTTTATTTACCTAATCGTTACCAAAATACAAATCTGTTCCAATTCATTGCAAAAACTGTTAGTGCGAGAAGGCCCTACAAAATAATCAGCTTTCTGTCGATAACGACAAATTCAATTATTTAAGATGGCCAATGAAAAGCCAGAAAGGTAATGCATATACTTCTTAAGAACGTCAAGGCAAAGCAACCTAAAATTATGTTATTGTACACCTGTAAGTACGCGATCTATGTTATAACTCGAGCAGAATATCTGCGATGACTATTATTATTTATTGTGGCGCAAACTGGCCATGGCTTGAACATTAGAAATTAACAAATCGACCCTAAACATCTGAGCTGGGGATGAGTCTCGGGAGCCGGTCACCTGCAGCCTCATTATTGTTAACCAAATTGACTCCGCCGTCCAGGACACCCGCCACTGTGGCTTAAAGCGCAGCACCGCCATTAAATGATAGAGAGACCTGGAACATTGCTCATTGGAAAGACCAGAAAATTAGGTCCTCCAACTGAGGTGTGGTCGACGGACTTTCTTCTGAAGTAACTGGTCTGACCATAAAAACCAACATTAAACCATACCAATACTGACAACGCACCTGCACAATCAAGTGCGTACTATTTTAACGCTTCTAGGTAAATATCAAAATGTATCAGACTGTAGCCTTACAAAATTGAATAATTTAATTGTTAGTTTCGTCTATCAAAAATGAGCGATCTGATTGGTCGAAAAATTTAATTCATACCTCCATGAACAAGATTTTGAGCACGCAGCCATTTTGTATGCTTCCGCACAAAATAGTCCCATACAAAAAGGTATCAAAATATGTAAAGTTTTTGCTTTTTTCGCTTGATGCTGTTAAATCATAAGAAATGAAAAGAAAAATGTTTGTTTTCATGGAGGTATGAACCGAAAAACCTAATCACACTCTGTATTAATCCGCTTCGCGTATTCATACAGTGTGATTAGGTTTTTCGGTTCATACCTCCATGAAAACAAAAAATATTCTCTTCATCTCTTAAATGAATTAGGCTTTTAAGAATACGTAATATAATAAGCCGAACAAACTATCAAATATTTACAGTTATTATATATCTACACTATTTCAAAAGGCTTCCATGGTCCTGTCTCCATTTTTCATGGGGAAACCCGAATATCTGAGGCTGAAAAGGTTTCAATTGCTTGTGCTAGTCGGTACAAACATTTCATTGCCAATAAAAGACAAATGAACGCCATCTGCACTAATTACCCTGTGTCAGATTCGACCAATTCTGGATATTTGAAATGAGTAATTCAGTTGCAATTTTACTGTTTAAGCGAACTCTACATTTTTGAAGGGCTTTATGAGTCTTTTCGCTCCTCAATTTTTGGCGCGGCAAAATTTGTTACCATACAATCAAGGTATCAGGCATCAACTGTTTGAGTTTACTTAAAGGGAGGTATCGATGTTTCTGAAACCTAGATAAGAAAAAATTACCAAGTGCCGAAAAACATACTCAAACGAACATTGAATACTTAAAGTTAGGTCAGGTACTGTTTTGGTGGTAATCTAATAGACCTAAAAAGGCTTTTTGTGGTTATATCGGAAAGGTTCAGCGGAATTCCAGGTTATTTTTAGATATCACGAAATTCGGCTGTCGACATCGAATGACATCATTTGCATAAGCCCCAAAGTCAAATGAAGATAACAAATTTACTAGCGAAACAGCCAATGTCCTAAATCATGTCACACGAAAGGCTAAGCGCAAAACTACCGTAAGTATTTATATTCATAATAACGCTTACGACAGTTTTGGATTGATTTTTACAGACCGGCTAGCGAAAATAACTCCTGATGACGTAACGATGACATTGATTTGATGTAATTTAACGAAATGCAAGGTTCCAACGGTTATGCGCGCCACGTGAATGTCCTATATTCTTCGCAACTGTCTCGGATTGATCTAAAAATAGATTTATAGCCTACGTAGGCTATTAGGGAAATACCCTGCTTTTTTCTGATAAGCGACCTCCGATTTTTGCAAAAATACTTTGCGGCATAGTGTATTCAAATAGTATATGAGAGGAAATAAAAGTAATTAACATCTGTGACATGAAAAAACATCGATACCTACCGTTAAAACGATGTTCATAACATGGTTACGTGAACACTTGACATATAACTGGAACCGCCATCTGACTCCGCTGGCCACAACCATGGAAGTTACTGTTAGATGTTAAACAGTGTTATTTTGAAAGTAATATATGGTTAGTAAAATGAAACAAAATAAGTTAATTGATTTGCAACCTAAACGTCGAAGCTACAGCTTGAATAAGTTGTAGGTACGACGATAAAGTTTCCAAACCAACAAAAATGTTTCACATAAATGTGAGCCGATGTCGGACTTCAAAATTACTCCCGGTCTAAAAGAAAGATTCCATTGATCGGTAGGTTCTTTGATTGACAGGCGCGATTGGACAACTAAACACAGTTACTAATAAATGAACTAAAACAATGTAATACGCAAAACACCATGTGTGGCACACTCGAAAAAGAGAAAATCCCTTTCATCGGTTCCTATGGAGTAGCGGCATAATTTAGTAGGCAAAATTTACCAGGGTGTTATAATTTGAATACGTTACAAGACCACGAGGTCACATATACTTGACACTTATCACAATATTTCAAAAATTGCGTTTAGACGCAGTGGTCAGTACAAGGATAGGCCATTACATGTACATGTATCTCATATTTAACAGGCAGAGAGCATGATACAGTTTGATGAAAATTAATTTGGTATACTCATTCTCATATACGTTTTATGCTTAGGAAAATTCACCTTATAATTTGCAGGATTAATTAGTATATTTTTCATTTCTTTAAAAGCAAGGTTATGATCTATGACTATCAGAAAAAACTTACGAAAAACTAAGTTTTTTTTAACGTTTTAGCTCTTCATTTGAACGAAATATTATAGACAGTGCTTGAGAAAATGAGTTTTCTAGAAGCCAACCACCCACATTCTACATATTAGACAACACGGTGTTAATGTCAGTTCTGTTTGTACCCAACACTAAAATACAAGAATCGTAGGCACACAAAAGAGGTGTATTCTTCACAAATGCAAACATGTCATTAACCTAAATAAGAATTAAAAGAGAGCCTTGTGTAGAATATTACAGAACTCCGCATATTGTAGATGCAAACGATATCTGGGGACATGTAACGTTTTCTATCCGTAAGGTAGAATCTATACCTTCCTAAAATATCACGACTAAAACCGTTGATAAAAGAAATGGAATGATCGATGTTATTAACCATAGTCATGCTGAACTCGGAATATTCCTGTTTAGGCTGGAGGTATAGACAAAGATCAGACTAAACATATTTGCAAACTGATCTTAGTCTACACCACATATTTGTCTTCTTTAAGCCAAAGTTACCTATTGAATTAATTTTCAAAAGAAATATTGACCCACAATCAAGCCTTCCGGTGCTTTCAGCCCTTTAATATTCCATGCAATTCCGAAGTGAATTTATCAAAATGGCAAGGGTGAAAAGCTCTCTGTGACCCCAACAAATCTCACACTTGTGCCCTTAACCACCTTCATTCTTATGAAATCAGACAGAAATAAAAGACATGGTCCACTTAGTGAACGACTGTTAAAGGTAGGTATCGATGTACTTTTTTCCATGTCATAGATTTTCATTATTCTTATTTCCTCTCATATACTGTTTTAATACAATAATCTTAAAAGTAGTTTTGCGAAAATCAGAGATCAATTATCAGAAAAAACCAGGGTGTTTCCCTATAAGTACGTGGGCTGTTAATCTATTTTTTAGATTAAGTCGAGAAAGTTGCAAAGAATAACCTGAAATTCCGCCGAACCTTTTCCTATATAACCAAAAACACTTTAAGACTATCAGATTACTGCGAAGACAATATCTGACCCAAATTTTTGTGTTACGCGTCCGTTTGAGAGTTTGTTTAGGCAATTAGAATTTTTAGCTAACAAAGCGTTAGCTTTGATAGCTTAAGTTAACAGACAAAATTTTGAGGCCTTCTAAGAGTTCAACGAGTGCAAACTGCCAATGGAGGCTTAACCACTAAATCCGTTGAATTCCAACTCCCTTAAAAGTAGTTCTTATGTATTTCATTCAATTCCGCTTTTTAATGTTTAGGCAATTGGCATTTTTCCTATGTAGATTTCAGAAACATCGACACCTCTTTTTAAAGGGAGTTATCGATGTTTCTCGATCCTAGATAAGAAAAAAATACCAAATGCCGAAAAATACGCCCAAACGAACATTTGTTACTTTAAGGCTTAGAGTGGCTTTTTGAGGTTATATCGGAAAGGTTCAGAGGAATTTAGCTGTCGACCTTATTTGCATATGACGCAAAGTCAGTTGAAGGTAACAAATTGACAAGCGGAACAACCAACGTCCTAAATCATGTCACATCAAATGGTAAGCGTAACTACGGTAAGTGTTTACATTCGTAATAACGCTTACGACAGTTTTGCTCTGATCTTTACAAAATTAAAGACCGGCTAGCGAATATAAATCCTAGTGAGGTAACTATGACGTTAGTTTGATGTAATTCAAACTAAATATGAGATTCCAACGTTTATATGCACCACGTGAATGACCTTTTATATTCTTTGCAGCTGTCCCGGCTTAATCTAAAAATAGATTAATAGCCGACGTAGGCTGATAGGGAAATACCCTGCTTTTTTCTGATAAGCGACCTCTGATTTTTGCATAAGTACTTTTCAGAATACAGTATTCAAATTGTATATGAGAGGAAATAAAAATAATAAAATCTGTGACATGAAAAAAACATCGATACCTACCTTTAAAACCGAACTAATATTTATACATTGATTTCTTTCACGAAAACAAAAATCAACAAAGAACACCTAACAAATACTATATATTTCATATTAAAAAAAGAAACGAGTTGGTAATTTCCAACTTCTACTTTGTACTTTTTTAGCTAGCAAAGCGTCAACTTTGATAGCTTAAGTTAACAGACAAAATTTTGAGATCTTCTCAAAGTTCAACGAGAGCAAACTGCCACTGGAGGCTTAACCACTAAATCCATTGAATGCCTACGCCATAAAAATATTTCTTCTATATTTCAGGAATATTGCAAATCAGAGGACTCCGTCAAAAGCATGCCATTTAACCCATTCCCACTCAAATCCGCTTTTTTAGCATGTCAAGAATAACGCCTTCGAAAAATCGTGGACAATGAAGAAATTGCTTGTAGCAAGCAATTTCATCAATGTCGACAATTTTTGTACCCAATAAAGGATTTTTTTTAAAATTCACAATGCTTTGCTAGCTGACAGTACTTTCAGTATTTTAATTTTTATAATGGCGAACAATTCTGGCACATATCAGACGTTGTGGAAGACGATCTTGAATAATAATAATATAACAATAATAATGTCTTTATTTTGTGAAGGTAAAACAAAAAGACAATCATGTTAATTAAACAAATAGAAAATAACTCTTTTTTACAATGTTGCCTTCACTTAATGAAAATGAAGTGAATGTAATAGTTTAATTATCAATGACACACAAGCTGAAAGAAAACATCATATGATGACGTAAAACATATGACATAAGAATAACGATAGATAGGTTTGATAGGATCAAATGAAATAATATATGCATTATTATATTCTTGGACAGTCACACCCTGTAGTTTAATGATTTAAATATTTTCCGTTTGGTCAGTTGATTCGTTTACTTGCAAATACTGTTTACATTAATTCTTGATGCTGGATAACGAAGTTAAATTTCTAAATGAAATAGGTATTTCATTCCACACACTCATAATACTGTAAGAGGAAGATCGTTTCTTGTACAATGTATTATATTTAGATGTCACTATTTAACTGTTTTGAAAAATGGCGTTCAAAGATCTTTGAAATAGTCGTAATATAGATATTGATGTTGGTTTATGATTATTAGGATCTTTCTTATCGGAGTCCTAATGCAATGGAAGAACATACGCTTTGGAAAAATGCCCTTGGCACTACTCTTGTGGATAATAGAAATCAATAGTAAAATTGTATGATCGCCAAAAGATTTCTAAATAGTTGCACCGATACCATCAATTCCAGTTGATCTACTTTTGTCAAGATTACGTATCATTTCATACACTTCAAAAAGGTGTGATAAAATTTATTTAAAAAACTTGCCCTTTCAAAATATTTTAAGTATGGTTGCAAGTAGGAAAAATTGGCTTCACTGAATCTTTACTTTTTTTACAATATTTACTACATTAATAAAATTATCATTGAAAGAGTCTATTATATGCTGTGCTCCTCGGATAAATTCCCCATTGAAAATCATTTCCGCAGGTAACAGGACCCGATCAGTAACTAAATTGTCATTGTTTTGTATTCTGTTTAAGTCTTTTCTTGGATCTTTACTACTTGTTCTTTAATTTATTGATTGCAGTATTATAGAATTATTTCTTGTTTTCTCGAATGAGATACACTTCTTGGTTTCTCACAGTTTAATACTTATCCCATTTTTTAAAGTTATGACAGCGATCTCGTTCGTACATTGCTTGTTTTACCTCGGTATTTATCCATTCGGGCAGATGATTACTTTAAATACGTTTCGACTCAATTGGGGCATTCCGTTACAGACAAAGTAAAATAAAGAAAGAGCATTTTCTGGTCTCAATTATATGAATCTCTGAAGCAATTAAATCAATTTGAAAATCGACCACTGAACATTTTATGAACCTTTTTCTACGTAATAATTGAATGACAATTGTCTTTAAACGGCCCGTTTCTTAATCTATGTGTCACATCAACTGGAAAATGATCGCTTAGTGAAAGAGGAGAAACTCTGTCATTTCGATTCGTATAGATATTGTCTATAATTGTGGAAGATGTTTTTGATATTCGAGTTGGTTCGTTAACTATTTGTGAAGTAAATTTTAACAACTCTTAAAATTCAAAGTATTTCTTGTCTAATAAGTAGTTAAAGTTTTAGTCCCCAATAATTTGATAGTCAGTACAATATTCATCTGCTTTCTGTACTTGCATATCAAATGAAGATTTTTATTCTTTATTAGACTACAAAAGAAAAGATTTAGAGTTTTGCAGCTAACTTCAATCCATATAGATTCTATTTTCACCGATTCTAAATCGGGCATACGGTTAAACAGGGTGCGATTTTTTTTAAACCGAAATCTCCCACCTTTTTTGTGTTTACATTTTTACTTGTAATTGTATAATAAGGATCATTGAGGTTTCGCTCGCCCAAAGAATCGCAGAGTATTTGGCCTCATCAAATTTTGGGAGAAGGTGTTGAACATTGGGCTAACTATATGTAGAATTTCTTTGTTTTTACCTGTTGGTGCAATATACTTTTTGTTTAAATTTCATTTGTTGGTCAAGTCTACTTATAGAACGAGAGAAGAAATAGTTGTTACTTTAAGGAATCATCGATTCAACAGATGGTTCATTATTCGTACATTCTTTGAACTTAGAATTTGAATAAGAAATAGTACTATTAGAATGAAATAGTATAAAAGAATTTAAATTAGAACTATTATTAGCTTTAGAACTAGATCCATTTAAATTGGATAAGTTCTCAGAGTTAGTGATAAGAACGATGCAGATACAAGGAAATAATGACAATTTGAACATATGAAACATAAAGCATTGAACTTGTTATTAAGGCAAATTGGTTTGTATCTATCCGCGATTTCTTAATGCAAGAAAACTACATTAAGAGAAAAAAAAACGATTGGTCGATCCACAATCCATACAGCGGGGATTTAAAATCTCACAGTTCTTCATTCTGATTGTTCTGTTTGTTAGTGCATTACGTAAGTTGTTTTGTTTCTCACAATCCTCATTTCGATGCCCTTCTTGTCAACAAAAATAACAGCACCTGAGGAAATATATGCATTTTGTCTTTATTTCGGTTTATAGCCAGAGATTGCACCTGGGATAACCTCGGTAAAATTTCAACCCACAAATAGTTTAATATGAAAACATCTAACGCAATACATATTATATTCTGCCAACCGGAAAGTAGATCGGACCAAATTGCATGACTGCGAGTATTAATTAATACGCCCGATTAGGGTAAGAAGGACGAAGGCGAGATAAGTCTTATTGAAATCCGGCGCTTGATGTACAGTACTTTTGTGTGAGTGTTGTGAATTTCGCAAAGTTATCAAAAAAATTGATGAGTGAATGGACAGAAAGTCAGGAGATATATGATATAATGGGCAATTATTAATCATGTATATTCAATCATATTGCTAAGAAAAAATATTGCGTTTATTTTATTTCGAAATGTCTGCAAACAATTTGGTCGTGCTCGGATTTTGTATCTGTATATATTTACCTCCGAATTCTACTCAAAGGATAAACATGAAATAGCAACGTCTGCATATCGCTTTTGAGGGGATGTAAACTTTGTACACAACCGCCCGCTCTCTCTCGCTCCCTTTTCCTGGAGATTATAAAGCGCTTATTTTCATAACGAAATTGGTGTGGTAGAATACTCGCATCGCAACGAGCGCCTCCTAATTCGAATCTAGCTTCAATCCCCCTCTAGCTCTCTCTCTCTCTCTAGCTCTCTCTTTTTATCTATCTAGCTCTCTCTCTCTAGCACTCTCTCTAGCTCCACTGGCTGAAAATCAGCGGGCTTTTGTCATGATGTGGTGTCTGTCGTCCATCCGTCGATTTTTAATTTAAAATATTCTCAGTAAGTTAAAATCAGAATAAAGCCAAAATTCACAAGAAGGATCCTTGGGTGGCCTTTCTCAGATTTCTTCAAAGTTGAAGAGAAATTTTTGTGGGCTGGTTGTGTCCCAAAGCGTACAAATTAGCAGATCTGTGCTTAATCGACAGTAGATTTGGGTACAAAGTGACACCTACGATAATCCGACAACCAAACTTTTTCTGTCCAGGTTATATATCTCGTTTTTACATATCTCAGGCTTTCAGCCCTTTCAGCGCTTTGGTTGTTTTAGAATTGGAACACACTCGTTCTACGTTTTAAAAAAAGGAGTTCCTGTGTCTGATAAATGGATCAGATATTTCCAATATAGAAACGAATTCAGATTAAGTCTTTTTACTCACTAGTATACAGGTTAGTCCATTATCCTAGCGTAAGGAGCTAATGATATTGTTCTTATCGCTGTCGTCTGCATCTCATCTAGGAATTATCTTAGATAGACATATTGTAGCATCAGGTGACTGGGATTTATATGGTTTATAACATTAATGAAGTCGTTTTCGACATCATCCTCGTTTCTTCCCTCGGCAAGAACGTTTCTTTCGACTTGTACTACTACTGTACGGTAATTTGAAATCTTCAATCGTTCTAGCGACCTTTTAATTTACAAAACTTTGTTCCAAGATTCGTCATAACACTAACATTTCAGCCCAGACCTCTTTTATCAATGCGTTCGAGAATTGGGCTTCCTATGATAAGTACTCTATCTAATGTGAGATTCCTGTGATTTACGAAATTATTTTCTGGATTTGCTTTGTTCGGGTAACTCCTCACTAAAGTCTTGTCACCACGAGTTGAGCATTTCTTGTCTTTGTAGACGTATCGGTGGTTACAATCACTTTTCTGTTACCTTTATTCTGTTTTACCTGGCCGAAATTCGATTTTGATTGCAAGCAAATTTCTAACAGTGTCCGTTGTATCATTGATTTCAGTTACCTTCAACTGCAATGAGTCAGTTTGGTCATTCTTTACGGACGTAATTTTGTCCTTAATTCCTCAAAACGCCTTTGAAGTCAACTGACTTTAAGTCAATAGAATATCATTCACCTCGTGTATTTCTCGAATTAGTTCATTCAAGGTTATGTTTGTTAGAGCATCATTGGTATCATCTCGGTCAGATATAGCAGAATGTTTGTGTTTTGCCAGCATAAGTAATGCAGAACCTCTTTTTTGTAAAGGCACCGATCCCGATACAAGCGAATTTGTCTCTGTTTTATTCTCGAACTATCTTGAGGTTGTTTCTTTACAAGAGAATTCTGGTGTTTCTGAAGTACTCAAAAGACACAACTGATTGACGGGAGTATCTGCCTGTGTACAGTGAGTTGGATCTGTGTCAGCGTACCAACATGATAGATTTTATTTTCCTGTTAACCTGATTTACAGATGTATTGGAACCATCCAAGCATTTTCCATGGACTCCATTATTTTCAACATGTGGCTTTGAACAAACAGTGACGTCTTTTCAAGTTCACGTAACTTGAACACAGGATGTTATACATGTTAATAAAGTACAAATGACCATCATCGTTGGAAATCTTGTAAATCTTGTAGATATTTCTGTATTGCTTCCGCTATTATGCGTAACTGGAATATCGATACATTTCAAAAGGGTTTTCCAACAATGTATAAAACTTCTGTACTTCACTGTGTTGAACCCGAATGTCGAAGCCCCTCCAGGTTTTTTTAATTTCATCTATGTCAGCATTCTTCAGTTTCTTCAATAGAGATTTTTGTTTATTTAGTTCGTATTGCCTATTTGCAGCTACTTGCAGCTGTAGTGTTATTTTCAGAATTGTTTAAATCGTTCGACGATTTGCCATTGCCGTTTTAAATTTTGTTTATTGATTCTTCATATGAATTAGCTGTCATGAAATGAAAAACAGCGCAATGCAATATTTCAACATAGAAACAAGTTAGATTTTTTAGATTTATAGTGAGGATGAGTATTGAAAATATCAATTGTTTATTGTGTCATTTTGTCCTTTTTTATACTTTCAAACGGCACATTTTATAAGTTAAATAGTTTATTTAAGCTGCAGTTACGACGTTTAGGTCGCCATCTAACCATTCTACTTTTTGTTAAATGATACTGACTATTAATTTTGCGCAATAACGCCGTTTAAAATCTAAGCGGGACTTCCTGTTGGAGTGGGCGTGACAAGAAGAGTAAGTTTGCGGGGCCAGCGATTGGTCAATTGAGGTATGGGCGATATTGTCAGATCCTGACGTCATCATTATTTCGAATTTTGGTGTAAACTAGGATAAAGCTCAAGTAGACCCTTATTTTACAGTTTAACATTGCGTAGAGCAATTCCATGATTATTTCATTAAAGTGACAAAAGGGCAACAAATATATACCTCGGTTCTTTTGAAATACTTTTATGCTAACCATTTGTGTCCATGTAAATGGACGAACTCGAATTTTTTAAATTACCATTACTCAGAAAATATTATCCAGAGATATAATAACCACAACATAGACCTAAATTGAGGTATTTGCTGTTAATTCTATAATATGATCGAATTCTTATTAATTTTTTTTCTTTGACCAAGCCTCAGTTTAATGCTGCTAAAAAGAGTGATTTCGTCTGGTAAACCAGTCCTTTGCTTAATCAAAGAAGAAAATTTTGTTTTAATTCACCAATCGCGTTTGTCAAATAAACAGTCGACCAATGAAATCATTAATTTAGACCATACATTATTTTTCAACTAAGATATTGGCCTACGTTTTTGTTAACCTTTTTTTCCTGAGTTAGGCGACTAAAACGTTGTAACGATAGCTTTTTCAAACTATTCTACCTTTTTGTTATATGCTACTTGCCATAAATTTTGCAAAATAACGTCTTTCAAAATCGAGACGGGTCGATTTCACTCATACTGTAGACATAACCCATACCTGCTAGAAGAATGGGAGTGTTTATTGCTTTTATGGTGTGTTAGAGTACCGTTGGGAGTGTAAGGATAATCCAATCAATTTCATATATTAAATTCAAGTGTAAAAATATTCGTAATATTTTGTGTTAAAAGAAGTTATGTTTAATTATATGGTCACTTACCCTTTAGGTATGTTTGTAAGTTGGATGAACTTGACAACAACAAATATCGAAATAAAGCTTTCGAAAGGAAGGTTTTTAGGGTAAAGATGGGTGGGGGTGCTTAAGCTTACACATGGACAACTTTGAAAATCTTTGTCTGCTAAACGAAAAGTTCTACGACTCTGATATTTGGTATGTGGCATCATCTAGTGGACCTCTATCAATATTGTTTAGATTATTTCCCCAGGGTCAAAGTTTGCCCGTTCCCGGACTTCACAAGTTCAACATAACCTTATATAGTGAAAATTTAAAAAATCTTCTTTTCTCAAACTAGAGGGCCTAGAGCTTTTATATTTGGTATCTAGCATTATCTCGTGGATTCCTATCAAGATTGTATAAATCATGCCCCTGGGTCACAATTAGCCCATACCCTGACATCAAAAGTTTTACAAAGGCTTGTATAGTGAAAATTTTAAAAGTCTTCTTCACCCAAACGAGAGGACCTAGAGCTTGGATATTTTGTATGTATCATCATTCGGTGGAGCTCTTTTAAGATTGTTCAAACTAGGTCCCTGGGATCATAATTAGCACATTCCCTGACGTCACAAGTTTAACAAAGGGCTTAAATAGTGAAAACTTTAAAAATCATCATCTCTCAAACAAAAAGGCCTAGAGCTTGGATATTTGGTATGTAGCATCATCTGGTAGATCTCTATCAACATTGTGTATATTATGGCCAAAGATAGTAAATTAGCCCATTTCCGGACGTCACAATTTTTTTCATAGGGCTTACATAGTGAAAATTTTAAAACCCTTCTTCTCCTAACAGGAGGGCCTAGAACTTTGATATATGGTATACAGAATCATCAGGTGGACCTCTATCAAGATTGTACAAATTAGGTCCAAAGGGTCATAATTAGCTTATTCCCGGACGTCAAAAGTTTATCATAGGCTTAAATAGCGAACACTTAAAAAATCACAATCTCTCAAACAAATAGACTTAGAGCTTTGATATTTGGTATGTAGCATCATCTGGTAGATCTCTATCAATATTGTATATATTATGGTCAAAGATACTGAATAAGCCCATTCCCGGACGTCACAAATTTTCTTAGGGCTTATGTAGTGAAAAATTTAAAAATTCTTCTTCTCTTAACAGGAGGGCATAGAGCTTTAATATTTGGTATACAGTATCATCTGGTGGACCTCTATCAAGATTGTATAAATGATGGCCCCAAGGTCAGTATTAGCCCGATCCTAGATGTCAAACGTGTTTGGTGAACACTTTTTAAAGATTTTGAATGACCCAATATTCATTGCAATTGTCTTGGCTTTATCTAAAATAGATTAACAGCCTACACAGGCTATTGGTTTATTCTGATAAACGACCTCTTATTTTCGCAAAACTACTTTTCAGAATATTTAATTAAAAAAGTGTGTGCAAGGGAATAAGAATAATTAAAATCTGTCACATTAAAAAACAACAACAACAACAACGATACCTACCTTTAAATGATAACTATACAGGGTAAAGTGTAAAAATATTTTACTGGTGATAAAAGGGGTTAGACACACACAAAAAAAAAATCCAATGGCCTAATTATTAAGTAAGGTAACTGTAAATCGGCAATAAAAAAAAAACAACATCAACACACAAAAAAACTAGTATACAATTTGTTGCTTAATGCCATTTCTCTTATCTTGAGTTCCGGAAACATCGATACCTCTCTTTATTCTCTCTATTCCAAATATTCTCAAATAATATGCATCTATATCAAACTAATCATTTAAGAGATGAAGAGATTTTTTTTTTTGTTTTCGTAGAGGTATGAACCGAAAAACCTAATCACACTGTATGAATTCGCGAAGTGGATTCATACATTTTGTGATTGGGTTTTTCGGTTAATACCTCCATGATAACAAAAATATTCTCTTCATTTCATATATTTTAATAGCAACGAGCGAAAAAACCAAAAGCTTTACAAATTTTGATAACCTTTTGTATGGGACTATTTTGTGCGGAAGCATACAAAATCGCTGCGTGCTCAACATTTTGTTCATGGAGTTATGAAATTTTATTTTTTGACCAACCAGAATGCTCGATTTTGATAGACGAAACTGAGAAATAAATTATTTTCACATACATCCACATACATCAGATTATATTACATAGATGTACCAAAAACACGTGCCTATCACTTCCACAAGTTAGGTAAATATACGAGGATTAGTCATGTGACTACTTTTTAGTCAAACCCGTCACTAAAACAAACCTGTGTAGTTATAATTTATCCCTTTCCCAGACGACAAAATTAAATATCAGTCCAAGTTCAATGATGATGCAGATGACAAATTAAAACTTATCTAATTTGAAAAAGAACCAATGTATACGATGGGGAAATTTTTTGGGAAATAATAAATTGCTTGTTACAAGCATTTTTTTCTTTTTCTTCCAATGTTTTCTCTTATTTAAAATCACGTGACCGTAAAAACAAATGACTGTATGGGAAAGAGTATATAGTATAATGATGTGTGTGTGTGTGGGGGGGGGTCTATAATTCCCACAAGGAATAAAAAGTAAAAAAATCACTGCTATCTTGAACCATATGAACAGTCATATTTAAGAAAAATTTCAATGACAATTTACTAATGACAACTTACCCTGTACGCAAGCTCATCTGGTATTTGTGATCGCACATAATGAGCAAAAAAGACCTCTTAATTTTCTATCTTCAAATCTATCTAACTATTCCTATGTTAAAACCCTCCTCAATAGCAGCTGTGGCTTCAGTAGGACGAAATGACTTTGCTGAGTAGGCCTGACCTTCAAGATCCACCAACCGGATAGTAGCATCAAGGATCGTGGAAATAGAGGCTGCTTGCAGCGCGGTATATGCAGTATGCAATCACAGAAAAACTGGACCATTCTTTAAGTGGTGTTCACTTGTCCGTAAAATGAACAGCTGAAAAACAGCAATAGGATCTAACTTAACATCCTGTGCTAGAGGAAAGACAACCTGAAAGCCTGAACGGTATAAATCTTATACCTAAGCATCTTCCGATCGTAAATGAACTTGACTAAAATTGAAATAAATTTTTCCTATGATCATCATCAACTTTGGCAATCTGGGCGTTCTGAGCTATATCCGACGAACGTAGCATGAGAGTGAGTGCCAGTAAAGTGCAAATGAACGATTAAACCTATGAACTGGCAAAACCTTTGACCGGCATACATTCTCGACCCATACATTTTCCATTTGTGATTTCAAAATTGCTCTGGCACAGGACCCATTGACTAAAATGTTTCGGACCGTTTGGGATTGAGAGTCGGTACAATTGACATCCTTGTTAGCCGTTGAAACCATTTCTGACCTCTCCAAGGCAGAGCAATTACCGTTGTAATGCTTTCTGGGCTTTATCTAAAACATGTGGAATAAGACAAAATGGAGGATTCACGAAGTTATTCTTCCACTGTCAATTTGTCTAGGGTAGGGCATTATCCCTCCGACAAAAGTTCCCAAATCCGTCTGTTGAACTTTTTCAATAGTGTGCTCTGACAATTTGAAAACCGACCGATTGTGTGATTCCCGAAAAACCGATCAAGGTACCTGAACTCAGCTTGATGCAACACCCAATTGTGCTTGTCGATAGACCTTGAACGCGAGCCGGCTGTGTTGTTCATATTGCCTGCAATATGCGCGCAAAGAAAGTGTGATTCCATTTAGTGTAGCCTTACTAGATTGCCAGTGCTAATTTGGACAATCTTAGGCTCGGACCACACTGAAGGTCTATATATGCCATGGCCCATATAATATCTGTCAAAACAAGCATTGTTAAACCTTCCAGTATGGGCACAAAAGATTCTATGGCCATTAATATAGCTAGCATTTCCTGTTCGTTTGACGTCATGCAAGAAACACATTTGTTCCAATCCCCTGATGCAATGCGTCCTCCCCGATCCCGAATGCCTGGCATCTGACACGATTTCCGTACATATTTCCCTGGAATTACTATAAAGAACGATATCGAACCAACGCTGCAATTCTTGTTTGACCTCCACAAAGCAATTCCGACCAAGATCGTTTCATACTTGGAAGACGGTTCGCCTTTCGCAGACGTAACTTGCGAAAGTCACTCCCTGCGCAACGGAAATGCAAAAGCTCGGTCCTTTTGCCAAAACACCGAGCAGTTTAGTAGTAACTACTTAAATCTCTTTTAATAAGAGCAATGTCGGACATGGCCATCCCCCGCCGTAAAAGCTTGATAATAAACTGAAGCCAGTTAGATTTAGGCTTCTTATGCACTGCATTTCTTCTCAATGAGTTCAATAATAGCTATTATACATTCAGAGATATGCTCAGGACAAAATCTAAGCCTTTAAAATAACAAAGGGCAATTACTCCAAAATTATGCAAGCAAGACTTGTGGTTCTTGTGCACTGCACTTTTCCTCAACGAGATCTATCCACCTATGAAGTTTCAAGTTAATAGCTACATGTATTATACTTTCAGAGATATGCCCTGGACAGAATCTAGTCTTTAAAACAACAAAGGGCAATAACTCCAAAATATACAAGCAAGAGTTATGGTTCTTGTGCACTGCACTTCTCCTCAATGAGATCTATCGACCTATGAAGTTTCAAGTTGATAACAATTGTACTTTCAGAGATATGCTCCGGACAAGTTTAGTGACGGGAGGACGGAAGGACGGAATAACGGACAGAGACCATTACTATATCCCCTTCACCGAAAGGACGGGGGATAATAAAGCGTCTCAGCTTTTCTATGCTCTAATGTTAAGCCTTTACCACCGTATTTTTGCCCGTGCTACCCATTAATTAACCTTTATGATTTAAACACTGCGCGGGAGCCAGGCAAGATTTTTCGAAATTGATGGCAAATCGATGTTTGCATTAGTTTATCCGTGAGGTCAGTGATTTCTCATGCTCTAGCATCAAGAAAGAAATCGTCCACAAATACTGTAACTCTCAACCCTAGCTCCCCCAAATAACAAATGACTTTTCTTAGGACTTTATTTAAAAAATATCGCGAACAGCGTAGTTTAAACACGAGAACATTCCATACATCGTATTTAACTCTCCATTTAACCCAATTCCGTTTTTGAAATTTTAGACTGGTCCAAAGGTCTCACACGACAATAAAAATTGGATACAATTTGAAATGAAACCATTTTGTGTGGTAGAAAATATTGTTAGAACAGGAGAAATTCTTTATTATAAGCAATTTCTTCTTTTATCACGATTTTTTCTCAAGCATAAGATCGCAGTGATCGAATTTCTGAGGTTTGTACAGCAAAGGGTTAAAACCTAAATATCTTCTGTTCTTCATATGTATAGGGACGTGGACAAAAACGTCTTTAATGTGAACAGATCGCCCGGGAAATAAGCTTAAGAGCATCTATGATGTCCTCATTTCTATACTTTGGCACGTCAACTAGAGTTAAGCCGTCTCAAAACAGTAATTAGCTAAGTTTAATGTCTGGTTTTGGCACTGCATCACATTGACTAAAACAAAATGGTTCCTCTATATAACCAAACAAAATTAACCTGGCGATTTCATAGTCAACGAAGTAAATTTGCTTCGGGAACTATCTGTCTTTCTGGAGCTCAAAGGTCGTAGGATCGGACTCGATGGGGATAGTTACCCCGTTCTGTATCCACTTTGACACATAATCAGTGGCATCCATCTTCTCCCAAGCTTGTTTATTCTGAAAAGTCTGAATTTTGCGAAAACCGATTTCGATACTAACAACAAGGTAAGTAAGCCTGCTCATCAGTTCCATCTGTTGCGACCTAGTTATCTTCCTTGTTACTCGTCTACAAAACCACTCAAACGGCCTCCTGGCTTACTTTTCTTCGGCCCTATTTCTGTCGAACGTAGACTTTCCTCTGCGGGCTGCTCGCAGCAGATAATGTTGCTGCTGATCGAAGCGTGTCTAAGGTGTCCCATGTATGGAACGAAAAAAGTCTGTGAGTGATGCTAAGCCCATTGATTGTCCGGCGGCGATGACCCAGTGGCCATTCGGGCGTGACTGGGACCGCAGTCATGATGCTTTCTTGTGGGTGAACGAAATCAGCTCTGTCCGGCGGCGATGACCCAGTGGCCATTCGGGCGTGACTGGGACCGCAGCCATGATGCTTTCTTGTGGGTGAACGAAATCAGCTCCACCCGACCGCACTCTCTTTAAACATAGAAATAAGAAGGAAAACATCTTCTCTAAAGTGAGAAAGTCTAGAGCATTGGTATTTTGTAAGTATAATCTCCTAGTGAACCTCTAAAAGGTTGCTCATGTGTTGACCCTTGGGACACATTTGGGCGCTGCACGGGCGCACCCTATTTAATATATATATATATATAGAAATATAGGAGAAATTCTTAGATAACAACCCACACCCTATTTTATTTTAATTAACTATTAACTACTAGTTATTTTTGCACAACAATCGTGGTTAGCGATCCTTCAATTTGCTTCCGCGTCTATGTTCTAGTATATTTCTTCTTATTTCAGATGCTTTACCATCTAGCTCCGTTCAGACCAAACTGGGCTTAAAGTATACGTTCTTTCTTCCTAATCGTATTAAGAGACGAAGAGATATTTTTGTATTAATGGAGGTATGAACCGAAAAACCGTATCACACTGTAAGAATACGCGAAGCGGATTTATACATTGGGTGATTAGGTTTGTCGGTTTATACCTCCATGAAAACAAAAAAAAAAATATTCTCTGAATGCCTTTGGTTTAATAGCATTGAGCGGAAAAAAGCAAAACAATTTACAGATTTTGATACCTTTTTGTATGGGACCATTTCGTGCGGAAGCATACAAAATCGCTGCGTGCTCATAATTTTGTTCATGGAGATATGAATATTTTTTTCGTCCAATCAGAACGCTCGTTGAAAGACGAAACTTAAAATTGAGTTATTCTATATAGACAAACAAATATTTGATCTTTGGGGTTTCGCGGTCGATACTAAAATGTGGACTGCCATTGTAATGTCAGAGTTTTATGTGCCAGCAAACTACTTGTCCGCGTAGCATAAGCAACTGGCAGTCTCATGAACAAACTTTGTTTAAAAGACCTTGTATTCATTGAAATACGTGTTAAATATCGATTTCGATTATAACGAATATTACAAATTACCCAAGACTAAAAGGCTTAAGGTTGGTGTAAAATAAACCTTTGTTTGTTGGGAATTGGGTTAATGTCTACACATGTGTAGAGTTCTTAACTTGCCGTTAAGTTGGAAGTCAAACTTTTGATAACTGAAACCTTTTTTGTTGTTGTTATTTATCTTACAGTCTAAATCATTAATTTTTGTTAGGGCGAAAAACTACGCACTTTAACCATTTCCTGTCGAATTCCTGGTTTTTACGCCCCTGTGATTTTATCATTCAGAAAACATTGTAGAAAAAGAAGATATTGCTTGTAACAAGCAATTTCTACCTTTTTCTACAATACTTTCTACCCCACTAAACGGTTATATTTCAAATTAAATCGACTTTACATTTTCGTCTACAAAACCTTCGAATTTTGACAAGTCTAAAATTTTGAAAAATAGGAAGGGTTAAAACTGAAGTTAACGCTTATTGATCCTTTATTGAAAAGCAGTAGTATTCAAGAAAGACAATTTTCTATTAACTTAGTTGGTCACGTATGTTGGAGAAAAATATCGACAACCTGTCTCGTTTCTTATTAACCTCGATCCAAAGCGTTTTTCTGACGATTAAACGTCAGAATTTTGTCTATTTCGAATAATGGCTCAATGTTTGTCAACATTAGTTTTACTGAATAAGACGTGAATTAACCCATTTTGTTGCTAACATGAAATTTGATTTTACATATATTTTGAAGAGAATTTTTCCATGAATAAATGTTATCTCATAACTACATGTACATAAAGTCACACACTGTTGAGAGAAATGTTTTTCTTAAATTTCCTTAATCCGATGCGGGTAAATTTGCCTGCTTACCTCTAAGTCTAAAAACTTAACCGGTCCCTGACATAGTTGTATTACTATGCATTTTGACAGGAATTGACAGATTCATAAGTTTAAATTCGGTTTTACGCCACTTTAAACAGTATTTCAGCTATATGACAATGGTCCACGAACTTAATCATGGCTTCCAGGTATTTCTAACGTCATTATAATCAGAACTCTCGATCAAACTGTTCATCCCATTTAAGTGAAATACTTTGCATTTGCCCATTGGTCAGAGACAAAGTATACAGGTCTCTTTTGTCAAATATCTGAAAGAATTTTAGTTTTCCAAGCCGAGGTTAATGACCACAGGAGATATACACATATCGATGGCTTAGAGCAAAAGCATAGTATGGCTCTATACTATGTATAGAGCCATACTATGTTTTTGCTCTAAGCCCTCGACATACATATAAGAACAACTACACAAGTAATCTAGTTGACTTACTAAGTAGGAAGGACCCCTTTGAAATTTCTGTTAACAATTGAAAAAAAGAGGGCACCGCATACGGATCTAAACGCTCGGCTTTTCAGGTGCACGAATGAAAGTAGGTAAATCTTGTAACTCGAAATAATTGGCATTGTATTTAGATTTACCCCCCTTGTTAGTATCGATAACTCTTTTGTTGATAGTGAAAATATAATCAGAGTTTCAAGTGAATGTGTTTAGTAATACCATAAATATTACAAAAATGTCATAGTTATCGGACGCATACGAAGACCTGGCCAAGGCGATACCTCGGGTTATATTTTGCATATTGTCTTAATATTTGGTCAGATTGTCTTTCTTCACGAAACCTTTGTCAAGTTTGATATTAGGGCACATGAAGTCTATATTTAGGTCAGGTAGTCAAGAAAAAACTTCTGTGCACTCTAGAGACCACCATTTCGCCTCAAATGTCTTTATATTTTGCCAGACTTTTTATCTCCATATCATCTTGTACAAGTTTGATATTGGGTCACATGTGATAACAAATAGGTCTCTAAACCTTATATTTAATAAATATATTGTGTGCACCGTAGTGGTCACATTTATGGCTCGGATGTATTCATAAAAAGTCGAATTTATTGCCTCAATATCCTAGCTAGAGTTTGACAGTTGATCCGTTTGGTTAAAATCCAGATAATTAAGCCAAATCTTAGAAGAGCCTACCTTGCAGTCAAGACTCCGTACAAATAACTCGAAAATATTTGTTGAGAATACATGTATTTTCATTTTTATGCTCCCCATATAGTCGCTCTGCTGTATATTAATCCTCCGTCCGTCTACCCATCATTCCGTCCATGTCCGAAACCATGTCTAAACAACCATTGAACCAAACTGGATGAAACTTCATACATGAAAATTTTGGAATATTTCCCAGATATTAATTTCCTGTTTCCTAATTTAAACAATGGTAGTTCATATTTTTGTTAGTATTCAAATGTCCTAAAGCATGCAGGATTTGAAATTTGTCTACAGCAAAATGTTATGAGAAGGGGAGACTCAATATATCATAGTTGTATGTCTCTTTCTATCAATAGGTATTTCTCCTCAACCCCTTAACCAAATTGGACAGACCATATTGAAATATGTCCAATATCGTCGTTGTCGTTCTAAAACGTCGTAACTACAGCTTGATTCACGCTGTAGTTACGTCGTTTTAGAACGACGACGACGATATACTCGTTTCCACGTTTCCTCATAAACGGATCGCTATCCCCGCCAATTCAGCTCCGACAGAAAGTTTTAACTCGTTATCAAATGACGTTACTTGCAAAATTTATAAACAGTTGGCATGTAGGAAAAATCTCACATGGTAAGGTTGGTTGGTGACCTAAACGTCATAACTAAAGTCTGATGAGCTGTAGTTACGACGTATAAGTCACTAAATCAACAAAAATGGTTCACAGAAATGTTGGCCAATGTACGAGGTCAAAGTGCAGCTCCGATCTAAATGAATGATTTGTTGATCAGTACTTTGATTGACAGCTGCGACCCATGTATTAAAGGTTGCGTCATACAAATTAGGACTTAGTTTGGACTTAGTTTTTTGTTCGTATTGTCTAATTTACTCCTCAAAATAGAATGTGATTGTATGTTTAAGTTAACTGGCCAATCGCGATATCAATCAAGGAATATATCGACCAAACAATTCATTCACCCAGCTTGGAATTGGGATTTGAACTCCGACATTGGCCGCCATTTGTGTGAAGCATTTTTGTTAGTTTGGCGCCTTAAATGTCGTAACTACAGCTTATTTAAGCTGTAATTACGACGTTTATGTCGTCAACCAACCGTTTGAATACTTTGTTATATGTTGTTGTCTATTAGTTTTGCAAAATAACGCAATGAAATATTGTCGGAATCAATGGGCGTGGCTAAGGGAGTGAGTGGAGGGGCAGCGATTAGTCAATTATCGAAAGCTCCTGTTTGTATACTTTTTGAAATTCATTTACACTTAATTGATCAATGACGACTGTCAACCACATTGCCGGTCGACCTACGAAATCATATATATACATTTAGACCAGAAATTAGTTTTGAACTCCAACATTAAAATTCATGTTTGTTTGGAGACTTAAAAGTCGAATCTACATCTTATTCAAACCTTGATTAGACATTTATGTCGCAAAACTACTATTGTAAGTTTTGTAACATGCGGCTGGCCATAAATTTTGCAGCATAACGACTTTTAAAATCGAAGCGGGACTTCTCGTTGGGTTTGTATGGCGTTGCCATAAGTGGGAGGGGCCAGCGATTGGTCAATTGTGTTAAAGGAAAAGGGGGACTTTTTATGTGCCTCTTTCTACCAGTCAGTCCCAAGAAATTTCTCTGCAACTCCTTAAATGAATTTTATAATAAAACAAATACTCAAGTATGAAATAAAATTCCGAAAGTAAGTATGAAAGGTCAAAATCATTCTAAAGTAAATACCTTTTTGATTTTGTAAGTGTTTAGAGCTACACACTGTAATTGTGTAAATTTATAGATTTAATGCTTAGAATTGCCGAATATGAGTTGTCCTCAATTTTTAAGAAATTACATTTTATTTTAGCAATCGTTTGTCCAAAAAAGTAAAAGGAAAATGAATATATAGAAATGAAAAATAATCGGCTTAGATTAAACGACGCTTATTTGTATAACTTATGGCAGTAACACGTAACAATCAAGATGCAGAAGATTGCCTTTGCTCTTGGGCCTTAGACCAGCCTTAAATTTTATTGTCTAGCAATGGGTTTAATATTCTTTTTTGATTTTTGTTTTTTTAAATCATCAACCAACCTTACAAGTCAATAAACTACAAGTATTTTTTCTTCCTAAGAGCTAGATACAAGGGAGATAATTCACTAATTTGACTTTTTACAAAATAATATCTGTTGTCTCCCTCTGACCATTAATTGAAAATAATGTAACAATTGAATATTTATGCTATACATTGAGCTGCTTGCTTATTGACTTATACATCGATACGACGGCTTAGTCGCAAAACTAACAAAAATGCTTTGTACAAAAGTAGGTCAATCCGGAGTTCAAAGTTTACTTCCGGTCTAAATGAATGATTCGATTGGTCGATCAATTCTCTGTATGACAAATGAGACCGGCCAATTGAGTGCGGTTCAATATCAATTCTTTAGATGTTAATATCAAAGATTTTTTTTACATGCAAAGTGAAAATAAGTACACGTGCTAATTGAAGCTGGTCAGGCGACTTGGATACTTTAGCTTTTTATCTATGACACTGCCTTTACAGGTCTCCTCATGTCATGTTCGTATAAATAAATAGATGATCTTGAGGGCCTGTTTCAAAATACTGATTAACCCTTTCTTGTGTTTTTTTTTTTTTGCTGTTTGTTTTTTTTTAATTTTAGAATGATACAAACTGAAGGGGGTTGCAGACGACAATGAAAAATGAATGCAATTTGTAATGAAATCATCTTATGTGGTAGAAAACATTGTGTGAAAAGTGTTTCACAAGCATCTTCCACAATGTTTTTTCTAGTATAAAATCACCGCAACGTATATTCCGGGTTTGAACAGGAAAGGAATAAGGGACCATAATGAAGTTTTTTTTTCTAACGGCAATGACTGCAAAAAGGTATATAACTCCATAACAGTTACTTCCCTTCTAACTTCCCTTGTATTAAGTGTCACTTCTATAACTCACTCCAGCAGAATTATAATAACCAACCACCGAATATATTTTACAAATAGCAAACTTAGTCCATACTTTCATATGTCATATTTTACAAAAAAAGCCCCGCCAATTAAAGCAATGTTGTAGGTGTTGTTGTTGTAGTAGTAGTAGATGTTGTTGTTGTTGCTTATGAAAGTTAATTGGAATTGATGGAGGAACCCTGTGAAAGTTGATATATGTCAATGTAATAGTTTCTGTAATATATTTTCCAAAGTTTTCATTAATATACAATATATGGAATTAATCTCCCCCCGTAATTGCCATGTAATTAACTAATTATGTAATTAACCAGATCAAGATTATTCGAAGGAATCTTGTAGAGTCTCATATTTGAAAAAGTAGTCCCCTGACTATTAAAGTTATGCTACTTATCCGATCGAAAAATTCTTCGGAGGAATCTTATTTCCCTGAGTGAAGTATTGGCCACCTCACTTGACCTGGTTAACCCGTTACCAGACGACAAATTTTAGACTGGTATAAACTCAAAGGAGTTGCAGACGACAATTTTCGGTTAATAAAAAGAATAACCTGTTTTATGTTGTGAGGTAGAAAACAAAGTGGATAATGAAGACATCGCTTGTCCACTATGTTTTCAAAACTTGTATGTTTTTGGTTTGTTTGTATTTTTTTTCAAGGGAGCTTCAAAAAGTGTTAGTGTATGTATTAAGACAAGCCTTATTACAAGAAGCCTTATTGTACATTCCATTTATCACCCCTATCCTATCATTTCATTACAGTTCGGTTAATATCTAAGACATCATACTTAGTCTTCACAGGAAAACTGAAGCTGGTCTTCTGAACAAGTTTTTTTTATGGCACACAGTTAATTCAAAAGAAGTTTTGTTATCAAATTTTCAACGAAACTTTAGATTTTTCAAGTCTTAAATTCTAGTTTTTCATAGTCAATGCGCGTAGCCATTGGAGTAAGTGGGCGGGACCAGCGATTAGCCAACTGTTCACCTGGCTTATAACGATCAATTACTGCATTTTGGTCCCCTAACGGAGAAAGTTGACAATGAAATGGGTCATGCCTTCATCTACACTGAAATTAAATCAAAGTACTGAAAGTACTGTAAGCTAGCATAGCATGGTTGAATTTAGAAAATCTTTCCCTTGTTGGGTAGAAAACATTGTGGACATAGAAGAAGTTGCTTGTTACAAGCAATTTCTTCATTGTCCACAATGTTTTCCAAAGCTTTTTTCTTTAGATGCTTAAAAACCGGAATCGGGTGGGAATGGGTTAAATAGCATGTTTTTTTCTACAATATGAATAGAGTTTGCAATATTCCTGAAATATTGAAGAACTATTTTTTATGACGTAGGCATTCCAAAGATTTGGTGGTTAAGCCTCCAGTGGCGGTTTGCACTCGTTGAACTTTGAGAAGACCTCAAAATTTGTCTGTTAACTTAAGCTATCAAAGCTTACGCTTTGCTAGCTAAAAACAACAAAAACTTTAGATTTCATTGAAATATATGTATGTAGGTTGAATCAGTAATTGCTCTTGATAAATGTTTTGTTAAAGACTATTTGTCAGTAAAGCGCGAGACAACTGTGGAGTGCAAAATGACTTCGTCTGAATTCCTTACCTAAAAGCTCAGGCTCTCAAAGGGATGATTGCTTCTATACATACTATCCCTTAACTTTCAGGTATCTTTCAATTTAAAAAAAAGTTAACATTATGACGATAGGAGAAAAGGGCAATTGTCAAAATATTGCTTTGGAGTTTTGAATATCGCTTTTGCTTTTACATACTCATAATTATTAATATTACGTTTAATTCATAAAATAAATATAAAGATGAGGAAAAGCATCAATTTACACATACAATGTCTATTTTACTACATTATGTTGGAGTTATGCGACGCCCATAATGTCCTCTGTTTGACATTATTACCTCCAGAAAACAAAGTTCGTGTACGTGTAATACTTATCTCAGGAGAGGAATCGCTTCAATGGTTTGACTGGCCTACCTGTGCTAATCTGCAATTTATCTTACTTAATTCTGTTGGTCTGTTATTCATATATTCCAACCATGCACATTCAAGAACAATGTATTTGTCAGTGACGACGTTAACCGGGTGTAATGTTAAAACAACAGCTGACACGTATTAAGAAAGGTCACTTCTTTAAAAGCTGTCGTGATATGTGCTAATACAGCGTTGTAATAAAGACATTTCAAGGAGTCTTTATTGTGATGAGAATGTACACGTGGTACTTTTTTCCTACAAAACGAGTCCATGGAGGAACAATCCCGAAGATATTAGAAATAATCCTGTTTCGTGGAAGGCGTGCCGAGGTTAGAATTTAACTTTATTCTATTGGTCGTTCGTTAGTATGTTTCTTTTAGTATATTTTCATTTTACCTGATTTTTTTTACAAATGCATTGTAAGACAGGATGGGTGTGATGATTATATACCATGTATCAATGTTTACATTGGTTACTATTTAATTTTTTTATCAAATTTCATTTGATCTAGAATAAATGTCATTTTCATTTCACAATTGCATATAGTCGTTTTCATATAAGATCGCCATGAATACTATACACAACCATAAAGGTGTATACGGCAAACGGACCTCAACTTTGAGGGTTTCAATAAAAGGCAAGCGGGAACTTTTTGTAGTATTAAATTAAATGTTTACAAAGTCGACGTAAAGGTTTTATCAAAGGTCCGATAATCCCGTGAGTCGCCTGATACAAACACTGGTGAACATGTTTTTACTCTTGATGACTCGATTTCTAATTTGCCAAAGACCAACACTCAGGCCAGATTACAAGGCATTCACCCAAAAATGTATCCTATAGATTATACGCTTTTTTATTTGCTTCCTGTTGCTTTGTTCTTTTAGGGAGGTGTCTGTCTTTTTTGTAAGTTCATTTGACAATGTTCTTTCCTTTGCTTATTGTTGATTTTTGTGTTTTTTGAAGTGCTCAAAGTTAGCTATTGTGATCGCCTGATGTCCGGCGTCGTCGTCGTGCGCAGTCGTGTCAACGGTTTTTTTCTCCTCTCCTCCTGAACCAGAGTGCCAATATTGATAATACTTAGCAGGGATGTTCTTTAGGTGAAGCTCTTCCAAGATTGTTCAATTATTGAAAACCACCCGTCACTCTGGTTGCCATTGCAACCAAAAGAGGGAAATAAGAACATCTTTGAAAATCTTCATCTATGAAACAAGAAAACTGAGAATTTTGATATTTGGTATGCAGCATCTCCAAGGCGACACCAATCAAGTTGGTTCAAATGATGCCCCTTGGGTCATTTTTGAGCTTTGTCCGGGCACGACACATTTTACACTGAAACAAAAAAGGAAAACCTAAAATAAATCTTCTCTCTGAAACAAGGAGACCGAGGGCTTCGATATTTGGAATGCAGCACATTAAGCTTGTTCAAACGATGCCCCTTTGAATCCGTATTTTGGCTCCGCACGGGCGCACCCGATTTTACACTGGCCCGGCATGTTGCGGCCGGGCTCCGCTGCAGAATCGCCCACTCGGCGCTTTGCCGTGTTCTCTGATCGTTGTCGACCATTCGGCAACGTATTCTCCAGCGCAGCGTTTGGTCGATGCCTGGGCCTGGAGCGGCAGGTCCCGGCGAAGAAAGCGGCGGTGACCAAGCCTCGGAGCCGAATTCTGCAAGGGAGTCAGGCCGGTGCGCAAGCATGAGTGACAGGGCCCAACGATTCATTGCAGTGTTTTATCGTGATAGACGCCCTAGCTCCACTCGCTGCTGATATGACCAATTTGGCCAAGGCCAGGCCCCCAGCACTACCCGCATCGTTGGCAACAGTTGGCTCTGATTCGAGAGCTACTGGCGCGCAAGGAGTCGCGTCTTTGGAATGAGAACCGATACTGTCATGGAATTATACCAAGTACTAGCGGCGCAATGAGTAGAGCTTGGGCGCGCCGCTAGTACTTGGTGTAATTCCATGGGAGCAGTATCGGCTCTCATTCCTGGCTAGTTCTAGGGTTAGAACGACGGGATATGTGTCTCAACCCAAACTAACCACGGTCGTATATTGCGACGACGTCGGAAAAACCTAGCTCTGAGCCAAGGGGTGGACGCTAAAGCCAAAAAAGACGATCACGATCGGGAGTCGAGCGAATTGTAACAGACAGTCCACGATGATAGATCACGGCGAAATAAACAAGTCGACGCAAAGAAAACCTAGCTTCGAGCCCGGGAGCCTACAAAGTCGGGCGAATTTAACGGCTCTACAAGTATCCATCTTGCCATTTTTGTTCAGCTCAAGGTTGAGAACGAATGTAGTGCTAGTTCAACAAGTGTCATCTTGTCATTTCTGTTGTTGAGCTGGATATTGAGGTGGAATGCTCAACAAGCAGACATCTTGACGTTTTTTTAGCTTGATGGTGGCATGCATTTTTTCCTTTTTTGCAAAATTGGATGTTGAGCTGGAAGTTCTAGCCAGCTGAACTATGCGTCGTGGTGTCATAAATTTTAATGTGAAAGGAGAGCTTGAATGTCGAGCAAACTCAAAAGGTGTTTTCTTGTCATTTTTTTTGTAATGCTGATATTAGGACGAGCAAGCTCTACAAGGAGTCATTATGTAAAAGCTGTTGCTAAGCTGGGTGCTTAGATGGATTGACGAGTAAGCTCAACAATGAGTTTACGTGTCATTTTAATTGTTGAGCTGGAATGTCGAGTAGCTCTGCAAGTAGTCATCATCTAATAATTGTTGTTGGGCTGGAATGTCTAACCATTTCAACAAGGAGTCATCTTGTCGTTTTAGTTTTTATCTGGAATGTCTACCCAAAGGTCATCTTGTAATTTGTGTTTTAGAGCTGGATGTCGAGTTTGAATGTCGAGCAATTACATCAAGGAGTAATCTGGTCATTTTTCTTTGGTGAGCTGGATGTTGAGCTCGAATGTCGAGCTAGCTCAACAAGGCGTCATCTTGTCATTTTGTTTTAGTTGGATGTTGAGCTGTAATCCAGAACCAGTTCAACAAGGAGTCAAATTGACATTTTTGTTGTTGAGCGGGTTATTGAGCTGTAATGTCAAGCCAGCTCAAGAAGGAGTCATCTTCTCATTTTTGTTGTTTAACTGGAATTTCGAGCCAGGTCAGCTGGATTCATCTTGTCAAAATTGCTGTATTACTTGATGTGGAGCTTCTTTTCTTTTTTTTTTTTTGTTTTTATTTTTTGTTTTGTTTTCTAGCTAGATGGTAAACTAAAATGTCGGCCAGCTAAACAGAGTCATTTTTTTTATTTTTGTTGTTGATGTTGAACTAGATAATGAGCTGGAATGTCGAGGCAGCTCAACAAGGAATCGTCTAGTCATTTTTGTTGTTGAGCTGAATACCGAGCCGGAATGTCGAGGCATTTCAAGTAAGTCGTCTTGTCATAATTGTTGCTAAGCTGGATGTTGAGTTCGAATGTCGAGCAAGGTCACCAAGGAGACGTCTTGTCATTTTTGTTGTTGAGCTGTATGTTGAGGCGGAATGTCGAAACAACTCAACAAGGCAATTGGCGAGCTGATTGTTCTGCCAACTTCACTTATCCACTATACACTTATCTATTATATTAAAACTTTCGGGAACATCTACATGAACAAATCTCCTTTTTACAGATACTTGTTTAACGGATATACAAAGAGGCCTTTATTTTTTTTACGGGTAAAAAATAAAAGATAAACCGTCTTAGATTCTATTAACCGCCATATTCTATAAAAATACACCGCCTCAAAAACTTCAATGATTTTATGTTATTATATACGTATATATAGATAAGGGTAAAACTTGACAAAAAGTACGAAATACCTGGCTTGAATGAAGTCACCTTTCTGACGTCGATTTCTGTCTTTCTTCGTTAAATGATTCATAAATTTGCATGGGAATGAGTACTCTAAACGATAATTAAACATGTTTGTGCTTCGGTGATTTAAATATTGAAAGACAAACTGGATTATCCGGTGTAATTTTGTAAGTCGGACACAACTGGGCACGGCTGCATATGGGGTTTCACTCACCTTACAAGGCTAAATATCACCGGCCAATCTAACATCGAACTGTTTCACACCACTTGCTATTAAAATATTCATTTGATAACCAATAAGGTGTAAAATATCAATAATATAAGGCACAAAAGTGAATATTATAAAGGTTCTTGAAAGGTACGAATCTGAAGTCGCAATAACGACACACTTTCGTTTCTTGTGAAAGAAGACATTAAATTGTTGGAAAATCGAGTTGGCATAAACCGCGAAGTAGCGCCACCGTAAATGCCCAATGGAATTGGTTGTAAGACGAAGGTTAACAGGTCAATATGCACAGTTTTGTCCGACTAAGAAAAATGACTTCGATTTGCTCTACAATCGTATCTGTAATTAACGATTGATATCACTATTGCTCAAAATCGTTGTTTACCAGATGTATTCATTTACGTTTAACTGGTTTTATTATAAAAAGGGATTTTGCACGCAAAATCCTTTTTTTTCCAATCACTTTTCCAGAAAAATGATTGCTAAAATCATTAAAAAATGATTGCATAAAAACAAGGTACACTCTTATATTTTAAAATTGACTCTTTATTTTGCGATCGTAAGTATGTAATTTTACATACTTAAGTTCTATAGATATCTATAAGACAGTTATCTTCGACGAAAACACAGTAGAAAAGCAAGTGTGTTAAGTTACGCGCTTTGAAATAATTTGATACAATACCATTTTTTTCTTTTTTCTTTTTTTCTCCGGTGTGTGACTTTTACCCAGTAATAAGTAATAAACTTTCTTTAAAAACGATTCTTCTAAATACAAGATCAACATTTAAAAAATTAAACTCTTAAGTGCGTAATTTTACGCACTAATAAGTTGTGTTGTGCAGTTATAATTTTTAAGGCAAACATTTTTTGATTTTTTTCCTTATGATAGTTTCTTGCAGTGACGCATTTTGAAATGAGGATTTTTCAATAGAAACAAAAGTGCATGGTTATACGCAGCGCGCAGAGGAAATATCTTATTTGTGACATTTCAAATTCTTAGTGCGTAATTTTACACACTTACAAATCATACAGGTACAATTATTTGGACATTTTTATCTGTCATCTTGGAATAGGTCAATGACCTAAAGTTGAACATTTAAGATTTCTGACTTCAAATGCTAATACAAGTGTGTAAAGATACGCACTTTGGTATGAAAAATTATAAGAAAATTAATGTTCACCCGGAAAATGAGAGAGAGAGAGAAAGAGAGAGAAAGAGAGAGAGAGAAAGAGCTTATATCAACTTGCATTTGATATCAAATCTAAAGTGCGTAATTTTACACACTTGAAAGTCATACATGTACAACTGTTAGGAATACCGTACATGAATATCTTTTGTCAAATCATACAGGCATAATCATTAATTTCTTTTATTTTGTAAATACAATGTCAATACAAGTGTGTAAAGTTACGCACTTTGGAATCAAATTTCTAAAAAGTTTGATTTCTCTCTTAAGTGCCCAAGTTTACACAGTTATGAAACAACCCATATTCTTGGGTCTATACATATTGTTTTGTTATTATTACATACATCAAATCTGTTTCATCGGATTTCAAATTCAAAGTGCGTAATTCTACACACTTGTAAATTATACAAGTACATTTATAGGGCCCTATCATACATCCATATCGTCTATCTAATAATCAGATAGCGAACAAATATTGTTTTTCGCTTCATTATTTTTACCCCAAATGAGTAAAGTTACGCTCTTTGAAACGAGATTATTTTTTAAAACAAATTGATTTTCGCTTGAACTGACTTAGATTTACATAGTAAGGAAATAACTCAGATTATGTGGTCTGTAAATATTTATTTATACCTACTTTTGATATTAGATCAACTTTAAATGATTTGAAATCCTCATTAATATAACTAACTACAAGTTAGATTAATTATATCACTATGACATTGCAAGTTGTACAGTGTTACCAAATTTTTGGATTAATGCCTCAATAGAAACAATAAACAATAGTCTCTTTTCTTATAATTTAGTGCCATCAAGAAAATAACAAAGAACATATAAGTAATTTTCAGTAATATTAAATTATCTCTACAAAAATACGATAATTGCAGTGCTCTCAATAAGCGGACGTCGACGTATATCACGTCCAGAAAATCAGAAAAAAAAAGTCCGGAAATCAGACCCGGACGTAAATTAACGTCCGAGATTCTAGGAAAACGTCCTGACTCGAACGTTTTCTGAAGTTACAATATAAAGGGTTTGACAAACATAAGAATGTATATTCTGGCCATACCCTCGGGTAAAATTGAATCCACAAGGAGTTTATCGAAATGTCTCATGACTCGAACGTTTTCTGAAGTTACAATATAAAGGGTTTGACACACATAAGAATGTATATTCTGGCCATACCCTCGGGTAAAATTGAATCCACAAGAAGTATATCGAAATGTCTCCATGACGACCGGTGTAGATGGAAATTTACATAAAGCGTACTCGATTTAAGCCGGTTCTGTAACCGAGCCGTCCCAGCATCTTGGACCATTTCTTTCGAAGTCATTATTTCGTTAAATATGACCCTTCGGTCGAATTTCTGTAAACTAAGTTCAGGGCCGGAACTCACCCAAAATGTCATGTCCCGTCTTCAAATTCGCGGCGCATACAGAACGGAACGCCAAATTTGCATTCTAAAAACGTTTATTACTCGGGGGTTCTATATCGTAACTGGATATGACGTCCGTCTTAGAAACATCGAAGTTACCGATTGATCTCGCTAGAGTTCGGTCCCTTTTCAATGACGTCACATGTGTTGTCTGTAAACATCAACTACTATAAACGAAACAGGGAATTTCTTAAAAGATGCAACTCTGCTATAAGTTTCATTTCTGTTTGTACTGTTACTTTAATTTACGCAAGCGTTATTCGTGGCGTTTGTATTTGGATATCTATGATGTGACCAGAGACGGTCTTGGAATAATCCATTCTCGAATTTTTCTTACCCAAAACGTTTCAAACTGCCTGTTTTCTGACATTCTACAAATCAGAATTATCAAATCCTGAGAGTTTTGTAAAAAACAATAACAAAATGTATCCACCCAATATTGGAAAATGATAGTGATTAAGGGGCAGGAACATCGTGGGAAAAGTGCAAATTTATGTAAGAAACACATTTCTCAAGAAACACTTCTTTTACCACATTGTTTTATCTAGATCTACTCAACGGGACATGAAATTTAGGGACGAAAAGTAATGGATTAAAAAAATTGTACTGTAGGCTTTATGTATCTTTTTTTATTTCATCTTTTTTTTTTGGGGGGGGGTATGGTCGGGGGGTGTAAAAATTCCTTTATTTTGTGAAAACTTCCTGAAAATGAAACTTGGAATTTCAAAAATTTCCTGAAATTGGTCCTTATTGAGAGCACTGTAATTGTAAGATTGAAAGGCAATATGCAAAGTTTCTCCAAGGATTTTCAATGATCTTTTACCCAGCTTTGATGAAAGATTGAAAATGGTAGAAATTTTAACCCTTAACTGTTTTTTCAAATATTTAGGTTTGTCCAAATTCAAAGGGATTGCTGCCTGCATTATAAAGTAAGCACAATTAAAAAAGTAGCCATCCTATGTGGTGAAAATATTGTGGAAAAAGAAGAAATTGCTTGTAAGAAACAATTTCTTTTTTCCCACGATATATTCTCAATTATTATATCACAGGGACGTAAAATCAGACACTGTACGTGAAAAGGTTATTAGAAAGTAGTTATTTCCCATACAAAATGAAAGAAACACGGTTTTTATTTTTTCATTTTGTCGAACTAACTCTGAATAGAAACATTAAACTTGCATAATTAGATCTAAGTCATCTACAGTAAGAAAGAAAGGAGTTTGTAAGTCGCGTTAATTTTCATTAATGATACTGCTTATTTCCTCATTTCTGCCAAGCATTTGTTCAACGTTAAAGTAAAGGTAACATCCTATTTGGTCTACTCCCATTTCGTCTACTGTATTTTTTTTGCCAGGAGTCCCATTTCGTCTACTGTCCCATTACGTCTACTGTTTTAATTTGTCTACAATGGTTTCTTATATTAAGCATAATTACAAAATATTTTCAGCTTTTTGTATAATAAATTTTTAAATGTAATATTGATATTATAGAATAAAATCTGTGTTAATGAAAAATATAAATAATTTAATCTGACAAAAAGACTTATTTTCGTTTCAACAAGTAGTTAATATTTAATATTGAAGTATTATAAAAGAAAAGAAATTATCTGTATTGCCAAATTTCTTTACATTTTCATAATAACTTTAAATGTAAATATTATTCTAGTGGTTGTAGACCTCCATTTGTCATTATATTTCTATCTTAATGAATAATGCCATTATAAATAAGATTTAAATCCAATAGATACAGGTGTGAAAAGGCAAATTAACAAATGCCATAGTAATCCGTCTTCTCAACACCTAGTCTGAAATGTGTGAAATATATCGGCAACAAATACCAATATTTGATACAAATATTGGTAAAAATGTAGTTTTCAAATTTTTAGGTAAGAAAAAAGCATTATAATAATTCAAAACCATAAAAAAATAAAATCTAAAATGTAGACGAAATGGGACTCCTGCGCAAACCAGGGGTAGACGAAATGGGACTAGTGCGCAAATTTGTAGACGAAATGGGAGGAGACGAAATGGGAGTAGACCAAATGGGACTAAACCAAAGTAAAAAAGGAATTCATTAGATCTAATGTTATGGAGTTAAAATACAAAATACAATATAAATACACAGAAAGATTCACAAATCTAGAATTTGATAAATTTATATCCTCTTTTGATTTCCTTACTTTATCTTTATTGTGTTGCGGAAAAGGGGTAGCAGTTGTAAGATTGGCTGGTGATATAAAATTTAGTATTATGAATAAAATAATTACTAACCTTTTACAACTTCCCGATTTATTATCTAAATTCTCTGTGTAACTATGCCGCCTATGATCATAACTAGTAAACGATATGTTTAAAGCGTGTGTGCCCCGCGACTTTCATCAACAGTCGGGCGACATGTTCGCGTTACCACCTTCGAGCTTTGATCAATCAAACCCTAGATTCCGAATCCTACTAGTTGCCATTCATTTTAACCTCAAAAAGTTTGTTCTCGCTCGTTTAACCTACTACATGACTAATTAACACATTCCCACACTACCGCTTTTTGACGCACTTCAAGAAACGCAATTTGGAAAAATCTTAGAAAATGAAGAAATGACTTGTAACGAGCAATCTCTTCATTTTCCACAATGTTTTCTTAAAAATGTGAATATATCCAAAACTTCATAAACCATAAATCATCATCTGCAAGTCCTTTAAATTTGAACCCGTCAAAATTTTGTCGCAAGGTAATATTTGGTAATATCCATTATATATTTACATTTACTAGCTTTAAATGCAATAAAACTATCGAAGAAAAATGGTAATCGGAAAGATGATAACAGGAAAAATGTAACGGACAAACATTTACAATATCAGTAACGAAAAAAGAAAAAAAGTAACAGGAAATAACGTATTTTTAACAAATTTTGAATCTTTATTTTAACAGTAATCAGGTTTGAACAGTTTCCCATTTCGTATATTCGTTTTAGTTTTCATAATATAATAACAACAACACACACACACATAAAAAGAAAACCACACACAAAAAAAGACGCGGCCATATCGCAGTGGGTAGCGAGGTCCAGGGTTCGATCCCCGGTCTTTCGGCATTTGTCTCCCAACAATGAGTGGATAATCATAAACGTAAGTGGGAAGAGCAGCTGTAGGCTCGGAAAGGATGCAGTGGTAGTACTGGTGCCTGAAATACAAGGAATCCTTGGGTAGGTGCTCCAGCCTACGCGATGTGACTGAAATACTATTAAAATTGGCGTTAAACCCAATTCAATCTTACAATCTATCTTAAATCTATCTTACAAAAAAAGCTGATGATATATATACGATGCATTGTTTTTTCAATTTGAGTAATTAACATTATGCTGACTTTGACCAGGCACGTGTTTAGAAGGGATTATGACACATGACATGCCATTGTATACTAACCCGACATAATACGATTCTTAATATAGCAAATTGAATTGACAAATGAATATGGATTATGTATATGTTTGTGTAGCATTCATATTACTTTATCAACAATCTTAATGCCTTATTTTTTATATCTTCCATTTATTTTTCCAAAAACACTGTTGTTGTTGTTGTTGTGTGTGTGTGTATGTGTGTTTACGTTTTTCCTTTTACTTTTTCTCCGTTACTTTTTTCTTGTTACTTTCTTTACTTCGTTTTTTAAATCCGTTTATCTTAGACAAAGAAATGTAAAAGAATGACATTGGATTGTAATAGAAGATATATTTTGTAATAAGAAATTTCATAAATGGTAAAAGAAAACCCGAGAAACAGTTTTTCTTTTTCATTTGAAGTGAACAACTCGAGGAGCAGTTTTCGAGAAACTGCGAATTCGCGACCCCGAAGGAAAGGACGACAAAAATTTCTTAAATAAATCGACAGTCTATTTTTCATATAAAGCTGCAAAAAAGCAACCTTAAGCTCAACATTCATCGATAGTTTGCTTAAGCCACTATTAATGTTTGTGAAAAAAGAGGGTGTTTTGCAAGGGCATACTTTGTCAAGTATGGGGATTTTCTTTATAATATTTTGACGAGGTCACAAATCAAATTTCTGAGTGTAAGATGTTTATGCAGGTTTGTCTTATTTACTCTTAAACTTTTTTTTGACATTTACAAACCCAATGTGAATCCTTTTGGAAGTCTAACGATAGGAGTCTCTCATGAAATTCCTTTGGGAAAGCAGTGAAATAGTAGAGGAACTAGTTAAATAATCGCTATTCCTTATTAAACAAAAATATTTCCTTTCATTTAAAGCAGATTAAATAACGCATTCTTATAATTATTATCTGACAATTCCAACGATAAGTGCGAATGCTCTTTTTCTCTCTCTCCCTTACTTGACGGCAGAGTCCGCTGAAGGACAAAGGCTTCGGATTTAATGTTCTTTTGTTTTTTCTTATACCAAAACAGTCATGTCGATCGGATCTAACCATTATGCATTTTTCTTAAAATCTAACAAAATTCTGAATAAAAAAAGTAACGACAGATATGATCGATGTCGCTTTCGGTTTTTTGGTCGGATTTAGATAAAAGAAAACTCAATACCATTAGATAAACAGATGTTTACTAGGAATTAAAACTAACGCTTTTGGCAGATCGTAAATTCTCTTGTCACACGACAAACCCCGTCGAAAGTGTAGCCATATAAGGGTTACTTGAAGAAACCCTTATTTCGGTTACAGTAACTCAATTACGCTAACGTCTTTTCCTTTATTTGAAAAAAGTTCAAATGAAAAGAAGGTAAATCAGATACGGCGAATTTGATCATCAATATGAAAAATACTGAAACAACAACACTAAAACTGATTAATGAATTATCTATCCTAATGAGTATCATTTAACAAAATCCCACAAGTGACGCTTTTTGGTGCCCATAAAGAGAAAAGCTTTGGAAAATATTGTGTAAAATGAAGACACTGCTTGCAACAAGCATTTTCTTCATTTTTTATATTTTTTCTACCCAGAAAGTTGAAAAAAATCTCAAATTTCACAAACTTTAAATATCGTCTGCAACTTTTTTCATATTTGACCAGTCAAAAATTTTGTAATCGAACAATGAGTTTACCAGAGAATTTATTCTGAGGCAAAATTTTTATTAGTTTCTAAAAATATTGATTTTCCATAAGAAAATTTGATTCTTCTGTGCGAAAAGGCATGCTTATTGTTCTAAGAAGCGATTTTTCAATCCGATATTTTTTTTTAAAGTAAAAAGAAAATAAATTAATATTAATAAAATGACATAATATAGGGATGAGTGTATTTTTCAATGCGTTTATTGGAGTATAAAGTGCAATTGCCTTAGCACATGGTAAATAACGCCCGTAGGGCGTTATGTTCAAGCCATGTGTTAAGGCAATTGCACTTTATACTCCAATAAACGCATTGAAAAATACACTCGGCCCATATAAATGCAATACGTCTATTTTCAAATCCAAAACGGATAGAGAGATGAAAATAAAAACAAATAAACGAACTGTTGGCGGAGTTACTTTTCTTTGACAGGCGTATTGATTATAGGGATGAGTGTATTTTTCACTGCGTTTATTGGAGTATAAAGTGCAATTGCCTTAGCACATGGCAAATAACGCCCGTAGGGCGTTATGTTTAAGCCATGTGCTAAGGCAATTGCACTTTATACTCCAATAAACGCAGTGAAAAATACACTCGGCCCATATAATTGCAATACGTCTATTTTCAAATCCGAAACGGATAGAGAGATGAAAATAAAAATAAATAAACGAACTGTGGGCGGAGTTACTTTTCTTTGACAGGCGTATGGATACATTGACACAGTTTATCGCTCGAGTCGTTGTAACGGCGGACATTTTATTTCGTCGCTTGGGTTTTTTGAAATGGAAATTCGAACATTCGTTGGATTTATTTGGAATTATTATGAGGAAATACTAACTTTAAACTCTGTAAATTATGATATCTGGGTCGATAACAGTTAGAATTATGAATAGATGCTTTGTAATAGACAAGAAATATAAACCTACCACATGGACACGATGCATGCTGACATGATGTGGCGAAGCCGATTCGACATCTCGGATTTACGGCTAATAAATGTGAGTTTTTCGAAATCTTCATGTTTAAAAAGAACATTATAATTGTTATAAGGACACTATTTGTTTATCTATTAATTGAAAATCCATGGAAGTATAAAGGAATTCGAGGAAATCGAAATTCAAAAGGTGATGACTATAAATAGTAACAAAACAAGTTTGGTATTTCTTGGAAGTGAATTCCCAATATCGGAAATCCCTGACCTTGTTTGTTTCTATTTTTGTCGAAAATAGTTCTGCCTTTTATCGAGGTATAAAGTGCAATTGATTTGATCACGTGATACGATTTGGGCCAATGAAAATACTCTATTTTGAAGTATTGCAATTATACATTGACACAGTTTATCGCTCGAGTCGTTGTAACGGCGGACATTTTATTTCGTCGCTTGGGTTTTTTGAAATGGAAATTCGAACATTCGTTGGATTTATTTGGAACTATTATGATGAAATACTAACTTTAAACTCTGTAAATTATGATATCTGGGTCGATAACAGTTAGAATTATGAATAGATGCTTTGTAATAGACAAGAAATATAAACCTACCACATGGACACGATGCATGCTGACATGATGTGGCGAAGCCGATTCGACATCTCGGATTTACGGCTAATAAATGTGAGTTTTTCGAAATCTTCATGTTTAAAAAGAACATTATAATTGTTATAAGGACACTATTTGTTTATCTATTAATTGAAAATCCATAAAAGTATAAAGGAATTCGAGGAAATCGAAATTCAAAAGGTGATGACTATAAATAGTAACAAAACAAGTTTGGTATTTCTTGGAAGTGAATTCCCAATATCGGAAATCCCTGACCTTGTTTGTTTCTATTTTTGTCGAAAATAGTTCTGCCTTTTATCGAGGTATAAAGTGCAATTGATTTGATCACGTGATACGATTTGGGCCAATGAAAATACTCTATTTTGAAGTATTGCAATTATACATTGACACAGTTTATCGCTCGAGTCGTTGTAACGGCGGACATTTTATTTCGTCGCTTGGGTTTTTTGAAATGGAAATTCGAACATTCGTTGGATTTATTTGGAACTATTATGATGAAATACTAACTTTAAACTCTGTAAATTATGATATCTGGGTCGATAACAGTTAGAATTATGAATAGATGCTTTGTATTAGACAAGAAATATAAACCTACCACATGGACACGATGCATGCTGATGTGGCGAAGCCGATTCGACATCTCGGATTTACGGCTAATAAATGTGAGTTTTTCAAAATCTTCATGTTTAAAACGAACATTATAATTGTTATAAGGACACTATTTGTTTATCTATTTATTGAAAATCCATGGAAGTATAAAGGAATTCGAGGAAATCGAAATTCAAAAGGTGATGACTATAAATAGTACAAAACAAGTTTGGTATTTCTTGGAAGTGAATTCCCAATATCGGAAATCCCTGACCTTGTTTGTTTCTATTTTTGTCGAAAATAGTTCTGCCTTTTATCGAGGTATAAAGTGCAATTGATTTGATCACGTGATACGATTTGGGCCAATGAAAATACTCTATTTTGAAGCATTGCAATTATTATCAAATGAATGAAATATGCTTTCATTGTGGAGAACTCTTCGGTGTGAATCTAAGTGAAATTAACAAGTCAATAATAATCGATACTTTTTTCTCTCCTTTAGTCGCGGATTTTAACGATCCTCCGGAAATTCGTGTTTAAGGCAAAACTCGCAATATGGCTAACGTCGTCGGTTTATAAAACATGTAACTACAGCTTGGTTACCAGTTATTGATAAATGTATTGTTCTCCTTCTCATTAAGGTTACCTTTCAATTGTAGGTAAACTAATTTCGTTACATATATTTTTGAACCGTCGTGTAAAAAGGATAAAGGTGCTGCGATGATTTTTTAAAACCTGGTCGGACTGATCACTCGGATCGGACTGAGAACTCTGAGTAGGCCGACCTGTGTTTTTCCTGGACGTAGACTGAAAATATAATTTTGATCTGATTCTCCGAACATATTCAAGGAAAATTAAATTCGTAGGGTTTTACCGTCAAATAATACCAGGTTTGAAGTTCCTATGTATAGAAAGGAAAAACCAAGAGCGAAAACCGGGAACTTTGCAAAAATGATTTTAATTCTAACACAAAGATAATCCCAGAATGCAATTTCATTTTGCCCCTCTTCAATTTTCAAAACTCTTCAAAAACATTAACATTTGGAAGCTTTTTAAAAATTACAACGTCTTAATATCAAACTTTGCACAAAGAACGCGACAACTTTCTTTATGGCGTCATTTATGTTTACACGTTACACGAGGTTCTATTGCTGAGTCTTCTCATTGATAACTTTGATCATAACTCCACACCTTCTCTGTGATAAGGGTGGGCTAGGAAGCGAACTCGTGACAGCCATTTATCAGCAGTAGTGTGACGCGAACTTTCGTCGTATGATTAAAAAGCTGCAAGGTACGCTTACAGACAAATATTTTGATTATGAATTGATAAGATTTGTTGTAAAACCACAATATTGCGGGCTGGTTTTTTGACTACATTGAATGCTTGAAGGCTATTTTCAACATAGAACTTCCTCTTCGAGAGGAAAGATCTACCGAAGATGTTCGCTCTGAAGCTCGAAATAAAAAAGCACATCGTGTTCGTAAGATTTTTTTCTTTTTCTCTAATTGATTAATTCGCTAGGTATGTCGTGAATATGTCAAAAGGGGACAGGCTGCGGAATTAGGCGGGAGTCGTTACTTTTCGCTTTTCGAAGATTTACTTTAACTTTTACTTTATTTGGCATGTTAATAGAACCTTGCGTCATATTTGTTTCCAAAATGACCTATATGGGGACCCTTTGTAGTGTAACGGAGTTCTCAAGGAATTAACATATAGTTTTGATATATCATTTAACCCTTTACCAGGCAGCAAAATCTTAAACTGGCCAAAATAATAGACAAAATTTCAAAGGTTATTTAAATTCAAGCGCGTGTCATGTCCACTGTATAAATTTAAGAAAAATGAAGAAAGTAACATAAAACAAATTCTCTTTTTCAAATTGTTTCCAGGATCTAGGTTTTCTAAGCGCATGGAAATACGGAATAGTGCACATGTGGTTATTGTTTAGTTTAGGTATTTCTTGAATAAGACTGGATGAATTTGAGAATTAAAGATAGGTAGATAGATGGAGAAAAGACAATGACGAAAATACCAAAATGATTAACCGTTTCCAGTTTTGCAAAATTTCAGACCCGTCCGAAAATCAAAGGTCTTGCAGAAGAAAAGTTAAAGTAGATTTAATATGAAAAAATAACCATTCAGTAAGGTAGAAAATATTGGGGGAAAGAAAACAATACTGATTACGAGCAATTCTTCTTTTTCTACAATGTTTTATAAATTCACCGAGACGGAAAAGCAGGTTGAACAGGAAAGGGTTAAAATTTATTGGATTACTTGCAAATAAAAAAAGTTGTTTGAAAGAAGATAATGCTGAAAATTTGCTATTTTTTTCTAATTCCCCATTAGACTTTTTTATGGGGCGGGGGTTAATCAATAAATTAAAATAATTTTGTGTCAGAAATGACATTAAAGATAAGGGATTTGATTCCAAGTGCATAGCTTTACGCGTTTTTCTTTTGAAATACATATCTTTGTATAACCCATTCCAAAGCGCGTAATTTTACGCACTTGTCTTAAAGTACTAAGTCAAAATTGTGACATGTTAAACTTTGTTTGCTCCTCGACTAATTACAAGACAAAAGATATTTAAGGTATTCCTAACAGCTGTACCAGTATGATTGTCAAGTGTGTAAAATTACGCACTTTGGATTTGAAATCCAATTAAATGGATCTGATATAAAAATTATGATAGATAGTTAAAGACCAGAGAATATTGGTTATTTCCCAATTGGAAAATTGAACTTGAGCACCTTGGGGAAAAAACAAACTTTTTCGAAGTTAATTTGATTCTGTACAAACTTGAATTAGAAATATGAAGTACCAAACTTTTTTCTGTCTTTGCCTCATTACAAAATGAATGTATAATAGTTATACCTGTATGATTTGTAAGTGTGTAAAATTACGCACTTAGGATTTGAAATCATTCGAAATTGCACAAATAAGATATTTCCTCTGCGAACTGTGTATAACTAAGCACATTTGTTTATATTGAAAAATCCTCATTTCAAAATGTGTCACTGCAAGCAACTATCATTAGGATAGAAATCAAAATATTAAATCTACAATTTTTTGCAAACGATTTGTCATATGAATGAGACATATTTTGAGAAATAAACCTTTGCCTTAAAAATAATACCTTCAAAACACAACTCGTTAGTGCGTAAAATTACGCACTTAAGAGGATAATTAAACGTTTGTTGATCTTATATTTAGAAGAATCGTTTAAAAGAAAGTTTAGTACTTATTACTGAGTAAAAGTAACACACTGGAGCAAAAAAAAAAAAAAATTGTATTGTATCAACTTATTTCAAAGCGCGTATCTTAACGCGGTTGCTTTTCTTGTGTGTTAACATCTAGGATAACTGTCTTATGATAGATATCTATAGCACATAAGTATGTAAAATTACATACTTACGGTCGCAAAATAAAGTGTCAATTTTAGAAAATAAGAGTGTACCTTGTTTTTATGCAATCATTTTTTAATGATTTTAGCAATCATTTTTCTGGAAAAGTGATTGGAAAAAAAAAGGATTTTGCGTGCAAAATCCCTTTTTATAATAAAACCAGTTGTTTACACTTGAGTATTGTGAAGCATCAAATCCAGAAAGGCGACTGCATTCGTACAAGGTATGGCTTTACTCTTTGTTAAGTTCAATCCCTTGTCTATCTTTACGTATAAAGTGTTCTAAAATCAATTGTGATATTTCCGTGTGCATGGTTCTGTTAACCCCCACCCCTCTCTCTCTCTCTCTCTCTCTCTCTCTTGCACTGCCAAATTATTGAAAACAGAAAACATGCGTTATCTCATTGCATTGTTTGACACGTTTTATTACATAAACATACTCATCATACTGTTATCATTGTAGTGTTAGTAAGAGGGAAGAAATGATCAAAGTACTGAGAAGCAGTCTTATACTTTTGGTGGTCCATGCTGTTATTGGTTGAGACAGAAATCAATTTACTTACCATTTACAAAATATTTGTACGGCTGGAAACACTTTAGAAATTGTTCATGACGGATGGCTGGTGCAGTGTGGAAGCCCGATTAATGTAGTGCAAGACCAAGGGCCCTCACAAATGCACGTTCGGTACGATGTGCTAGACGTAGGTAGTATTTTATCAACCCGAACGTTCTGGAATAGAATAGAATCGTTCTTTAAAAAACTTTTTATTCGCGGTATCCACATTTTTTCCCTTTTAATGGTTGGCTGTTATATATTCTTGCGCATGATATCCTTACGGCCATTTTAAATCGACTTCGTCAGGTTCTGGGAACATATTTTACTGATAAATGTCTTACGGGAAGAGTCACTGAAGAAATAACAGAACTACAGCAACATTATACATTTTTTGAATGAGAAATCGCGGCTGTCAATCAAAGAAACAATCGATTAAAGATATTGTTAATTTAGACCTGAAGTGATGTTTGAACTCGGATATTGGCCGACATTTATGTGAGAAATTATTTTGGTATGGCGATTTAAACGTATTAATTACAACTAATTCAAGTTGTTCATACGACGTTAGGTCCACAACCAACCACTTTACTTCTTTATTACATATTACCGGCCTTAAATTTTGCAAAATGTCACCATAGTATGTTAATTAAGTATGTACATGACACTTCAAAGGATTCAACATGATCTACAAGCAAAGTAACCAGTGTGCCGACTTTGCGCTCAACATAGATTTTCTACCTGAAAGGTATTCCGGAAAGGAATTGATAGACTAATCAAATATTACTTTTTTGACTTTAAGTGAACTGTGAACTCCGTCATTGTTTAAATTTTTTGTTAAGCATTTTTATTAAATTCAAATTATAATTATGACGTTTAGATCGCCAAGCAACCATTTGACAGTTTTTGTTCCATGTTATTGAGCATAGAATTTTGAAGAAACATAGCTGTTTACTATTTACCCTTGACATAATGTATAAATTACCTTATTGAATTGCTGCCAAATCAAAGGGCTGAAAGCACTGATAGCACTTGTTGATAAAAAAATCAATATATTCTTTTAGAAATCAACTTCAAAAGCAACTCTGGCAGGAAAGATACAAGCAGAAGGTATAGACGAAGATCAGCCTGCACATAAGTGCAGTCTGATCTTAGTCTACACCTCCTGCTAAAACCGGAATATTCCGGGTTAAGAATGACAAAGGTTTAGTCGAAGTTTCTTTCGGAGCGGAGATCAGTGAGCTTTGTAAGCGATCTGTCAAGTATTTTTCTAGGCATGATTGGGACTCGGTTCGTTGTACAATAATTGACCAATCGCTGTTCCCGCCTGTAGACTTCAACAGGAAGTTCCTCGTCGATTCTTTACGGCGTTAATTTTGCAAAATGTATGGCCGTTAGCATGTTAGAAACAAGTAAATGTCGTATATGCGATCCAATACAGGAGTCCCCATTAAGAAAAGTCTTTTTGTAAATTTCATTTTTCCCCAAACAAGACCTGGGTATGATATCCCTTAGAGTATGCTTGGGAAAACATTGTGAGAAAAGAAAAAAATATTGATTAATGATATATTCTCCTTTTTCTTCAATATTTCTTTCTTTAATTAAATGTTCATTATTTCTTTATTAAATATGATAAAGAGTATAAAGTTTGAATTGGATAGCATGTAAGGTCTAGGAAAGATGACCGGACAAATATGAAAAGTTTATAACAACGAAGTACAATAACTCAGAACAGGCGTGGCAGAGTAATAGTTCTTGTACATGACACCCCTCTACAGTGTGATTTATAAGTGTATCAAAATTTAATTCGCTAACATGCACGGTTGCTAGCACTTATGGTTTAGGATATGTGTAATGATAAAACAGCAAAGGACAATAACTCAAAAAGACTGTGGCACAGTAATTGTTATTGGACATGACACTTTTCCTAATTGTATCCATAATTGTACAAAGTTTGAAGTTGCTAGCGCTTATGATATGGTCCGGACAGAAATGTTAATGTGAAAATAACAAGGGAAATAACTCAAAAAGGGCGTGACAGGGTAATAGTTCTTTCTATATGACACATATACACATTGTGTTGCATAAATGTACAAAGGTTGAAGCTGCTAGTACTTATGGTTTAGGAGATAAGTTCCGGACAAAAAAAGAAAAACACGGAAAAACAACAAAATGAAATACTAAGAAAAATGCGGGATAGAGTATCGGTTCTTTTACATGACATGTCTCAACAAACTGATCTTTAAGTGTAGCAACTTTTAAGCTACTAGCACTAATGGTTTACGAGACATGTTCCGGACAAAAATGTAAAGGAATAAAAACAACAAAGGGAAATAACTAAATAAGTGGGTTAGCAGATTAGCATTGAAACCGAGAGTTTCTGAAACTCATTGGTTGCTTAAAAAGTTTGTTGATTTGCAAAAATGGTAGTGCTACAGAAACTGTAAACAGTACGTTTGTATGTTTTAGACAATACAGTAGAGTTAAACCCAAATAATTCGACAAATCAATAAACAATACAGGAATGCTTATGCACGGAGTCCGGTCGTGATTATAAAGAGTTATTAAAGATGATTTGTTTTTATTATAGGAAAAAACCTACACAGTGCTGATGTTGATGCAAGATACAAATCCTTCGGGCGGTCTTCCACTACTTCCTCGTCTTGAATATGCAGAGATGGGTATTCAGGTATGTTTCACTGTTTCATTAACAGGTAAATTCCACGGCGTCGCATTGCTGTAAACTCGAACTTGGACATGTAAATCTGTGTACTTAAAATTTTGAATATCGAATTCAACCGTAATCATTCGGGCCACATGTTGATCTGCCTGCCGAGTATGTCTGTCTGTCCGTCCTTCAATCTTTTCTTGTCCGGGCGAATGCTTGGTACTTTTAAGGTTGGGTTCGATTGGACTTCACACACTAGATCAGTATCACCTCTAGTTGTGCACGACACTTTTCGTTTACAAAATTACCACCGCTTTTATAATTTTCCTCGATTTAACTCCGAAATTCGATAATTTATAGTTTGAAAAACTTCTATGTAACAATAATGCCATTTTTAATAAAACTTTACACACTAGTTCAGTTTCACATGTAGTTTGTGCACGACGGTTTTTTTTTTCTTATTTTTGAAAATGATTTCCAATTTCAAAATGTCCGCAATTTTCTCTGATAATTAACTTAACATTCACGTTCAGTATCATACGTGACCACTAAAGTGACATTCCAGACGTTTTTAATATGCAAAAGATCCGAATTACTTCGTATTTACGATATAGTATTTCGTAAAAGAAATACCATTCAAATTATTTCGTAATCACGAAATAGGATTTCGTTAATACGAAATAACATTTCGTAATTACGAAATACCCCCAGAATTATTTCTTAATTACGAAATACTATTTCGTTAATACAATATACTTTTTCGTAATTACGCATTACATAGAAAAGATGTAGTTACGACGTTTAAGTTACCAGACCAATGCTTAGATAAATGCCCACCAATATTAGTTTATAAAAGTTTACTTTCAATCTTAACTATTGATTTTTGGGCACTGGTTATTTGACTAACAGCCGCGATTGGTCGATTGTAGGTAGAGGTTGAATGCAAGAATTACTTCTTTCACCTTGATATAAGTAGAATATATGGAACAGTTAATCCACTATTAATATTTCCATTAAGCGACCACATTCTAGAACTATAGATTAGTTGCTATAAGTCAGTTTGATATTATTTAAATCCTTTGTTCTTGGTACTCGTTAGAATTGGCCAATCGCGATTGTCAATCAATTAAACAGTCGACCAATGGAATGATTTATTTAGACCCTGATTGAGTTTTGAACTCCGACATTTTCCACCGTTTTTTAGCCTTTCCGTTTGTTTGCGACTTTAATGTCTTTTCAAGCCTTTTAAACTGTAGTCACGACATTTAGGACGCCAACCAACTATTTTACCGCTTTGTTACATGCTACATACCATAAATCTTGCAAAATAACGCCGTTTGAAAATGAAGCGGGGCTTCCTGTAGGAGTCGATGGGCGTGACAAATGGAGTAAGCGGTTTGGGCCAGCGATTAATCATTGTTTGAGTTTTAATATGTGATTGTGCATTTCACCCGAATCTATTCCGTCTGCATTTGTGTATATCGTTGTTATTCAATATTCAATTCAAAAACCCCGCTTTTTATGTCTAATATGAACAAGCTTTAGAATTCATTTAGGATTATGAAGAAATCGCTTGTAACAAGCAATTCCTCATTATCCTCAATGTTTCTTACTGTAAAAGACAAAAAAATAAAAAATAACGTAAAATTTTTGTATGTATTTTTGTCGTTGTTGTTGTAATTGAAATGGGCCAATCTGGAATTTTGCTGAGTAGTAAAGGGTTAAAAGACAATTAGACGTCATAACAGGCTTAAGACGTAGATGCTCTGTAAAAAAGGGGGAGTAAGATTCTTTTCTATAACAGCAATAAGTATATATAATGTATTTATATTGTTGAAATAAATCGAAAGCAGATAAAAATCATAATGCAATAGTAACCAAGTGCTCTAAAAGGTGTAAGAAATACTGGTTAAACATTGCTTAAAAGGTTATCTACAAATGGCTGTAGCTAAAAAGCAAAATTTAGCATTAAAGATTATTTCGTAATTACGAAATGCTATTTCGTAGTTACGAAATGCTTTGAAAGATTATTTCGTAATACTAAATACTATTTCGTAAATATGGAATAGGATTTGTAATTACGAAACAATTATGAGAGTATTTCGTAATTACGAAACGTTATTTCGTATCTACTAAATACTATTTCGTAATTACAAAATACTACTTCGTAATTACGAAATAATCGTTCAAAGTTTTTCGTAATTCCGAAATGGTATTTTTTAATTACGAAATAATTCGGATCATTTGATATTAGAAAAAAGTTTGGAGTGTCACTTTAGGGATACCGTAGTATCACATATTGGTATGCACTACACTTTTAAAATGGCTGTCGGTCTCAAAATGACCGCTACTTTACTCCGTCAGTAGACATTTTCTTGTTCGAGAGGATTCTCATACAATTAACGTGGAGCCGACTTTGAAGAAACTTTATCATTGGGTAGCAGGGCATCAGCTTCTGTAGCTTAAGATACCTGACAAAATGTTAGGTCTTCTCCAAGTTCAACAGGTGAAAACTACCATTTGAGGCTAACCACTAAACCATTTGAATGCCTACGCCTTAAAATTAGTTCTTATGTATTTCAGGAATATTGCAAACTATATTTAATTGTGGAGAATTCTTTCAAAAGCATACTATCTAACCCATTCCCACTCAATTTCGCTTTTCAGCACCTCAAAAAAAAAGGACTAGGAACATTGTGGACAATGAAGAATTTGCTTCTAACAAGCAATTTTGCTTCTAACAAGCAGTTTTCTTCCCCAAAAGGGAAAGAATTTCTAAATTCAACCATTCTGATATTGTCGCCTGCAACTTCTTTCAATTTGAACTAGTCTATGGTCTCATTATGTTGTAATGGGTTAACTCGTTGGTTATTTTAACCTTTTGAAACAAAACTATGCTTTGCTAGCATACATTTTTAATTGAGCTTAAACCTTTCTTCTTTTTTCCAAAATGATCGCAATTTTACTCAATCACCTACATAGTTGAGGAGACAATATTTTTGATAAAATTAATTTTTAGTTGTATACTTTCTAGGACAATTTTTTTTCTGTAGAAATCTTGCCATTTACTATAGGTGGTTAATATGTTCTTTGTTCTTTGTTAATACTTCTTGGCAAACGAGCAAAATTAAGGTGTATTTCTGTAAGAAAGTTGTCTGTACTCCAAAACCTGTATAGTTTTCGTGGAATGGATGGGTCAAGGTTACAAATGATTATATGTGTGACGAATATGCACAACTATAAAATGTGTAAACAAAGAAGTGTAACTTTTAGAGGCGTTTAAAACAGACGGGGTGGGATCTGAGGAATTCTTAGTTGTATCCCTTGTCTATATATAGTATTTCTAAAATGCCTGGTCTGACCTTTGGGTCAAATTAGCTAATATCTAGCATATGTAACTACACCCTGTGCCTTTTACTATCTAAATTTCGAGTTTGTACATTGAAAGTAAAGCTGTGTGCTTTTCAACATCGCTTTCTGCCACACGTCTCATGACATCAAAAAAAAGGTGTAATTTGATGGTCAAACAGGTTTGCGGTTTGAAATTGTATTCTCACGTATGAAATTGACGTTTGCTTGCTTTGATTAACTGAAAATGATAAACTTTGAAAGGTTTATTCACAGACCAAAGTTGAGTTCTATGCAATAAAATGATTAGAAGAGTTTGTGAAAGGATAAAACAAACCTGTAATACATATCATTTCATATATTTTCAGGGCTCTGTTATAAATTCATGGTACACGACTTCAGCGTTTCTACCAGGTATGTATCAAAACAACTACACGTGTATCTACACAGAGACAAGTTAGAAAATATAATGTTTTTTAATGTAATCAATAAACATTCACTTCTCAACCTTTGGCATTTTAGAAATCTTTCCAATCTTATACTGTAGAAACAGCATACACAAAGTCACAGTTATAATAGTTTATCTATAATAAAAGCATTTAATACTAAAATGTAGGGAGTCGGACTCTTATTATGAGGTTAAGGAATCAATCCCCGGTCGAGGCACATATCCTTTCCGAGATTTGTCTCTACCAGTGGAAGACTAGTCGTAAACTTGTGCGGAATGAGTAGCTGGAGACTAGGGTGTAGTAATTGTACTGGTATAAGGTATTCCAGGAATCCATGGTGAAGTGCTCAATCCACCTATTACGTTACTTTAAGTTCCACTTAATCAACCATAATCATGGTCGCTATAAGACGTTTGGCAAAAGAGCGAGGAACCCACCTACAGAATAGCGAAAATGACACAGAATAGTGTAATCATGTATCTGTCTATAAGGACAGCTATGCAATCCGCGTTAATCTTGCTATTCAAAGGTATTGCATTTTCATTCCAGATTGTACCCTGAAATGCCGCAGTGAAAACGGATATGTCACGAAGTATACGATCATGATATTTCAAGAAGAAAACCCGCATCTGTATCCGTACGATGTTACCAAACAAATATTCGACATTGGGGATTTCATGGACATGTTTAATATGTGTAATCCAATCGCTAAATCAGAATTTTATGCTTGAGCTAACTAGGAAAAAACACAATCTTATCTTCATATCCCAAACAAGCTTTTTATACAATATGTGAAATACGCATATGATATTTGAATTATTTATTGTTAGATTCAAATACAATCAATTCTTCGTTTAATATAGTAACTTATATATTGACTGAACCATTGGAAGGATATTATTCAAAATAATTTTTTATCAATTCATGAATAACCTTTTTAGGTATTAACGTTTGCATCTGTTCTCTTTCTGTTCTGAATAAAAATAAAGCAGCATTCTGATTGTACTTTGTAATACGGACCCAAGTCACTAATATCGGGAATACTCGGTGTCTCTATGTCCGAGTGCTTAACCTACCTGTTAAATAACTCTGAGTTACGGGTTCGAGCCTTTCCGTTACTAGATATGACCAGCAGCTTTGGTTTATCTTTCGTTAACATTACACATTAGGTTGATCTAAATATTGAACTTTTAACTTCGCTTTTGATGAAAATGAGCGATTTGAATGGTCAATCGATTTTTGTCTTACAGCGAAGATTCATCCAATTAAATAGAGGATAATCAACTGGTTATTCCAGATATGAAAAAAATATTTCACGAGGATGCGTTGTTAGGCGTTGAAAAAACGAGTGCGCAGCACGATTTTTTTTTTATATAATAAAAGGGGTATGTGTGATTAGATGCTTTATCTTTCCTCATTTTTTAAAATTTTAGAATGGTCCAGTTGGAAAGAAGTTGCAGACGACAATTGAAAGGATGCATTTGATAAATAACCGACCTACGGGTTATTTTGGGAAAAGAAAAAAATGTTTGTTACAAGCACACTCTTCTTTTCCCAAATATAAAATCACAAGGAATTGTGCAGGAAAGGGATAAATTTTAAAAATAATTGCTGCACAAGTTTTTCATGCATAGTTTCCACTAATATAAGGAGAGGACATGGAAGATCTGCAAAGAAAATGAAATGATTAAGGCATGCCCAAATTGGTCTCATCTATCTTATATCACAAAAAAGGGGCTGTATGAGAATTATTGCAAAATCCTCATTAAAACAAGAAATGGCGTCTTTTGTAAAACATATTGTCAGAAACATAAGATATGTGCCAAATCGTTCGTTGCCGATCTAAATGATGTTCCTGTAGCTTTAACAGGCTTTAATTACGACGTTTAAATCGACAAAACATCAATCCTATTCAAACACAACCCCTCTTTTTTCCGCCCCTCAAGAAAAATCTTTGAAAATATTTTGGAAAAGGAAGAAATTGTTTAAAATAAGTTTCTTTATCCATTTGCCCGAAAGTAACAAATATTTAGATGGCCAGTGAAAAGCCAGCAAGGTAATGCATATACTTCTTACGAACGTCAAAGCAAAGCAACCTTTAAATTATATACACTTGGTTTAATTTACGCGATCTATGCAATAACTCGAGCCAAGTATCTGCGATTACTATTATCAGTTAATGTGGCGCCAAATGGCCATCGCTTTGAACAATAGAAATTCACAAGTCGAACATCAATATCTGTGAGGCGTATATATGTACCGGGAGCCGGTCACGAAAAGCCTCATTATTGTCAGTCAAATTATCTCCGCCATCTAGGACACCCGTCATAGAAAGTCTGTCAACGCCGTAACAACTTTGTGAGTAAAAAACAATACATCTCAAACGCCTGAAATAAAGAAGAACCCGAGTGAGCAAATGACGCTTACAGAAAAACACGGTTAGGAGTGGTGGGTTATTTTTAGCTCCACTCGCCGAAGGCTAGGGAGCTATTGTCATGGCGTTGTCCGTCCGTCCCTCTGTCCGTGCGTAAACTTTTCTTTAGACATCTTCTCCTCCTAAACCAATGAGCGGATTTCAATGAAACTTGGCAAATGTTCCTTAGGCCACCTTCTTCTTAAAATGTTTAAGAAATTTTGATTCACCTCAAATATGGGCGTGGCTGGGCGTGGCATATTTTCATTTTAAAATCTTTAAAAATATTCTCCTCTCAAACCATTTGGCCGATTTAAATGAAACTTGACATGGATGTTCCTTGAGTGACCCTCAACTTAAATTGTTCAAGAAATTTGGGTGACCCCCAAATATGGGCATGGCAGGGCGGGGCTTAATTTCACTTTAAAATCATTAAAAATCTTCTCCTCCCAACCAATTGACCATTCTCAACAAAACCTGGCATGGATGTTCATTGAGTGACCATCTACTTATATTGTCCAAGAAATTTGGGTAACCCCCAAATATGGGCTTGGCAGGGTGGGGCTTATTTTCATTTTCAATTCTCTAAAAATCTTCTCCTCTCAAAGCATTTTGCCGATTTCATCGAAACTTGGCATGAATGTTCCTTGAGTGACCATCTACTTAAATTGTTCAAGAAATTTAGTTTGACCCCCCAAATATGGGCATGGTAGGGCGGGGCTTATTTTCACTATAAAATCTTTTAAAATATACGCCTCCCAATCCAATGTACCAATTTCAACAATACTTAATATGAATTTTCCTTGGATTACCCTTTACTTAAATTGTTCATGAAATTTTGATTGCGCCCAAAATTTGGGCGTGGCAGGGCGGGGCTTTTTGTTTACTCTAAAATCTTAAAAGTTCTACTTCAAACTCATTTTACCAAATTTCAATGAAACTTGCTATCAATATTCCTTAGATTACCCTTTACTCAAATTGTTCATAAAAAATATTGACGTGGCAAGGCGTTGCCAATTTTCACTTTGAAGACTTATAAAATCTTCTCCTCCCTATCGATTGGACTAATTTCAATGAATCTTGGTATGAATGATCCATGGATGACCCTTTACTTAAATTGTTCCTGAAAATGTGTTTATAATAGTTAAGTTTTGCAATCACTTAAATGTTGGTATTGTTGGAAAAGGATATGCAGGTTAGGGGTAATTAAATATTTTGGTAGAATTCGGGTCAGACTCAGTAAATCATCACAAAATAGTTCTAAAGAGACCTTAAATTGACGTTTTCAGTCAGAGTGAGCTTTATTTAGTAGAAATATTAATTTATCACTTTTAAACAAGTAATTATAAAGAGATATAAATATTGTGTAGGAATATCTAAATATGTACATTTTCTATAACATTGATTAAAGGGGGATAAATGCATCTTATGAAGCTATAGAATTATTTCTAATTACTGCCCTTGCAAATTTGTCAATTCCAAATACCTAACAAAATCATTTTGATGTACTGACAATAATTTATGGAAAACATTGTATCTAAAATTAGCCTGCTATATTTTTGTGGAAATTCAGGTTAAATAAAACCAAAAATTTTCAGGTTATGGGAGAAATATATTTATTTAACAATTTTGAGTCATGGCGGTATCTGTCGCGCGTGTTTCGTCAGTGCGTGCGTCTGTCCTTCCGTGCGTAAACTTTTTCTTTAAACATCTTCTGCCAAACCAATGTCCCAATTTCAACCAAACTTGTTAGATATGTTCCTTTGGTAACCCTTCCTTTAAATTGATCAAGAAATTTTCATTGGTCCATAAATGCCGGTGTGGCAGGTCGGGGCTTATTTTCACTTTAAATCTTTAAGAATCTCCTTCTCCTAAACCAATGGTTTAAGTTCAATGAAAAATGGCATGAATATTGCTTGGGTGACCTTTTATTTAATTTGATTAAAATCATTGGCCCTTCATATATGGGCAAGGCTGGGCGGGGCCTATTTTCACTTTATGAATTTATCCTCCTTGACCATTGAGCAAATTTATACTAAACTTTGCATGAATAGTTGCTTGCTGACCCTTTACTTTAACTTATGTAGAAAGTTTGATTGGCCAACAAATAAATGCATGGCAGGGCTAGGCTTAGTCAAAAGTTAACCCTTGTACTATCAAATTAGTGGAAAATAGAAAGGAGTGTAACCAATTAGAAGAAGGGGAGAACAATGTTTAAAAGTGTAAAAGGTCATCTGCGTAGTAATTTGAGGTAAAATGAGTGTAAGAAAGTAAATTGTTCTATGGGTGTTGTTTTTCATTTTTCTTTATCAGAATAGGAAAATCAGCGATATTCTACTCAGAATTTGTGTTTAAATCCTATTTAAGTACATAATTTACATTGGACTATTATTCTATGTGACCGAACTATATTCTGGGAATGTTTGAATATTTGAGTGCTGAAAACCGTTTTCCCGCCACATGTCGTAAATAGTTCACAAAACAACAAACATTGTTCTGAAATTGCAGACTTCAAATCTTGAGATGTAAAAGCCCCTGGAGCGATACAGGCCCTCTGGGGCCTCTTGTTTCCGACCCTTCTCATAGAGCAATTGTATGGAAATTAAAATAAGCTTCAGAAAAAAGCCAACTTACCTGTATTCAATCTGATGCAACAAGGACGGTGCACCATTTATTTACCAAACCATTACAAATATCTGTTCCAATTCATTGCAAATACAGTTAGTGTGAGAGGGCCCCTAAACAATCGACTTTCTGCCGATAAAGGAAAAATCCAATCATTTTAGATGGCCAGTGAAAAGCCAGAAAGGTAATGCATGTTCTTCGTTCGAACATCAAGGCAAATCAACCTTAAAATTATGTTATCCTATGTTATCATTTCAGAGAAAGACTCTCGGTAAAAACAGTATGCTTATTACTCAAGTTTATTCCATTTTAACACGGATGATCTTTGAGTCTCGTTTGCATCAATCATCCTTGTAGTTAGATCGATGGATGCAAGACCATTCAATTTATAACAGAATCCAAATTAGTATCGGATCAAGTCCGGGCGATTCATTTTGCTAACATAAGAGATGCTCTGTATTGTATTTTTGGGGTTGTTTAGTTTTGTGGGTTTTTTTCTTCTTCTTTTTCCCAATTTTATAATGAAACCAGAAGTGGATGTCAAAAAACAAAAATAGATTCACAAGTATTTACTTTACTGATCATACTGATTATGTGAAATAGCAATGTTTCATTGCAGTTGTTTGTTACAGTGTCAACTGTATTAGAAATAGATCCTTGTCTACTTATATCCTTAGCAATTCAATCCCTTATTTCACAGCCCTTGTTATTCAAAGCAATTCAATCCCATATTTCACAGCCCTTCTTAGTAAATATCTACAATTTTTCGAAAGCCTGTCTCTATTTTACATGGGGAAACCCGAATATCTGAGGTTAAAAACGTTTCAAATGCTTGTGCTAGTCGGTACAATTTTTTTTTGCCAATAAAAGACAAATGAACGCCATCTGCACAAATAAACGATGTGTTAAGTCTGTCACAAATGAAATTGTACATTTAAAACCCCTGCCAGGAAGATAGTATTTAACCGTGCTAGGCGACCATCCCATTAGAAACGACTGTGAGACAAATTTAGTCAGGTGGTGAACCTATGGCGGCAACGTCTTCTCCAGATAATAATTCTGTCTGAAATCTTCAAATGCTTTTAAGCCCTTGGTGTAAGCCTCCTTTGTATTATCTGTCAATTGCGCATCTTTGGCTCTAAGCTGAATATGAACTGTAGGAAAGATCTTGGAATTGTTTTAAGGTGACTTTCTGCTCGAGGAGCCAGGTGCTGAAAGAGTAACCATTTCTTCCTTGACAGCGCATCAGCTATCTGATTGATTTTACTACAAACATGGAGAGCACCTTGTATGTGATATCAAGCGACATACAATGCAACATTAGGGGCCTCATCAACTGCAAAACAGACTAAGAACGGGAAAGTTTTTCGCTCAAAATTGCTAGGCCTAGGTTGTCAGTATGGAGGACCAACCCTTTACCTCTTAGATGCTCTTCCCAGTTCTGAAAAGCCAATACAATTGGAGCAAGTTCTAGAAAACGCATTTCTTTTATAAAGCGTTTTTGTGCCTTTGAGATTGGCCACTGAAAGTAAGTCCATCGGAGATGAAAATAGACTGCACATCCTAGGAGACATTACCTGACGCGTCTGTATAAATTCCGAGTTCAGTGTCGTGAACCCAAACAGATTCGGGGAAGATACTAATCCCATTAAAGTTTCATAAAAAGCATAGTATTGTACTTAAATCTTCCTTAAGAGGACAGACCAAACGGATATGGTGATAGGGCTTGGACGCTTTAAAAATTTCAGCATAAAATCTACTACAAAATGCCCTGGGGATTTGAATTGCTCAAGCAGAAAAAATCAATGATCAAGTTAGTGATTTGAGAAAGCCTAGGATTACTTTTTTCGACCAAGGACCTGAATTATGAAATCCTTTAGGCAAGAATTGTTTCATTAGGAATTCTAAATTTCCATCCTGATAGTGTTCAAAACTAGTCCATAGAAAATAAGAACTTCAGTGGGATCCTCAGTTTTGTCATCAGCTATAGGTACCCAAAGCTCAAAGCACTTCTGTTTCATTAGAATCTTTAGAACCACCAAATAAGAAGTCATCAAGATAGTGCATGATTTGTTTGAATTCACTCTCTGCAAAAAGATCGATTTTTTTCTAATGTCGAGCACGGAATTGCACAGCCGATGGGCATTTATTTATTTATGCCGGATAACTCAAAATCTTTTGGTTTATTAAGTCTGAAAAATCTATCTTTTTTTAACACTAAACCAATTGTGAAGACCTGCAAATTCAAGAAGGGGGGGGGGTGTTAAAGGAACCAGCCAATCGATCAAGAGAAACTTCCTTAAGAAGTAGCTCCAGGGCTTCAAGTTCATTTTCCCTCACATAGTTTAAATTAGGTGATTCCCTTTGGACCCTATGGCCAATATATTGCAGTGAAAATCCTTAGCAAAAACCGCTCATAATGCTACAAGCAATTCAAAAAGGTGTTCTGCCTAGGCCCGTAGTAATTGCCTCTATATCTGCCACCTTGAACAACTCGTGGGACTCTGCTTCCAAAATTCCTTGCACCTGGTTTTGTTGGTCTACCAAAACTGGAAGATGGATTTTGGAAGCGCATCGACAATTCCCAACATAAGATGGCCTCATAGTAGTGCTACCGCATGCAATTAAAGGGTGAGCCTCTGAGCATCTTAAACAAACATGCTTATAAACACAAGATGATCGAACGCCTAACATTATTATAATCATAACATTTACCAGGCTTACTGACTTGACTTCTAGACAGCCCTGACCCTTAAGGCCCAGAGCTTACCATGTACAAAAGAAATTTAATGGGCAACAATACCCCCAAGATAAAGTCTTATCGATTGATTTTTTAAGCCTAAAGTTTTAAGCGTAACAGCGCCAACCTGCACCCCCATACCTATAATCGCCTGACCGAATCAGACTCATGTATTTTTAGATGGTCTGCGATTGGTCCGGGTTGCGTTTACAATAAATACTAATGTAAATTATGCACGCATCTTTCCACTGCACAACATTACTGAGCTTTTGGTTTAGTGAATGCTTCTTAAAACTCATTTGTCCGCCTCTAAGATCTACTTTAGTTTCTTCCTCAGCTTTTTGGGGTGAAAGTTTAAGACTAATTCTATGAATTCGTTATTCATGATCTTTTCCTTAATATCTATAAATCAACTGCCTATAGACTGTTGTTTAATGAAAATCTACAAGAGCCATGTCGGAAGTCGGGTACCAATTACAGCCGCAAGCGTCATCTGAGTTGGAGGTTGGTCAGCAGCATGTGTGGATGCCTTTTCTGGGATGGATGACTACGGTGCCGGTAGGATCTCCTGTCGTGACTGCTTCTATGGAATCCGAAAGCGGCTCTTAGCATTTGGTCGTTTTCTAGGTGTCTTATGGCGTGTTGACATTCTAGAAAAGAAAGTGATAGTAAATTAATTACGAATGGAAAGTTAGATTAGCATTAAAGCATTAGCAGGGAAACAGAAATTTCGAAGAAAATCTCAAAATATGACTGACCGACAAATACATGTAGTGTACTTTACAAGGACACATAACAATAATCAATTTATTCAACCAATTAGTTGTTGTTGTTTTGTAACTACGATTGCAATTTCTCTCTTTTTTAGAACTTTAATCATTAATTTAAGTTCTTGTTACTTTGATATGTTTTCAGTCATGAAATTGGATTATTTCTAAAATCACTAAAAAATACCAAAATGCTACTTTCACATCAGGCCAATCACCTGAGAAAACTAATGTGGTCCGAGCCACCAGCTTATATAGATCAACCAACGCATGCTGAACCCGGAATATACCTGTTTGGCTTGAAGTATAAACATAGACTAGTCTACACATGTATATGTGCAGAAAGATCCCAGTCTACACCACCTCTTGGGGCCTTTTAAACCAGGATCGTCTATAAGATAAGTTTCCAAAGCAATTATTAAACCTCAATGAGTGCATCAAGTGCTGGTACTCCTATTTATTTTAATGCAATTGTTTAAAGGATATTATTCAGCACGACAAGGGTTAAATTGTATTGATCACATAGAAGCGTAAAGACATAAGTGACTCAATATGATGAAATAACTACTGGTATTAAATTGTGCTTGTCAGATTACAATCAATAATCTGCGTGTGCTTAAACAACAACACACACCAAATGAATTACAAGAGCACATGATAACTTTTAGGGTCAAAAAATGGATAAATATGAAAGAAAAAACAGTCCATTACTAGCTGAAATTTGTTATTTGATCAACAAATAAACAGTATACCAACAATCACTGGTTGGTACTAAGCAACTCCTTGTAAGAAGCATGATACTAAGTAAATCCATGAAGGGAGCAAAGTCTAAAATAAGGATCGTTACTGGGAATTCGGAAAATAACTGTATCCCTGCTTAGAATCCGACAGGCAAATACATGTATCTATGACTGCATTCTATCTATTGAACAACCACCACCTGTTCATGATGGTGTAGTACTGTATTCATTAATCCAAAGGTCACCACCATAGAAGGCAACTCTTTAGATCATGGGGTTGACAAAGCTATAAGTAACTAACAACAACATACACCCGATTAAACATGACAAAATCAACCAGTTAAGACATTGAACAGGGTTAATTAACAACGAGTACCCACAACATATAAATAGGATGAAAAATAACATTTCAATATAGTAATCTTATCTAGAGCCCCGTTAGTTTTTCTTTTTTTGTATTATTATTTTATCAATTCCAATGAGTACCCACAGCATATGGATTGGATGAAAGATAACAGATCAATGTTGTCATCTTGTTATCTGGAGCCCCGACAGTTTTTTGACAACCAATTTGAAACATGGCCCTAGAAACTTTAAAACGTTCGGTTTAAGCTAATCATGCCTTCACTGACAGTGACGACCTTGCTGACAATGAGATCTGATCAATTTGCCTAACTATAGTACATCATGACTCTTAAAGATAAACAACAGATCAATTCCTGGATAGAGCGGCTACCTACAGAAAAACAACCAAAGAGTTGAGAATACTAAAATTTAAAGCTGTCTAGGTCTTATAAAAATCGTAGGGTTAATCGGTGTAAACTTTTGTAAAGTATACTGAGAGCGTGTAAGCTATAAATAGCATCAGCCGGGATTAAATTAGCAGTCATGCGTTCCGATGCCTAAAATTGAGATTCTGCGTGAAAACAATTAGTAAAGAAAATATATTTAAATTTATTAATTAACAAGGACTTTCAAGTTTTTCCGATCCCTTCTCATAGAGCAATTGTATGGAAATTAAAATAAGCTTGAGAAAAAAGGCCAAATTACTTTTGTTCAATCTGATGCAACAAGGACGGTCCACCGTTTTATTTACCAAACCGTTATTATTATTATTATTATCTTTTATTTCCGCCATGTAGGCGAGCAAAAACACAAAATACATAGATATACAGAAAAGAGCAAAATAAAGACTACACAATGAAAAAGTTTTGTTTGTTTGAATCGGGTTTTACGCCGCTTTCAACAATCTTTCAGTTATATCGCGGCGGCTGGAGCACCTAACAATGGAATCCTGGTATTTCTCACACCAGTACTACCATTACATCCTTTCCTAGCCTCCAGCTGCTATCCCACATAGGTCTACGATTATCAACCCATTGGTGAGTGACAAATAGTCGGAAAGGATGTGTGCCGCCGTCGGGAATCGACAATGAAAAAGAAAGACGTTTAGATATAAACATTGAAACAAACGTCGGAAGTTTGAACCCTTTCAAGTACAATCGTGATCTCATGACCTTTATCTGTAATTTTTCAGTAAGGAAACGTATATTGACGAGCTTTTAGAATTTGGACTAGTTTGTCGATCAAATCAGGAAAGGTTTTAAGTGTGCCACTCTTTCACCTATACTTGCTGTAATAATTGCGAAACCGAAAAGAATACAAAACAAGGATGAAGTAAACACAAATTGAAAGTAGCGAAATAACGAGAACGTACCCTTGCTAACCGAAAACGAACAACAAGAGTACCGCTCAAACGGTAAACAGAATTACAAAAACATATAGTTAAAAAACAAACAAACAAAACAAACAAACAAACAAAAACAGAAAACACAAAAAGGCCCAAAAGGCCTTGAGAACATCATATGTCGATCTACCTGAGGTAATTATAACTAACCTTACTGTTTTTTTAATTTGTAAAGCTTGTATATCGCATATCATTGGTAGACAACCAAAGCCCGCAACCAAAGCTGTAGCTACGAGGTTCCAATCCCCAACGACAAATCCAATCATATCAAAATTTCATAAACAAAGAATGTCATCTGCAACATCTTTAAAATTTCGAAAGGGTTAAATCTTTAAATACAATCGATGCCCAAGTTATTTATGTAAAGTTCCCACTAGTACACGGAGAGGACATGGAAGTTTTACAAGGAAAGTCAAATGATTTAGGCATACACAAATTGAATCTGACCTGTCCAATATCACAGGAAAAGGGGCTGTATGAAAAGTATTACCAAATCCTCATGCAAACAAGAAATGACGTCTTGACGCGAAACCAACACTCCCATTCCTACATATTCCCGCTTTTTACGCCTCTCAAGAAAAAGACTTTGAAAATATTTTGTAGAGGAAGACATTGCTTTATACAAGTTTTCTTTATCCACAATGTTTTTTCCAAAAGTAGCCAATAATATCAGAATTTCATAAAACAAATGTCACCTGCAACATCTTTGAAATTCGGAAGAGTCTAGAATTTTATTTGTAAGTAATGGGTTAACCTAAATATTTAAGTTTAAAGTTCGCTTTTGACAAATTAAGCGATTTGAATCGCCAATCGATTTTTGTCTTATAGCGAAAATCCACTCAATTGAAAGCGGTCATGTTTGAATAGATGCTTAATCCTTTCCCGTTTTTCAAAACTTAAGAATGGTCCAGTTGGAAAAAAGTTGCAGACTAAATTATGAGTGCATTTGACAAGTAACTGACCTACGAGTTAGAAAATAAGTAGGGAAAAGACAAAATTGCTTGTTAAAAACAATTTTTCTTTTCCCACAAGCTTTTCTCAAATTTAATACTACAAGGAATTGTACAGGAAAGGGTTAAATCTTTAAATACAATCGATTTCGTTTAAACGTATTTCATTGCCACCATTTTAACATGAAATATATACATATTGTTTTACATTACATAAATGATCATGGCAAAAGAGTCTGGCCACAAGTTCTTACAACTTAGAAGACGGCCATACCCTTTTCGATATTTACAAAAGATGTGTCTTTTTTAACTATACAAATTTCGTGTGCATGTATGCACGTACATACACAAATACTGTAAGGTAAGGCGTATTTATATATGTACACGCACCCATACGTATTGGTTTGATAACATCTAACATCGACAAGCACACACGTTACACTTTTGCACGCTTACGTACATAGAAATTGTGAATGAGGATGCATGTCGTGCCCAGCACTAGAAAAGAAAAGACAATGCTGTTCCAGTAATGAAATCTAGACTCTTTCATGATGAATAAAACGTGTTTTAAGGAAACAAATACTGGTAGACCCCATTAAAAATGAGACAAAAAGATATATCTATTGACATAGTAGCAGAAAATCAGTGTAGATAGTGTTGATTAAACCTTCCTGTTTCACTTATAAATGCTTGAACAATAATGAAAATTGAACAATTATCCTCATATGTAAGATTTTCAGATCCAAAAAGAAGCAAGTATTTATACCGTGAGGATGAAAACGATGAAGTTTACGGAACATTGTAAGCCTGCTTCGTGCATCAAGAGGACAGTTAAATGAGTAGTGATCAGCGTCTTCAACGAGATAACCGCATTTGCAAGTGGCATCAGTGGCAATGTAATTAACAAAAAGGTCATGCTTGATATCACTGCATTTATTCCGGCTTCTTGTGTGTAATACTGATAGTTTGCGTTCACCAACCATATAGTATTTTGGTACAACAGAAACGGGAAACATTTGAAGGACACGAGATTTAAATATTGATAAATATTTCTAGGATTTCAAACCGGAAGCTCATTCCAGAAATTGACTGCAGATGGCATGAAGGACTTTGCAAATAATTCAATTCGACATGGAACTAAATCAATTTCTTGAGAATTTCGTAATCTATACTGAGTCCGCGAGTTTAAATTTCTAGGGAAAATATCAGGGAGATGATCAGGACTTAGGCTATTAATGGTTCTGAAAATGAAAATGAGCTTTTGATATGTTCTCCTGTTGTCTAATGTTAACCAACCGATTTCTTTATAAATGTTGCTAAATAAGGTGGATCTTGTAAAGCCAGTAACGATTATAGCCGCTTCAATTTGTATCTTTTCAATTGCTTTTTTTTCTCTTAAATTACAGTTATCCCAGACTACTGAAGCATATTCTAATACTGGGCGTAGAAAGGCTACGTAAATTTGATTAAGCGAATCTCTTCTTAATTTGAATTTAAAGCATCTCATCATCCTAAGTAGTTTTGACGCTGATTTGGTTATATTATTAATATGATAATTCCATTTTCCATTAGAACTGAAATACAATCGATGCCCAAGTTTTTTATGTAAAGTTCCCACTAGTACATGGAGAGGACATGGAAATTTTGCAAGGAAAGTCAAATGATTTAGGCATACACAAATTGAATCCGATCTGTCCAATATCACAGGAAAAGGGGCTGTATGAAAAGTATTACCAAATCCTCATGCAAACAAGAAATGGCGTCTTGACGCGAAACCAACACTCCCATTCCTACATATTCCCGCTTTTTACGCCTCTCAGGAAAGAAAAAACGCTAAAGATATTTTGGAAAAGGAAGACATTTCTTTATACAAGTTTTCTTTATCCACAATGTTTTATCCAAAAGAAAAAATAATATCAAACATCATCAACAAAAAAGTCATTTGAAATTTGGAAGAGTCTCAATGTTTGTTTGTAGGCAATGTGTTGACACAATTCAGTCCAACTTTTTCATTGCTTCTCTTTAAACTTTTACAGAATGGTTGTACCTTCATTAAAATTGTTACTTTTGAAATTTGGTTAGTTCTGAAAAGTATCATGGGAAAAGGGGCCCTATGAACATTTCACTATAAAATACTCATTAAAACAATAAATTGATTGTAAAATTATTACAATTATTGTTGATTTTGACAGTGGATCTAACACGGCCAGTATCACTAAAACCTTGTCATGCTGTATAAATTACCTTACTGAATTGATGTAAAATCAAAGGACTTAACGCACTGATATTTGTTGTTCAAAGATCAATACTTCTATTAGAAATGTACTTATGTGCAGGCTGATCTTAGTCTACACCTCCTGCCAATACCAGAATATTCCGGGTTCAGTCTGACAAGGGTTAAAAGGGCCTTATAAATATTCTAGGGGCCTAGATTTCACCAAATTTACTTCAAAATATGACAGAATGAGTGTACAATCATAAGAATGGGTATGACCCGTCAAGTATCATGTAAAAAGGGATCATATGCATTTCTTCATTATTATTATTCTAGTTATGATACATTCCTCATATTTCATCTGATTCACTTAAAACTTTCACAGAATTATTAAGCAAACAATAAATATCACGGGAAAAGGGGCTATATGACAACTTGATTTAAATATCTTCGTTATCACAATAAAGTCCAGTTTTTTTTTTTTTTTTTTTTTTTATCTGATTCTCTTCAAAGGTGCATGGAATTATTGTGGCACACACAGGACTGATGTAGGGTCGTAAGGAAAGTTCCTTTTGGAAATGGACAGGATCCACCAGAAAACACAGGAAAGGGGGCCTTATGGATTCAAACAAATCAATCCTATTGATAAAGTCTACAATTATTATCGGATTCTGTTGAAAATTTCAAAGGGTGATTGTAAAGTCATAAGGAAACCGTCTTGTGGAAATAAAGTGGACCCGTCATGGCACACATGTTCACTGTTTATCATTAAAAGAGCTCGGTTTGATGTTTCGACATAAGTTTGTAAATTGATTCTGCAACTGACAGCCGCGATCCATCAAAATCTTACAGCTAAGTTTAAAACAGTTTGTCAAAAAAAGACCATGATACCACGGGGATTTATTTTTGTCATCTTGTCGTACCAAGGGCGGCGAACGTTCTACCTATCTAACCGCTGGCACATTGAATAGAGAATTTCTATACGCGTGACGTCACAGAACGGAAAACAAGGCTGGTCAATCAGTAGGTTTCTTAAAAATCAGGTTAAAAGGGGCGGAGTCTCATAAAACAGTCTGGTCAGACCTCACCGGATTTTGGCCTTCTTTGGTCTATATAAAATCGTCCAGGATGTATCACTTGTCAGAACATTCCTTGAAATATAGCCTTTCTGGTGCTGTTTCGCATTCATAGAACTTCTCATTTAGCCTTAAAAATTATATATGATGAATGATGATTCTTTGAAATAATGGACTGTAACTAAAGGCACCGTCTTTTTACCGACCATGAAAATCACATGTCACTAATTTACACCTCCAATGTTTGTACACCATCTATAAGACATAGACATATAAAGATAGTAAAAAATGCACTTTTAAACAGCAGAAAAGATGCAAAATTACTATAAAATCAAACAAAATATTGCATATACCACTGTTTAAGACTCAAATCATCCCTGCCTTTCAAGAACTACATTTTCTCTAAGATCTACTTTTACCATACAACGACCTCAGGAAGTATTTTCCATTGAGATCAGTCCTAAAAAAAATTGCTGTTTAACCCTTTCCTTGATAAACCCGGGATTATACGTCACTGTGATTTTATACTTGAGAAAACATTGTGGAAAAAGGAGACATTGCTTATAATAAGCAATTTCTCCTTTTCCCAGTGTTTTCTACCCTATATGGTGGTTTTATTTTGAATTGCATCCAGTTTTCATTGTCGTCTGCATCCTCTTTCAATTTGGACAAGTCTAAAATTCAATAAAAAGGAAAGGGTTAACAAAAGCATCAACTTTTGACTTCATTTTGTTTTATGACTATTCCTGAGCAAAGTTAAACTCATTTTGAATGGCTACAATCTTATCTGTATTGCTAGGAGTGTTTTATACAGCACTAGTAGATATGGTAAAATATGGGAAAAAAGTGGGGAAAAAAGGCTTTTCAAGGCTAAATGTAAACTTGCTACATCTTTAATAATACACACTGGATTCATATCAAATAAAAAGTGATGTGAGCTACATATGTAGGGGAATACTTATTAGGCATTATGGGATATTGTGGATCAAATAAGATTGGCTCAGAATTAAATTTTCGCAGAAACTGCGCCGATTTTGGCGAAAAAATACTCTTTTCCGCAAAGCTGAAACCATCATAGAAGTTTTTTCTAAATTTTCAAGTAATAATAGCATGTACATTTCAAATATGGATATAATACAGCTGGTCTAACTCATTTACCTATATTCAGTGCACCATAGGTAAAGTCATGAGTGGGCAAAGGGTTAATCCCTAATAAAGCCATTTTCCCAATAACAGGTGTGTGCACTATCTGACAGGGTACATCTTGGGAATAACAGCATACTTGAGCAAGCAGATGACATTGACTCTGTTTACAGTGTCAGTCTAGATCGAGGTTATAAAATGACCAGTTAAAAATCCATTTTCATAGCATTATTGCATTATTAGATCAGTAGCAGCACTTACCATGGTGAAAGAAATCCGAAAGAGACGAGCCTCTTGGACCTTCTTCACAAAGGACAACCAATCAACACGGCGAGCTGTTCATAACCATAATCCACAGCCTGGGCCAAGCTTTGTCGAGGACCAGCCTCAAGTGCAGTCAACCAGCAAATTGTCAGAGCCTATTCGCAGATCTTGTAGACTGGAAAACAAAAATGATAGTCTGGAAAATCTTGGGAACAGAATTGTCAGCCTCAACCAAAAAGTATTCATTATGAATACTGTTTTTCATGACCACCAGCTTTTTTTAACGCTGTGAAAGCCTTAATATAAAGCTGCACAGTGAAAAGAAAATTGTACTAGGGTCTGACCTGGTATTTTCTTGTAACAGTTGTCAATATGTATCAACAACCTGCAGAACCTATCAGCTTCAATGTACCGGAAAGTCGCAGGGAGCCGCTTTGAATCTGATGCTAGCCTCAGTTCTACAGAACACATCAATTGGGGTGGAAAAGGCAATATGGACATTCCACCCCAATCCAGAAGCCACCTGCAGAAACTGGCCGTTCAAGCTGAGATGGCAAAAAAGAGGCAGATTGTTGTCAAGCACAATGAAGGAAGCGGTTCTACAGACCCAAGACAGTTTGACATATCCTTCGACTGCCGATACAATGCCAACAGGATGGTGTCTTCATACAAACCTGGACAAGCCTCTTCACAGTCGTATGGGGTCGAAATTGAAAATCATACAAGCTTCAAGTATGTCGTCGGACTAGGGATCCAAAACAAGCTATGTTGGACAGGGGCGTACTTACGAAACCATGGGTTTGAGGTTCAATGTCCCGGGGGGCACTCTGGTTGTACTGCAAATCATGCGTATATGGAACCACATTCTAAGAGGCAGATGTCATTCAACGTAGCCAGTCAAATGTACGAAGACGACATAATGATTCGAACACTTACAACGGATGTTGACGCAAAATCCTACCTAGGAATGCAAGACTTCTACGACTGCCACTGGAACTATTCTTCTAACATTACTTTCAACTCTTTTACTTCAATAAGTTCATCAGAAATAAATAATACATGTTTATCAGAATTGTCTACGTTAAATCTTAAGTCTCATATTATAACATGAAACTTGATGAAATTTATAAAAAAAAAGTGCCCATACTCTTTTCTTCTTTTAGTAATTTCAGCAGTTTGATTTTCAAAAGAAGCTTTTGTTTCTAAAATATTGCAGAGTGCATGATATTTTCCTGATTCTAAATGATTATTAAAACAATGCTTTTTCTACAAAAAAAATAATCATTGGTCTTGGGGATTCTTTTTTTGAAGTGCTTTCAGCACTTTTATTTTTATGGAGGGTATTATCATTTTCTTTTTTTCTTTTTTTGTAAAAAAACGTGAGAGGGATATCATTGCATGAATACTGAAATTATAATATTACTTTTGATCAGACTCATAAAACAAATTTATTGAAAAATTAGGTTGAACAAACCAGGGTACGAAAGTGTGAGATAAGACCCTCCATGTTGGATGAAAAATGGACTTAATCCAAAAGATACACGTATGTTATCATTAAACTGAGTTGAAAACAAGAGCTAAGATGACTTCTATTGGCAGTCTGTCTTTATCATTTTGGCAAATTCTCGTAAGGAAAAAAAGATCGCGAAAAGTGCATGTTTAAGTCAATCTATGCATTGTCCACTATGTTTTCAAAACGTGTATGTTTTTGGTTTGTTTGTTAGTTTTTTGTTTGTTTTTTCAAGGGAGCTTCAAAAAGTGTTATTGTATGTGTTAAGACAAGCCTTATAACAAGAAGCCTTATTGTACATTCCATTTATCACCCTTACCCTATAATTTCATATCAGTTCGATTAATATCTAAGACAGCATACTTAGTCTTCAAAGGAAAACTGAAGCTGGTCTTGTGAACATGTTTTTAATGGCACAAAGTTAATTCAAAAGGAGTTTTATTATCAAATTTTTAACGAAACTTTAAATTTTTCAATTCTTAAAATTCTAGTTTTTCATAGTCAATGGGCGTAGCTATTGGATTAAGTGGGCAGGACAAGCGTTAGGTCAACTGTACAGCTGCACACGTGGCTTATTACGATCAATTTCTGCATTTTTGTCCCTTCCGCAGAAAGTTGACAATGAAATGGCTCATGCCTTCATCTACACTGGAATTAAAAAACAACAAAAACTTCAGATTTCACTGACATATATGTATGTAGGTTGATTCAATAATTACTCTTGATAAATGTTTTTTGTTAAAGACTATTTGTCAGTAAAGCGCGAGACAGCTGTGGAGTGCAAAATAACTTCGCCTGAATTCATAAACTAAATACTCAGGCACTCAAAGGGATGATTGCTTCTATACATACTATCCCTTAACTTTCAGGTTTCTGTTGACATTTTGGGGATAGGAGAAAAGGGCATTGTCAAAACATTGCTTTGGGTTTTGAATATCGCTTTTGCTTTTACATACTCATAATTATTAGCCTTACGTTTAATTCATAAAATAAATATAAAGATAAGGAAAAGCATCAATTTACACATACAATGTCTATTTTACTACATTATGTTGGAGTTATGCGACGCCCATAATGTCCTCTGTTAGACATTATTACCCCCAGAAAACAAAGTTCGTGTACGTGTAATACCTATCTCAGGAGAGGAGTCCCTTCAATGGTTTCACTGTCCTACCTGTCCTTATCTGCAATTTTTCTTACTTCATTCTGTTGGTCTGTTATTCATATATTCCGATCATGCACATCAAAGAAAAATGCATTTGTCAGTGACGACGTTAACCCAGTATAATGTTAAATTAACAGCGACACATATTAAGAAAGGTCACTTCTTTAAACACTGTAGTGATCGTGATATGTGCTAATACAGTGCTGTAATAAAGACATTTAAAGGAGTCTTTATTGTGATGAGAATGTACACGTGGTACTTTTTTCCTATAAAACGAGTCCGTGGAGGAACAATCCTTCTTCAACCCCGAAGATATTAGAAATAATCATTCTTCGTGGAAGGCGTGCCGAGGTTAGAATTTAACTTTATTGGTTGTTCCTTTGTATGTTTCTTTTAGTATATTTTCATGTTACCTGATTTTTTTTACAAATGCATTGTAAGACGGGATGGGTGTGGTGATTATATACCATGTATCAATGTTTACATTGGATATTATTTTAAATTGTTTTATCAAATTTCATTTGATATAGAATAAATGTCATTTTCATTTCACACTTGCATATAGTCGTTTTCATATAAGATCGCCATGAATACTATACACAACAATAAAGGTGTAAACGGCAAACGGACCTCAACTTTGAGGGTTTCAATAAAAGGCAAGCGGGAACTTTTTGTAGTATTAAAGAAATTGTTTATTAAGTCGACATGAAAGTTTTTGTCAAAGGTCCGATAATCCCGTGAGTCGCCTCATTCAAACGCTGGTGAACATGTTTTTACTTTTGATGACTCGATTTCTAATTGCCAAAGACCAACACTCATGCCAGATTTCAAGACATTCACCAAAAATGTATCCTGTAGATTTACGCCTTTTTTCTCTCCTTTTTCTTTCTTTTGTTTTGTTCTTTTAGGGAGGGTGTCTGTCTTTTTTGTAAGTTCGTTTGTTCTTTCCTTTACTTGTTGTTAATTTTTGTGTTTTTTGAAGTGCTGAAGTTGAGGTATTTTGATCGCCCGATGTCCGGCGTCGCCGTCGTGTCATCATTTTTCTCCTCTCCTCCTGAACCGGAATGCCAATATTGATAAAACTTAGCAGGAATGTTCCTTGGGTGAAGCTCTTTCTAAATCGCTAAAGCTTTTGAAATGCACCCTTCACTCTGGTTGCCATGGCAACCAAAACAGGATAATAAGAACATCTTTAGAAATCTTCATCTATGAAACAAGAAAACTGGGAGTTTTGATATTTGATATGCAGAACAACCTCGGTGACTTCTATCAAGTTTATTCAAATGATGCCCCTTGGGTCATTTTCTGCCGGGCATGACCCATTTTACACTGAAACCAAAAAGGTAAAACTAAAGAAATCTTCTTTCTGAAACAAGAAGACCGAGGGCTTTGATATTTGGAATGCAGCACCCCCTAGGGGACCATTATCAAGCTTGTTCAAATAATGCCCCTTGGGTCATTGGGTCACACCCTATTTTATACTGAAACAAAAAAGGAAAACTTTAAAATCGTCTATTCCGAAACCAGAAGAGCGAGAACTTTGATATTTGTTTTGCAGCATCTCCTATTGGACATTTATTAGGTTTGTTCAAATGATGCCCGTTGGGTCATTATTGGGCTCCGTCCGGGCGCAATCCCATTCAATATTGAAACAAAGAGGGAACAATTGAAAAAAAAACATCTTTGAAACAAGAAGCATTGATATTTGGGTTCAGCACCTTTAGGGTGATAGCTAGTACGTTTGTTCAAATGATTGCGTTTGCTCATATTTTGGCTCCGAATAATTCGAACGAATTCTCTGATCTGTAAGATGAATATTATTAATGTTAACAAGTGTAGTATTGCAATATATACGATGAATGAATTTCTCACGTATTTTATAATTGTAATCAAGTTCTGCTTATAATAGAACGGATATCTATAATGTTAAGCAGTTAGTTATCAATTGTCAAAACATGGTGTTAGAATCATCTAAATTGAATCTCTAATTAGACAGGTCTTTACACGAATTTAAGAAATATTTCTATAGATGCAGGAACAAACTGATTAATCAATTCGTAGAAAGCCTGATGAATAACCTAATTTTCAATTTGGATGTTTTTAAAGCATCAAATAATAATGAACATGATAAACGATGGTTTGCGATTGTTGAATTTATTTCATTAAACCCCCGTATCAATCCATAGTCATTCTTATCACGATCCACTGCCACCCGCACAAACACATACATACAACACCAATAATCAAAGGACTGAAAGTACTGAGAAGTTGGAATGCGCTGAAAGGGTCATAACTATGGAATTCGGTTCAAATTCATTTATTACTTTCCGAGTAAGCCTCCCCCCTTTAAACTTAAATCAGCATTCCCATTCGTGTATATATTTGCGTGAAAAACATAACCCCACATATAAAAATCAAAAACTAGCATTGTCTTAACCCATTTCCAGACAGTGACGCTTTTAAATGACCCTCATTATGAAATCTTTCGAAAACATTGTGGAAAATGAAGAAATTGCAATTATCAAATCTAATACGTGAACTCCTTTTACAATCTTGAAAACAGAGAATAACGGCTTCTACAGTAAGAAATCAATGACCTCGATGATTATTTGACCCTCAACTCGGCCAGTTCTGTAACGATCATACTAAACTCACGTAGATTTTCAATTCAAGTTTATATTTATACGTTGAAATTTGCGGAAATGCGCGGAAACTTGTTTCAGGGTGATCGATTTGAATTACCGGTTTAGACTTAGGAAAAAAGAATATTTAAAGCGTTGTGAGTAAAATTCAAAAGAAAAATCAAGACGTCAACGTCATTGCAACGTTATTGCAACATTATTGTATGCATATGGTAGTTTTGCCCGTTTCCTAAAATTCCTATAATATGATGAAGATAGTATCAAATTATCTTCGGCGCCCTGTAGTCGCGCGATTTCCTTATTCGTTATTCGGCTTTAGAACCGTACAAAAACTTGTACAAAGGACCAAACTGAAAGCTAGATGACACTTGTTAAAGGTTTGCTGTGTTATTATTGATTTAAACTTGTAAATAACGACATAATAAAGCGTAATTATTTAGTAAATATGTAGAAACCGGAAGTTGATATGTTTACATTCTAATTTTCAAAATCTTCTATTTTTTTTTTTTTTTTTGTTGTTGTTTTGCATCTATTTGATTTGTATTGAGTAAAAGGTGTAAATCCCACAATAATCGCGTTTGCTTGATGCCTGATTGTAAAAATGCATTTGCGACCTAAGCCATATTTGTAAACATTGCCTATCTATTGTCACATGACTACCACATGTCACTTGAGATCACGTGATTACCAAACACGAGACGGCGAATGACAAAAAAAATTACTGCGCTGATTGTTATTTTTTTCAATAATTTAAAGCAAACTAAAGCAAGTTTAGAAGTCTCTTAACGAATTTTTATAGCATCATTTACATGTGCCATATTATTGTCTTCGGCTACACTAACTGATTGTCCGTGGCAAGTTTAGATGAGAAGTAACCCGAGGTGTATTCATATCTAAGAGATCACGTGATATGTGTTATAAAAAAAAAAAAAAAAACAAATGAAATTGTCTTGTGTTCATTTTGCGGTGTTGTTAAATCTAAGTTGGAACTGCTCCGCATTCCAACTTAAAAATGATTCGAACCTCGTAATGAATTTGTTGTTCGTTTTTACTTTTTTTCAAAGTTATCATCTTTGCCGAAACATAAACTTTACTCGAATTTTCTATATATTATAAATAAGTACTGTACCAAAATTGTACGGATCAACGATCTTCATACATAATCTAAGGATTTTTTAAAGATCTCTTTGCCATAGCTTTAATCTCGGACTGTTGCTGTACGATTTTAAAGATAAACTGTCTCTTATTTATCATAAAACAGGAACACGACCGTTCATGAACATAATTATTAATTTTCTAGTTTCGTTTATCAAAAACGGGTGTTCTGATTGGTCGAAAAAAAATCCATAACTCCGTGAAAAAAATGAACACGCAACGATTTTGTATTCTTCCGCAGAAAATAGTCTCATAGAAAAAGGTTCGCGTATTCATACAGTGTGATGATTTTTTCGATTCATACCTCCATGAAAACAAAAAAAAAATAATCTCTTATTCTCTCAATTACACGTATTTAGGTCAACACGAACGTATTCAATATAGGGAAACGAAAATTTGAAGATGTATTTACACTTTTCATCTGTGGGCGACACGATAGTAGTTTGAACAATGTGTGACTCTTTTGTAGTCCACCGACATTAACTTTGTCTCTAATTTTATGATTATCTCTTGTTAAAATGTCATCGATTTTTCATAGGCTGATTTGTTGATCACTTATGTAATGGTATTGCTTTTAGTATTATGTTCATGTATGGTACTGACAGAAACCTACTGATACGACATTGTAAGGCGTGCTCATCCACCTCTGTATGTTGAAAATAAAGCAAAAGAAAAAATGCACGATGTATATATGATAGAAAAATATTTAATGATTTTGATTGATTTTATAGTGTTTGATATGATAAGAGGGGCGGTCAGAAAAAATCCTAAATTTTTATACTCCTCTCCTTCTACGTGCAGCTATTTCCACACGTCACATATTAGTGAAACCTATAATCTATTTGCAAATTACGCGGTCTATTTATTTTCAATATTAATTGCGTTTACACACTTTTTTGCATATAGGATAGGTATTCCGTCTATCTTGGACTCTTTATTAGAGGAACGACGCTCTGTAACTATGTTTCTGGTTTTCAGAAGGAGTAAAGCCCTGCAACATCTTTCAGAAGCTTAAACAACATTTTCTGTTAAATGTGTATCACGTTTAAATTTCTACGACTGGGTTTCTCTGTTTCGTGAAGGCAGAACAAGTGTTTGAGACAGGCCTAGGACTTGGCGGCCGGCTGAGGCGGAGACCTCAATAATGGTAGCAACTGTTAAAGCTAGTGTCATTAAAAATCGACATTTATTTTGGAAGATGTAGCCAACAAGCTAGCATCGGGGAACCATCGGCACACAAGAACACCTAGGCATGAGCAAAGTAAGTGCCAGGTGAGTGCCTAGACAGCGGTCCGCAGATATCAGGGAACCAGAATAACCGATGCAAAAGAACATTTAAGTCGTTTAAATTGTTAAGGAGATAAATTTTTGAAAGGCATTATCATGGGAGATGATGGTTCATTATTCCGAGCCTAAGATTAAAGCTCAGTTAAAGGATTGGAAACGAATTGGTTGCCCTCCTCCTAAAGGTTTTAGGCTGTCTACTTCGGCTGGCAAAGTCATGCTTGTTGCCTTTTTGGATTCACGAGGAATGATACTTACTCATTTCATGCCAAAAGGTCAAGCTGCGACTGCCAAGTACTATTCTGAAGTAATTCTGAACAACCTCAATGAACAGCTCAAGCAAATTATGCAAGGTTAGCACAGAAAGTAGGCCATCCGTCCTCACGCCCTCTCCCACACCAACGAAGCTACATTTGAGGTTATCAAATCTTACAAATGGAAATGATTGTCTCATCCTCCTTATAGCCCAAACCTCTCCCCCCTATGACTTTAATTGTTCCGCAACAGAAAAAAATGCTTTTTGGAAAGAAATATATATTAAGAACTTGGCGGCTTTGATATCTACTGTTGCACAGTAGCTAAAACATAGGTCTGCATTTTTGTAACGCAATACCATGCACAACGTCTCATATTTTGCATGATGATTTATCTCATCAATATGTATTTGCATATACCAAATTCAAGGTAATTTTGCATGGCCAGGGTCATATATCAAGGTCAAAATTAAACCAAATTCGCAATTATGGTAGATCTCGGTGACAAAACAGGCAGATACAAATACATGTATATATCCCGAATCGAACCGGAGCGGCAGAGTTGGAGGTCGAACAATGGAGGGGCGAAACTTTAATTCGCAGGTCGATTCAGACGAAACGCCAGGCAGGGTATGTGATCATTGGGTGGCCAATAACTGGAGACATCGAAACGAGTGTTTTGATACTTAGTTTACCAAGTACAGTCTCTGTGGCAAGCAGCAATGGGGCGCATCGCTAGTGCCCGATGTCCACGTCTCTAGCGGTGTCTCATTCCTGGGTCCCAAACGCGCCAGCAATATTCGACAACGAGCCGTGGCCATTTCTACTAGCAGTGCTGTCCTACCTACTGCGGCCCTGAATCCCTAGTTGTTTAAAATGCAGTGAGTGGAGTAGGGACAAGCCGAAAGTGCTTGGGATAATTCAATGGGAGCGGTATAACGATTTGAACCAAACGCACCACGGTCGTATATTGCGACGACGTCGAGAAAACCCAGCTTTGAGCCAAGGCATGGACGCTAGAGCCAAAACAGGCCACGATGGTAGATCTCAGCGAAACAAATAATACGACGTAAAGAAACCCAAACTCCGAGCCCTGGAGCCTGGAAAGTCGATTTCGGCCGAGATCGAACGACTTGCATCTAAGTCGTCGCTGCAACACAATCTCGCATATACAAAGATCTCCCGAATTGTATGGCGGGCGAGTAAGGAGTCTAACAACACAGGGGAGCGACATTTTTCGGAGGTCGATTCAGAGAAAACGCTGGGCTGTAGCTGCAAAATTTGGACGGAAAATTGGGAGGATCTAGACGCAGGTTTTGATACTTGGATTACCCAGTTCGGTCTCTGCAGCGAGCAGCAAGGACCATTAGCACGCGAGTACCACAGATCGACCAAGAGTAGTTACGATCAATTCTAGCAACACCGGGACCTTGGCCTATTGTGGCACTTTGTCCCGAGTAGTCATCTCTGCAGCGAGCGGAATCGGGCGCGCCGTTTGTGCCTGGGCAAAGTCCACGCCAGCAGTATCTCATTCCTGTGACACGAGTCTTATTGCGCCATCAACATTCGACACCCTGGCCTACAGCGACACTAGGTCACGAGTGATCGTCGGTGCAGCGAGCGGAATTGCGGCACCCAACTAGTGTATGGGATATGTCCACGTTTCAAGCGGTGTCCCATTTCTGTGACAGCAGTACTAAAAACCGTGCCTTGTAGATCATTGCTAGTCTCGAGTCTTCCGCTCATGCCTGCGCATCAACCGGGCTCCGCTAAAAAACTCGGCTCCAAGCCCTAGTCTACACGCTATCTTTGCCTGGGCCTGCTGCTCCTGGCCGAGTCATCGGACAAGTGCTGCGCTGGAGTTCTCGTCTAAGAGTGGCGATTCTCTAGAGAGCGGCGCTGATGCGCCGCGACTGCCTCGAGTATGTCGACGGGAGTAATATATAAACATCGAGCCGGATCATCTTGTTGTTCTGTATTTTAGGTAGATGTTGAGCTGAAATGACGGACCAGCTATACAAGGAGTCATATTGTAATTTTTGTTGTTGAGCTGCTTTTCGAGCAGGACTTTCGAGCCAGCTCAACAAGTACCCATCTTACCATTTTTATTGAGCTCGAGGTTTAGCTGGTATGTTGTGGCAACTAAACAACTGTCATCTTGTCATTTTTGTTGTTCACCTTGATATTAAGGTTGATTGCTTAACAAGCAGACATCTTGACATCTTTTGAGCTGGTCGCTCAAACGTAATAGCGAGCCTACTCAACAAGGAGTTATCTTGTAAATTTTGATTGTTGGGCTGGATGATGAGCTTGAATATCGCGCCAGCTGAACAAGTTGTGTTATTTTCTCATTTTTCTTTTTTTTTTTTTTTTGTTAAGCTGGATGTTATGCTGGAATTTCCAGCCAGCTGAATAACGCGTCGTGGTGTCATAAATCTTAACGTGAAAGAAGAGTCAGGTTGTCGAGCAAGCATAACAAGGTTTCTTGTCATTTGTTCTTTTGTTATGCTGAAGTTGAGACAGAAAGTCGAGCCAGTTCTAGAAGGAGTCATCATGTAATAACTGTTGTTGAGCTGGGTGTTAAGGTGGATTGACGAGCAAGCTTAACAAGGAGTCTGCATGTCATTCTTTTTGTTGAGCTGGTATGTCGAGCCAGCTCTACAAGGGGCCATCATGTAATAATTGCTGTCGAGTTTGAATGTCGAACAAATTCAGCAAGGAGTCATCTTGTCAGTTTGTTGTTGGAATGTCGACCCAGCTCAACAAAGACCACCCTGCCATTTTTGTTGTAGAGCTTGATGTCGAGTTGGAATGTCGGGCCATCGCATCAAGGAATCATCTGGTCGCTTTTTGTTCTTGAGCTAGATTTAAAGCAGGGATAACTAAACAAGGAGTCATCTTGTCATTTTTTTATTTTTAGCTGAATGTTGAGCTAGAATCCCGATCCAGTTCAACAAGGAGTCATCCTGACATTTTTGTTGTTGAACTGGAATTTCGAGCCAGCTCAGCATGGAGTCATCTTGTCATTATTAGTATTCATTTTTGTATAACTTGATGTGGAGCTGGATTGTGGAGTAGGCTAAACATGAAGTCATCTTGTCATATTTTTTGTTGAGCCGGATATTTTGATTGAATGTTTAGCTAGCTCAGCAAGGAGTCATTTTGTTATTTTGTTGTAGAGCTGGAATATCAAGCCGGTTCAACGAGAAGTCATCTTGCCGTTTTGTTGTTGAGCTCGATGCTCAACTAAAATGTCGGCCAGCTCAAAAAGTTATTTTATTATTTTTGTTGTTTATCTCGATATTGAGCTGGAATGACGAGGCAGCTCAACAAGGGATCATCTAGTCATTTTGTTGTTGAGTTTAATACTGAGCTGGAATGTCGAGGCAGCTCAACAAAGTCGTCTTGTAATAATTGATGCTCAGCTGGATGTTGAGTTTGAATGTCGAGAAAGATCACTTAGGAGTCATCTTGTCGTTTTTTTTTTTTGTTGTTGTATGTTGAGCTGGAACCAAATGTCGAACCAAATTAACTAGGCATGTGGCGAGCTGATTGTTCTGCCAACTTCACTGCACCACCATATATATATTATATAACACCTTTAGGTAACTGCTATATAAACAAATCTCCTTTTTACAGATACGTGTTTCATTGATTTCTCAAAGGCGTTAATTCGCTTTAAGAGTAAAAAATATTAGACATGTATATAGATAAGGGTTTAAACTTGACAAAAAGAATGAATGTACCTTGTATGAATGAAGTCACCTTTCTGACATCGATTTCTGTTATTTAGTGATGAATGGTGCATAAAATTGAAAATGAATACGTTACACGATAATTAAACATTTTTGAGCTACTGTGATATAAATATTGAAAGTCAAACTGGATTATCCGCTGAATCGAGTGTAAACTGTACACAGCTGCATTTGGTGTTTCACTCCCTATACAAGACTAAGTATCACCAGCCAATCTAACATCGACTTGTTTCACCCCACTTGCTATTAAATAATTCATATTCATAACAATTAAGCTGTAAAATATCAATAGGTCGCACAATTGAGTTTTATAACGGTAGTAGAAGGGTACGAATCGGAGGTCACAATTACCACACACTTTCGTTTCATGTGAAAGTAGATATTTAATTGGCGGAAAACCGAGTTTAAATAAACCGCGAAGCAGCGCCACCGTAAATGTCCTATGGAACTGGTTGTAAGACGAAGGTTGACAGGTCAAATTGCACAGTGAAAATGACATCGATTTGCTCGTAAATCATGTCTGTAATTCACGATTGGTATCAATGTTGCTCAAAACCATTGTTTTCCAGGTAGATTCATGTACGTTTACATTTGACTATTGTTTAGTATTAAATCTCCGAATTAGACTTCAGAACTGCGACTGTATTCGTACAAGTTTGGGTGTACGCTTCGTCAAGTTCAATCCCTTGTCTATATTTACGTATAAAGTTTTATAAAATCAATTGTGACATGTCCGTGTGGTTCTACTAACCCCTCTCTTCTCACACACTCCCAAATTAATATATTCACATTTGCGTTGATCTCATTACATTGTTTGACGCGTTTTATTACATAAACATACTTTTCATACGGTTTTCATTGTAGTTTAAGAAAGATGGTAGAAACTATTAAAGTATTGAGAAGCAGTCTTATACTTTTGGTGGTCCATGCTGTTATTGGTTGCGACAGAAACCAATTAACTTACTGTTTACAAAATGATTGTACGCCTGGAAACACTTTAGAAGTTTTTCACAAGGGATGGTCTGTGCCGAGTGGAAGCCTAATTCAAGTAGTACAAGACCAAGAGCCCTCACCACTGTACGTTCGATATGATGTGCTTGACGTAGGTAGTATTTTAAAACCCCGAACGTTCTAGAATTGTGCCGTTTTTAAAAAACCTTTATATACGCGGACCACATTTTTGTTTCCTTTTTTTCTGTTTGACTTTGATTTTTTTTTTCGCATATTATCCTTACGACCATAATAAATCGACTTCGTCAGGTTCTGGGAACATATTTTACTGATAACTGGCTTATGTGAAGAGTCAAAAAGTAATAACAGAAATAAAGCAATATTATACATTATTTAATAGAGCAATCGCGGCTGTCAATCAAAGAAACAGTCGAATAAGCATATTGTTCATTTAGACCAGCAGTGATATTTGAACTCAGATATTGGCCGTCATATATGTGAAGTATTATTTTAGTTTGGCGATTTAAACGTTTTAATTACAACATATTCAGGCTGTACATACGACGTTAGGTCCACAACCAACCACTTTAATTTTTTGTTACATACTACCGGCCCTAAATTTTGAAAAATTTCGTCAAAGTTATAATAGACTAATCAAATCATACTTTTAGACTTCAAGTGAACTGTGAACTCCGTTTAAAATTTGTGTGAAGCATTTTTTATTAATTTTGCGACTTAAAAGTCGAAAATTCAAATCGTAATGATGACGTTTAGATCGCCAAACAACCATTTGAAAGTTTTTGTTCCATGTTATTGAGCATAAATTTTTGAAGAAACATAGCTGTTTAATATTAACCCCTGTCATGCTGTATAAATTACCTTACTGAATTGCTGCTAAATCAAAGGGCTGAAAGCACGGATAGAACTTTTTGATAAAAAATCAATATTTCTTTTTAGAAATCAACTTCAAAAGCAACTCTGGCAGGAAATGTACAAGCAGAGGGTATAGACGAAGATCGGCCTGCACATAAGTGCAGTCTGATCTTAGTCTACACCTCCTGCTAAAACCGGAATATTCCGGGTTAAGCATGACAAAGGTTAAGTCGAAGTTTCTTTCGGAGATCAGTGAGCTTGGTAAGCGATCTGTCAAGTATTTTTCTAGGCATAATTGGGACTCGCTTCGTTGTACAATAATTGACCAATCGCTGATCCCGATAATGACTCTAACAGGAAGTTCCTCGTCAATTCTTTACGACGTTATTTTGCAAAATGAATGTCTGTTAGCATGCTCGAAACAAGTACATGTCGTACATGCGATCCAATACAGGAGTCCCCAACCGGATTAAGAAAAGTCTTTTTAAATTTCATTTTTTTCCCCAAACAAGACCTTGGTAGGATATTCCTTAGAGTATGCTTGGGAAAACATTGTGAGAAAAGAAGAAAATATTGATAGATAACATATTCTCCTCTTTCTTCAATATATGTTTTAATTTAATGTTCATTATTTCTTATCAAATATGATAAAGAGTATAAAGTTTGAATTGGATAGCATGTAAGGTCTAGGAAAGATGACCGGACAAATATGAAAAGTTTATAACAACGAATTACAATAACTCAAAACAGGCGTGGCAGAGTAATAGTTCTTGAACATGACACCCTTCTACAGTGTGATTTATAAGTGTATCAAAATTTAATTCGTTAGCATGCACGGTTGCTAGCACTTATGGCTTAGGAGATGTGTAACGATAAAAACAGCACAGGATAATAACTAGGCTGTGGCACAGTAATTGTTATTGGACATGACACTTTTCCTAATTGTATCCATAAAGGTACAAAGTTGGAAGTTGCTAGCACTTATGATATGGTCCGGACAGAAATGTTAATGTAAAAACAACAAGGAAAATAACTCAAAAAGGGCGTGACAGAGTAATGGTTCTTTCTATATAACACTTGTACACATTGTGTTGCATAAATGTACAAAGTTTGAAGCTGCGGGTACTTATGGTTTATGAGATAAGTTCCGGACAAAAAAAGAAAAACACGGAAAAAAACAACAAAATGAAATACTAAAAAAAATGCGGTATAGAGTATCGGTTCTTTTACATGACACGTCTCATCAATTGATCCTTAAGTGTATCAACTTTTGAGCTACAAGCACTAACGGTTTACGAGACATGTTCCGGACAAAAATGTAATGGAATAAAAAACAAAAAAGAGCAATAACTAAATAAGTGGGTTAGCAGATCAGCATGGAAACCGGGAGTTTCTGAAACTCATTGGTGGCTTAAAAAAATTGTTGACTTGCCAAAAATGGTAGTACTACAGAAACTGTAAACAGTACGTTTGTATGTTTTAGACAGTACAGTAGCGTTTAACCCAAATATTTCGACCAATCAATAAACAATACAGGAATGCTTATGCACGGGGTCCGGTCGTGATTATAAAGAGTTGTTAAAGATGATTTGTTTTTATTATAGGAAAAAACCTACACACTGCTGATGTTGATGCAAGATACAAATCCTTCGGGCGGTCTTTCACTACTCCCTCGCCTTGAATATGCAGAGATGGGTATTCCGGTATGTTTAACTGTTTCATTAACAGATTAATTCCACGACGTCGCATTGTTTTAGACTCGAACTTGGACGTGTTAATCAGTGTACTTAAAATTTTGAATATCGAATTCAACCGTAATCATTCTGAAGACATGTTGATTTGCCCGCCGAGTATGTCTGTCTGTCCGTCCTTCAATGTATTCATGTCCGGGCGAATGCTTGGTAATTTTAGGGTTGGGTTCGATGGTTCAGTATCACCTCTAGTTGTGCACGACATTTGTCGTTTACAAAATGGCCACCGCTTTTATAATTTTCCTCGATGTAATTCCTAAATTCGATAATTTATAGTTTGGAAGACTTCTATGCAACAATAAGGCCATTTTTTATGAAACTATACACACACCGGTTCAGTTTCACATGTAGTTGTGCATGACTTTTTTTTTTTGAAAATGATTGCCAATTTCAAAATGTCCGCAATTTTCTCTAATAATTAACTTAACATTCTCGTTCAGTATCATACGTAACCCCTAAAGTGACATTCCAGACATTTTTTAAAATACAAAAGATCCGAATTATTTCGTAAATACGAAATAGTATTTCGTAATTACGAAATATCATTCAAATTAATTCGTAATTACGAAATAGTATTTCGTAAATACGGAATAGTATTTCGTAATTACGAAATAGTATTTCGTAAATACGAAATAACATTTCGTTTTTACGCAATACTCCCAGAATTATTTCGTAATTACGAAATACTGTTTCGTAAATACGAAATACTATTTCGTAATTACGAAATACTTACAATAGTTGTAGTACGACGTTTAAGTTACCAAACTAACAACAATGCTTTAGATAAATGCCCTCCAATATTAGTGTCTAAAAGTTTACTTCCAATCTAAACGAATGATTTTATGGGCCACTGGTTATTTGATAACAGCCGCGATTGGTCAATTGTAGGTAGACAAATGGAGAAAGCGGTTTGGGCCAGCAATTGATCATTGTTTGAGTGGGGCAATTTTGATAAGTTTTAATATGTGATTGTGCATTTCACCCGAATCTATTCCGTCTGCACTTGTGTATATCGTTGTTATTCAATAAGTTTTACAACACCCCGCTTTTTATACCTAATACGAACAAGCTTTGAAAAACAATTAGGATTATGAAGAAATCGCTCGTAACAAGTAATTCTTCATTATCTACAATGTTTCATGCTGTAAAAGACAAAAAAAGATTAACTTGAAATTGTTGTATGTATTTTTGTCGCTGTTGTTGTAATTGTAATTGGCCAATCTAGAATTTTGCTGAGTAGTAAAGGGTTAAAAGACAATAAGATGTCATAAAAGGCTTAAGACTTAGATGTTCTGTTGAAGTTTGTATAAAAAAGGGAAGAATAAGGTTCTTTTCTAAATAAAACAGCAATAAGTAAATATGATGTATGGATATTGTTTAAATAAATCGAAAGCAGATTAAAATCATTCTGCAATAGTAACCCAGTTGGGTCTGCATAGTAAAAGCAAGATATTTACAAAATTTGACCTGGTGACCTAGTTTTTACCCGATGTGACCCATACCTGAATTTGGCTAACATATCATCGACGCTTAAATTCTGACCAAATATCAATTCAGTTGGATCACAAAAGCTCACCATGACCACTTTGTGGTCAGGTGAGCTACAAAATACAATATTTATGCTATTAACCCTTGTCATGCTGAACCCGGAATATTCAGGTTTTGGCAGGAGGTATAGACATAAGTGCAGTCTGATCTTGGTCAACACCTACTGCTTGTAATTTTCTTGCCAGAGTTGTTAATGAAGCTGATTTCCAAAGGAAATATTTATTATTGAACAACAACTTCTATCAGTGCTTTCAGCCCTACGATTTTACAGCAATTCAGTAAGGTAATTTAGCATGACAAGAGTTAATAATGATAATGATGATCCTCATTTGTCTGGTCAGGAGATTGTATGAGATTGACGGTTGCTTGCTTTGATTAACTGAAAACGATTAATTTTAAAAGGTTTATTCACAGACCAAAGTTGAGTTCTATGCCATAAAATGATTAGAAGAGTTGGTGAAAGGATAAAACAAACTCGTTTTACATATTATTTCATATACTTTCAGGGCTCCTTTATCAATTCATGGTACACGATTTTAGCGTTTCTACCAGGTATGTATCAAATCAACTATCTGCACAGAGACAAGTTAGAAAATATCATGTTTTTTATGTAACCAATAAACATTCACTTCTCAACCTTTATACTGTTGAAATAGCATACATAATGTCACAGTAATTATTGTTTACCTATAATAAAAACATTACTAAAATACTTAAATGTAGGGGGGACTCTTATTATGAGGTTCAGGAATCAATCCCCGGTCGAGGTTCATATACTGTCCGACATTTGTCTCTACCAATGGAAGGATAGTCGTTAACTTGTGTGGAATGAGTAGCTGGAGAATAGGAGTAGTGATAGTACTGGTATGAGGTATTCCAGGAATCCATGGTGAAATGCTCCAGCCACCTAAAATGTCTTAAATACTATTACGTTACGTTAAGCTCAACTCAATCAACCATAATCATGGTCGCTATAACACGTTTGGCAAAAGAGCGAGGAACCCACCTACAGAATAGCGAAAATGAGACAGAGTAGTGTAACCATGTATCTGTCTATAAGGATAGCTATACAATCCGCGTTAATCTCGCTATTCAAAGGTATTTCATTTTCATTCCAGATTGTACCTTGAAATGCCTCAGTGAAAACGGACATGTCACGAAGTATACGATCATGATATTTCAAGAAGAAAACCCGCAACTGTATCCGTACGATGTTAGCAAACACATATTCAACATTGGGGATTTCATGGACATGTTTAATATGTGTAATCCAATCGCTAAATCCGAATTTTATGCGGCTATTTGAATTATTTATTGTTAGATTCAAATTCAATCAATTCTTCGTTTAATATAGTAACTTATATATTGACTGAACCATTGGAAAGATATTATTCAAAATTATTTTTTATCAATTCATGAATAACTTTTTTTAGGTATTAACGTTTGCATCTGTTCTCTTTCTGTTCTGAATAAAAATAAAGCAGCATTCTGATTGTACTTTGTAATACGGACCCAAGTCACTAATATCGGTAATACTCGGTGTATCTATGTCCGAATGTTTAACCTACCTATTAAATAACTCTATGTTACGCGTTCGAGCCTTTCCGTTACTAGATATGACCAGCAGCTTTGGTTTATCTTTCGTTAACATTACACAGCCTCTCTTTCCCGCGCTTCTCTGTCGTACTGACCTCCTACTGACATCCCACTGACCTCCGACGTCGCAGCTTAGTTGAGGTAAACTCGAAAGACATTTTTTGTAAAACATACTGTCAGAAACATTAAATAAATACCAAAATTTCATCAACAAAGAAAATGTCTTTTCCCCTTTTTCTTTTTTTTCTTCAAAACTTTAGAATAGTACAGTTTGAAAGCAGTTGCAGACCAAATCCTCTTAAAAAAACAAGAAATGACATTTTTTGTAAAACATATTGTCAGAAACATAAGATAGGTGCCAAATCGTTCGTTGACAATTTAAATGACGTGCTTGAATCAGGACAGGTTTAAATTACGACGTTTAAATCGCGAAACAACCCTCCCATTCCCCACATAAATTCGCTTTTAACGCCCCCAAGAAAAAAATCTTTGTTAATACTTACTATAATAGGGAAAGGAAGAAATTGCTTTATACAAGTTTCTTTATCTACAATGCTTTTCCCAAAAGTGACAAATAATATCAAAATTTCATAACAAATATTCATCTGCAATATCTTTGAAATTGTAAGAGTCTATAATTTTGTTTGTAGGCAATAGGTTGATCTAAATATTGAACTTTTAACTTCGCTTTTGATGAAAATGAGCGATTTGAATGGTCAATCGATTTTTGTTTTACAGCGAAGATTCATCCAATTATAAGGGGTTATGTGTGATTAGATGCTTAATCCTTCCTCATTTTCTAATTTTTAGAATGGTCCAGTTGGAAAGAAGTTGCAGACGACTGTTGAAAATGGATGCATTTGACCTACGGGTTATTTTAGGAAAAGAAAAAAATGTTTGTTACAAGCACACTCTTCTTTTCCCAAGTATAAAATCACAAGGAATTGTGCAGGAAAGGGATAAATTTTAAAAACAATTGCTGCAAAGGTTTTCATGCATAGTTTCCGCTAACATAAGGAGAGGACATGGAAGATCTGCAAAGAAAAGGAAATAATTAAGGCATGCCCAAATTGGTCTGATCTGTCTAATATCACAAAAAATTATTGCAAAATCCTCATTAAGACAAGAAATGGCGTCTTTTGTAAAACATATTGTCAGAAACATAAGATATGTGCCAAATCGTTCTTTGCCGATCTAAATGACGTTCCTGTAGCTTTAACAGGCTTTAATTACGACGTTTAAATCGAGAAAACATCAATCCTATTCAAACACAACCCCTCTTTTTTCCGCCCCTCAAGAAAAATCTTTGAAAATATTTTGGAAAAGGAAGAAATTGTTTAAAATAAGTTTCTTCATCCATTTGCCCAAAAGTAACAAATATTTAGGTGGCCAGTGAAAAGCCAGCAAGGTAATGCATATACTTCTTACGAACGTCAAAGCAAAGCAACCTTTAAATTATATACACTTGGGTTAATTTACGCGATCTATGCAATAACTCGAGCCAAGTATCTGCGATTACTATTATCATTTAATGTGGCGCCAAATGGCCATCGCTTTGAAAAATAGAAATTCACAAGTCGAACATCAACATCTGTGAGGCGGATATGTACCGGGAGCCGGTCACCAAAAGCCTCATTATTGTCAGTCAAATGATCTCCGCCGTCTAGGACACCCGTCATAGAAAGTCTGTCAACGCCGTGACAACTTTGCGAGGAAAAAACAATACATCTCAAACGACTGAAATAAAGAAGAACCCGGGTGAGCAAATGACGCTTACAGAAAAACACGGCTAGGAGTGATGGGTTATTTTTAGCTCCACTGGCCGAAGGCCAGGGAGCTATTGTCATGGCGTTGTCCGTCCCTCCGTCCGTGCGTAAACTTTTCTTTAAACATCTTTTCCTCCTAAACCAATGAGCGGATTTTAATGAAACTTGGCAAATGTTCCTTAGGCCACCTTCTTCTTAAATTGTTTAAGAAATTTTGATTCACCTCAAATATGGGCTTGGCTGGGCGTGGCATATTTTCATTTTAAAATCTTTAAAAATATTCTCCTCTCAAACCATTTGGCCGATTTAAATGAAACTTGACATGGATGTTCCTTGAGTGACCCTCAACTTAAATTGTTCAAGAAATTTGGGTGAACCCCAAATATAGGCGTGGCAGGGCGGGGTTAATTTCACTTTAAAATCATTAAAAATCTTCTCCTCCCAACCATTTGACCAATCTCAACAAAACCTGGCATGGATGTTCCTTGAGTGACCATCTACTTAAATTGTCCAAGAAATTTGGGTGACCCCCAAATATGGGCTTGGCAGGGTGGGGCTTATTTTCATTTTAAATTCTCTAAAAATCTTCTCCTCTCAAAGCATTTGGCCGATTTCATCGAAACTTGGCATGAATGTTCCTTGAGTGACCCTCTACTTTAATTGTTCAAGAAATTTAGTTTGACCCCCCAAATATGGGCATGGTAGGGCGGGGCTTATTTCACTTTAAAATCTTTTAAAATATACGCCTCCCAATCCAATGTACCAATTTCAAACAATACTTAACATGAATGTTCCTTGGATTACCCTTTACTTGAATTGTTCATGAAATTTTGATTGCACCCTAAATTCGGGCGTGGCAGGGCGGGGCTTTTTGTTTACTCTAAAATCTTTAAAGTTCTACTTCAAACTCATTTTACCAAATTTCAATGAAACTTGCTATCAATATTCCTTAGATTACCCTTTACTCAAATTGTTCATAAAAAAATATTGACGTGGCAAGGCGTTGCCAATTTTCACTTTGAAGATTTATAAAATCTTCTCCTCCCTATCGATTGGACTAATTTCAATGAATCTTGGTATGAATGATCCATGGATGACCCTTTACTTAAATTGTTCCTGAAAATGTGTTAATAATAGTTAAGTTTTGCAGTCACCTAAATGTTGGTATTGTTGGTAAAGGATATGCAGGTTAGGGGTAATTAAATATTTTGGTAGAATTCGGGTCAGACCCAGTAAATCATCACAAAATAGTTTTAAAGAGACATTAAATTGCCGTTTTCAGTCAGAGTGAGCCTTATTTAGTAGAAATATTAATTTATCATTTTTAAACAAGTAATTGCAAAGAGATATAAATATTGTGTAGGAATATCTAAATATGTACATTTTCTATAACATTGATCAAAGGGGGATAAATGCATCTTATGAAGCTATAGAATTATTTCTAATTACTGCCCTTACAGATTTTTCAATTCCAAATACCTAACAAAATCATTTTGATGTACTGACAATAAGTTATGGAAAACATTGTATCTAAAATTAGCCTGCTATATTTTTGTGGGAATTCAGGTTAAATAAAACCAAAAATTTTCAGGTTATGGGAGAAATATATTTATTTAACAATTTTGAGTCATGGCGTTGTCTGTCGCGCGTGTTTTGTCAGTGAGTGCATCTGTCCTTCCGTGCGTAAACTTTTTCTTTAAACATCTTCTGCAAAAATCAATGTACCGATTTCAACCAAACTTGTTAGATATGTTCCTTGGGTAACCCTTCCTTTAAATTGATCAAGAAATTTTCATTGGTCCATAAATGCCGGTGTGGCAGGTCGGGGCTTATTTTCACTTTAAAATCTTTAAGAATCTCCTTCTCCTAAACCAATGGCTCAATTTCAATGAAAAATGGCATGAATATTGCTTGGGTGACCTTTTATTTAATTTGATTAAAATCATTGGCCCTTCATATATGGGCAAGGCTGGGCGGGGCCTATTTTCACTTTATGAATTTATCCTTCTTGACCAATGAGCAAATTTATACTAAACTTTGCATGAATAGATACTTGCTGACCCTTTACTTTAACTTATGTAGAAAGTTTGATTGGCCAACAAATAAATGCATGGCAGGGCTAGGCTCAGTCAAAAGTTAACCCTTGTACTATCAAATTAGTGGAAAATAGACAGGAGTGTAACCAATTAGAAGAAGGGAGAGAACAATGTTTAAAAGTGTAAAAGGTCATCTGCGTAGTAATTTGAGGTAAAATGAGTGTAAGAAAGTAAATTGTTCTATATGTGTTGTTTTTCATTTTTCTTTATCAGAATAGGAAAATCAGCGATATTCTACTCAGAATTTGTGTTTAAATCCTATTTAAGTACATAATTTACATTGGACTATTATTCTATGTGACCGAACTATATTCTGGGAATGTTTGAATATTTGAGTGCTGAAAACCGTTTTCCCGCCACATGTCGTAAATAGTTCACAAAACAACAAACATTGTTCTGAAATTGCAGACTTCAAATCTTGAGATGTAAAAGCCCTTGGAGCGATACAGGCCCTCTGGGGCCTCTTGTTTCCGACCCTTCTCATAGAGCAATTGTATGGAAATTAAAATAAGCTTCAGAAAAAAGCCAACCTACTTGTATTCAATCTGATGCAACAAGGACGGTGCACCATTTATTTACCAAACCATTACAAATATCTGTTCCAATTCATTGCAAATACAGTTAGTGCGAGAGGGCCCCTAAACAATCGACTTTCTGCCGATAAAGGACAAATCCAATCATTTTAGATGGCCAGTGAAAAGCCAGAAAGGTAATGCATGTTCTTCGAACGAACATCAAGGCAAATCAACCTTAAAATTATGTTATCCTATGTTATCATTTCAGAGAAAGACTCTCGGTAAAAACAGTATGCTTATTACTCAAGTTTATTCCATTATAACACGGATGCTCTTTGAGTCTCGTTTGCATCAATCATCTTTGTAGTTAGATCGATGGATGCAAGACCATTGAATTTATAAAAGAATCCAAATTAGTATCGGATCAAGTCTGGGCGATTCATTTTGCTAACATAAGAGGTGCTCTGTATTGTATTTTTGGGGTTGTTTAGTTTTGTGGTTTTTTTTCTTCTCCTCTTTTTCAATTTTATAATGAAACCGGAGGTGGATGTAAAAAAAAAACAAATAGAATCAAAATTATTTACTTTACTGATCATACTGATTATGTGAAATAGAAATGTTGCATTGCAGTTGTTTGTTACAATGCCAACTGTATTAGAAATAGATCCTTGTCTACTTATATCCTTAGCAATTCAATCCCTTATTTCACAGCCCTTGTTATTCAATAGCAATTCAATCCCTTATTTCACAGCCCTTCTTAGTAAAAATCTACAATATTTCAAAAGCCTGTCTCTATTTTATATGGGGAAACCCGAATATCTGAGGTTAAAAAAGTTTCGATTGCTTGTGCTAGTCGATACAAAAAATTTTTGCCAATAAAAGACAAATGAACGCAATCTACACAAGTAACCCTGATTCAGATCTCGACCGATTCTGGATACTTGATATAAGCAATGCCCTGTCGTGTATTTCAGTTGCAATTTTACTGTATAAACTCTACATTTTTGAGGGTCTTAATAAGATCTTTCGCCTCTCCATTTTTGGCGCGGCAAAACTTGTGACCATACTATCAAGGTGTCTGGCAATAACTGTTTGAGTTTCCTTAAACCTTCAAGAAATTCAATACGCAATTTAACTGCCTTGGTCCAACCAAAGTCATTGCCAGATGCATGCAACACTAACATTTTTTGAGGTTCCTCATAGTTAAGTAGTTTATCAATATGTTCAAAGACTTGGTACCACTTTAGTCCACTTTTGCCCTGCCAGATGATGCGCTCCCCGTGTCGCTCAAGATCAAGATTGATTCCAGCCCCATAACGCTTTGCATGGGTAAAGGCATGTTTAACTAGTGACGAACCAACGATCCATGCTCTGGATTTTTTCACTGTAAAGGACTTAAACAAGTTTTTAGCACCTACCATTTTCATAACTTAAAAGGGAAGATTATAAATTAACATATATGACTACATTAGTTTTATGTCAGACAACATCTCTCGAGTGTATGATTTATAGGCATTAGATTCCCACCTTCCAAGTTCCTTTATTTTCCCCTCACACATGCCCAGACAAACAGCGTTCGTAGCTGCGCCAATTCGAAATGAATGAGATGCATAATTAGACGCAATAGCTCAGTAAGATTGAATGGCCCTTTTCAAAACAAGATTTAATTGGTAGCGAGTAACTAAAGTGGCATCGAAATGAACCAAGAGCTGACCAGACACCTTTGGTCTGATCCTTAAATAAGCTTTCACTGAACTTACAGGGCATAAATAAGAGCCTTATGACTGGAGGACCAAAGTAGCGCCTTACCTAGCTGGTCAGTCTTGGAATGACGGATTTTAACCTCAAGGACGGATTCGTACCACTCGAATATGATCATTGCACTTATATCAATTGCATGTATTCAATAACTCTTATTGTCCGCGACAAGTTCGCCAACACGAATTAATCCGAAATAGGCTAGTGAAAACAGTAACTAAAACGAAACGGTTTCAAAATGGTCGAACATACTGATGGGAGCTCCTTAATAATGCCACCTAAAAGAGGAGCAGTAATTGGTAATCTCTCTTTTTCGCAGATCTTATCACTCCTGTTAACATCTTTTCTATGAAACGATGTGTTTAGACTGTCACAAATGAAATTGTACATTTAAAACCCATGCCAGAAAGATAGTATTTAACCGTGCTAGGCGAACATCCCATTAGAGACGACTGTGAGACAAATTTAGTCAGGTGGTGAACCTATGGCGGCCATGTCTTCTCCAGGTAATAATTCTGTCTGAAATCTTCAAATGCTTTTAAGCCCTTTGTGTAAGCCACCTTTGTATTATCTGTCAATGGCGCATCTTTGGCTCTAAGCTGAATATGAACTGTAGGATATATCTTGGAATTGTTTTAAGGTGACTTTCTGCTCGAGGAGCCAGTTGCTGAAAGCGTAACCATTTCTTCCTTGACAGCGCGTCAGGTATCTGATTGATTTTACTACCAACATGGAGAGCATCTTATATGTAATATCAAGCGACATACAATGCAACATTAGGGGCCTTATCAAATGCATAACAGACTAAGAACGGGAAAGCTTTTCGCTCAAAATTGGTACTAGGCCTAGGTTGTCAGTATGGAGGACCAACCCTTTACCTCTTAGATGCTTTTCCCAGTGTTGAAAAGTCAATACAATTGGAGCAAGTTTTAGAAAAGTCAATTCTTTTATAAAGCGTTTTTGTGCCAATGAGCTTGGCCACTGAAAGTAGGTCCATTGGTGATGAAAATAAAGTGCACATCCTTGGAGACATTACCTGACGCATCTGTATAAATTCCGAGTTCAGTGTCGTGAACCCAAACAGATTCGGGGAAGATACAAATCCCATTAAAATTTCATAAAAAGCATAGTATTGTACTTAAATCTTCCTTAAGAGGACAGACCAAACGGATATGGTGATAGGGCTTTGAAGCTTTAGACATTTCAGCATAAAATCTACTACAAAATGCCCTGGGTTATTGAATTGCTCAAGCAGAAAAATTCGATGATCCAGTTAGTGATTGGAGAAAGCCTAGGATTACTTTTTTCGACCAAGTACCTGAATTATCAAATCCTTTAGGCAAGAATTTTTTCATTAGGAATTCTAAATTTCCATCCTGATAGTGTTCAAAACTAGTCCATAGAAAATAAGAACTTCAGTGGGACCCTCAGTTTTGTCATCAGGTACCCCAAGCTCAAAGCACTTCTGTTTCATCAGAATCTTTAGGACTACCAAATATGAAGTCATCTAGATAGCGCATGATTTGTTTGAATTAAATCTCAGCAAAAAGAACGAATTTTTTTCTAATGTCGAGCACGGAATTGCACAGCCGATGGGCATTTATTTATTTATACCTGATAACTCAAAATCTTTTGGTTTATTAAGTCTGAAAAATTTATCTTTTTTTAACACTAAACCAATTGTGGAGACCTGCAAATTCAAGAAGGGGGGTGTTAAAGGAACCAGCCAATCGATCAAGAGAAACTTCCTTAAGAAGTAGCTCCAGGGCTTCAAGTTCATTTTCCCTCACATAGTTTAAATTAGATGATTCCCTTTGAACCGAATGGCCAATATATTGCAGTGAAAATCCTTCGCAAAAACCGCTCATAAGGCTACAAGCAATTCAAAAAGGTGTTCTGCCTAGGCCCGTAGTAATTGCCTCTATATCTGCCACCTTGAACAACTCGTGGGACTTTGCTTCCAAAATTCCTTGCACCTAGCTTTGCTGGTCTACCAAAACTGAAAGATAGATTTTGGAAGCGCATCCAAAATTCCCAACATAAGATAGCCTCATAATAGTGCTACCGCATGCAACTAAAGGGTGAGCCTCTGAACATCTTAAACAAACATGCTTATAAACACTAGATGATCGAACGCCTCAGACATTATTATAGTCATAACATTTACCAGGGTTACTGACTTGACTTCTAGACAGCCCTGACCCTTGAGGCCCAGAGCTTACCATATACAAAAGCAAGATTTCATGGGCAACAATACCCCAAGATAAAGTCTAATCGATTGATTATTTCAGCCTAAAGTTTTAAGCGTAACAGCGCCAACCTGCACCCCCATACCTGTAACCGCCTGACCGAATCAGACTCATGTATTTTTAGATGGTCTGCGATTGGTCCGGGTTGCGTCTACAATAAATTATAATGTAAATTATGCACGCATCTTTCCACTGCACAACATTACTGAGCTTTTTGTTTAGTGAGTGCTTCTTTAAACTCATTTGTCCGCCTCTAAGATCTACTTTAGTTTCTTCCTCAGCTTTTTGTGGTGAAAGTATAAGACTAATTTTATGAATTCGTTATTCATGATCTTTTCCTTAATATCTATAAATCAACTGCCTATAGACTGTTGTTTAATGAAAATCTACAAGAGCCATGTCGGAAGTCGGGTACCAATTTCAGCCGCAAGCGTCATCTGAGTTGGAGGTTGGTCAGCAGCATGTGTGGATGCCTTTTCTGGGATGGATGACTACGGTGCCGGTAGGATCTCCTGTCGTGACTGCTTCTATGGAATCTGAAAGCGGCTCTTAGCATTTGGTCGTTTTCTAGGTGTCTTATGGCGTGTTGACATTCTAGAAAAGAAAGTGATAGTAAATTAATTACGAATGGAAAGTTAGATAAGCATTAAAGCATTAGCAGGGAAACAGAAATTTCGAAGAAAATCTCAAAATATGACTGACCGACAAATACATGTAGTGTACTTTACAAGGACACATAACAATAATCAATTTATTCAACCAATTAGTTGTTGTTGTTTTGTAACTACTATTGCAATTTCTCTCTTTTTTAAAACTTTAATCATTAATATAAGTTCTTGTTACTTTGATATGTTTTCAGTCATGAAATTGGATTATTTCTAAAATCACTAAAAAATACCAAAATGCTACTTTCACATCAGCCCAATCACCTGAGAAAACTAATGTGGTCCGAGCCACCAGCTTATATAGATCAACCAACGCATGCTGAACCCGGAATATACCTGTTTGGCCTGAAGTATAAACACAGACTAGTCTGCACATGTATATGTGCAGAAAGATCCCGGTCTACACCACCTCTTGGGGCCTTTTAAACCAGGATCGTCTATAAGATAAGTTTCCAAAGCAATTATTAAACCTCAATGAGTGCATCAAGTGCTGGTATTCCTATTTATTTTAGTGCAATTGTTTAAAGGATATTACTCAGCACGACAAGGGTTAAATTGTATTGATCACATAGAAGCGTAAAGACATAAGTGACTCAATATGATGAAATAACTACTGGTATTAAATTGTGCTTGTCAGTTGACAATCAATAATCTGCGTGTGCTTAAACAACAACAAACACCAAATGAATTACAAGAGCACATGATAAATTTTAAGGTCAAAAAATGGATAAATATGAAAGAAAAAACAGTCCATTACTAGCTGAAATTTGTTATTTGATCAACAAATAAACAGTATACCAACAATCACTGGTTGGTACTAAGCAACTCCGTGTAAGGAGCATGGTACTAAGTAAATCCATGAAGGGAGCAAAGTCTAAAATAAGGATCGTTACTCGGAATTCGGAAAATAACTGTATCCCTGCTTAGAATCCGACAGGCAAATACATGTATCTATGACTGCATTCTATTTATTGAACAACCACCACCTGATCATGATGGTGTAGTACTGTATTCATTTATCCAAAGGTCACCACCATAGAAGGCAACTCTTTAGATCATGGGGGTGACAAAGCTATAAGTAACTAACAACAACATACACCCGATTAAACATGACAAAATCAACCAGTTAAGACATTGAACAGGGTTAATTAACAATGAGTACCCACAATATATAAATAGGATGAAAAATAACAGTTTAATATAGTAATCTTATCTAGAGCCTTGTTAGTTTTTCTTTTTATTATTATTATCAATTCCAATGAGTACCCACAGCATATGGATTGGATGAAAGATGACAGATCAATGTTGTAATCTTGTTATCTGGAGCCCCGACAGCTTTTTGACACATGGACCTAGAATCTTTAAATCGTTCGGTTTAAGCTAATCATGCCGTCACTGACAGTGACGACCTTGCTGACGATGAGATCTGACCAATTTGCCTAACTATAGTACATCATGACTCTTAAAGATAAACAACAGATCAATTCCTGGAAAGAGCGGCTACCTACAGCAAAACACCCAAAGAGTTGAGAATACTAAAATTTAAAGCTGTCTAGGTTTTATAAAAATCGTAGGGTTAATCGGTGTAAACTTATGTAAAGTATACTGAGAGCGTGCAAGCTATAAATAGCATCAGCCGGGATTAAATTAGCAGTCATGCATTCTGATGCCTTAAATCGAGGTTCTGCGTGAAAACATTTAGCAAAGAAAATATATATGAATTTATTAATCAACAAGGATTTTTAAGTTTTTCCGACCCCTTCTCATAGGGCTATAGTATGGAAATTAAAATAAGCTTGAGAAAAAAGCCAACTTACTTGTGTTCAATCTGATGCAACAAGGACGGTCCATCGTTTTATTTACCAAACTGTTATCATTATTATCCCACGCCGTTTTGGCGAAGGGGATATAAAAATGGTCTCCATCCGTCCTTCCGTCCTATCGTCATTCAGTCCTTCCGTCATTCCATCCTTCCGTATCTAAACTTGTCCAGAGCATATCTCTAGAAGTATAATTACTATCTACTTGAAACTTCATAGGTGGATAGATCTTATTGAGGCGAAGTGCAGTGCACAAGAACCACAACTCTTGCTTGCATAATTTTAGAGTTATTGTCCTTTGTTGTTTTAAGGACTAAGATTTTGTCCGGGGCATATCTCTGACAGTAAAATTGCTATTAACGTGGAACTTCATAGGTAGAAAGAACTCTTTGACGAGAAGTGCATTGCACAAGAACCACAACTCTTGCTTGCATAGTTTTGGAGTTATTGCCCGCTGTTGTTTTAATGACTAAGATTTTGTCTTGGGCATATCTCTGAAAGTGTAATAGCTATTAACTTGAAACTTCATGAGTGGATAGATCCATGTTGAGGATAAGTACAATGTACAAGAACAACAACTCTTGCTTGCATAATTTTGGAGCTATTGCCCTTTGTTGTTTTAATGACAAAGATTTTGTCTATGGCATATTTTTGAAAATATAATAGCTATTAACTTGAAACTTCTTAGGTGGATAGATCTCGTTGAGAAGAAGCGCAGTGCACAAGAACCACAACTCTTGCTTGCATAATTTTGGAGTTATTGCCCTTTGCTGTTTTAAAGACGGCAAGTATCACTAAAACCTTGTCATGCTGTATAAATTACCTTACTGTAAATCAAAGGGATGAACGCTCTGATATTTGTTGTTCAAAAATCAATATTTCTGTTAGAAATCAATTTCATAAACAACTCTGGCAGGAAAAGTATAAGCAGGGGGTGTAGACTAAGATCAGACTGCACTTATGTGCAGGCTGATCTTAGTCTACACCTCCTGCCAATACCAGAATATTTCGGGTTCAGCCTGACAAGGGTTAAAAGCAAAACAATTATGTTGATCAAGTCCAAAATTATTATCGGATACTGTTGAAAATTTCAAAGGATGATTGTAGGGTCATAAGGAAATTTTCTTGTGGAAATAGAGTGGATCCATCATGACATACGGGAAAAGGAGCCTTATGGGTTGTCGCTGAAATTAATAAAGGGGATAAAGTCCAAGTTGTTATTTTCATTTTATGCTTTCCTCTTTAAGCAAGTAACATCCTTTAATATTAGATTACTTTAACGGAAAAGTTGATACCCAGTAGATCGTCTCAGGCCCCCATGGGCCTCTTGTTATTACGCGCTACGGACCATAAATTTTTCAAAGTAAAGCCGTTTAAAGTCGATATATTACCTCATGTTTGAGTCAATGGACGTACCCAACGGAGTAAGTGGATTGGGCCTGGAATTAGTCAATCGTATGTACCAGACGACACATTTTGGACCGGTCTAATTTGAACGAGGACGCTGACGTTAATATTGTAAGTCTGGAAAATTGAAAAGAAAGTATCATAAATGGTTGAAAACATTGTGAGAGTATTTTCATAAATGTATTTCACCAAAGGTGATTAAAGCAGACGGACAGAGAGTGGAATGAACCACGAAGATATCTGATGAGATGATCTATGGAAATTATCTTAAAACGCCCTGTTTTCTTAATTTCTCTGACAAACATTCTTACATTAACGTCGAACATTAGAAATTTTTGGTGAGAATGGTAATATCTCATTCTACGGTTTTACGTCTATTTCCTTTGTCGTCAAGCCTGATATTCGAATGTTGCGCTAGACTATTCAATCAGACAACAATCTGTAATAGAACAAACATGTTCTTTGTCAAAATAGGATGTAATATATACTAGAAGGAAAAAAACGAAATATCATACAGATATCCTACAAAGGGACAAAACCCAAGGCACTTCAACATCTGGCCTGGTCAACAAAAACGAGCGTAAATGAGCAATTTCGGCCCACAAACTAATAGATTTCTGGACAGTAAAAACAATCTAAAGCTAGCCAATGCAGTCAAAAGATTGATTGAATGGGGTTTATCGCCGCTTTTAACAGTATTTCAGTCATATCGAGGCAGCTGGAGCACCTAACTTTGGATTCCTGGTATTTCTCACACCAGTACTACCACTTCATCCTTTCCTAGCCTCAAGCTGAACCATGGTTCCAGTTACTTTTTTCACTATCTTAGTGCCTAGTCATACCATTTAAAAATGCCTGCACCGACAGCAAAATCCGCAAAACTACCACCTTGCACTTCTGGTTCAGCCGAAAACATGTTCAATTTCGAAAAGTCATGAACCTTTAGTTTCACATTTACAAATGGTCACTTTTTCATATTTTAGAATCTTTTAGGGCGACAGTTTCTACTATTACCTATAAATCAGCAGTCAAAAATGACATTTCCCTTCTTCTTTAGAAGTTGACCAGGACCAATTCGATTATTTCCATCAAAACTGTAGACTGGCACCAAAAGGTATAATTAGAATTGAGGAATACTCAAGCTGTATGATAAAAATGCTCACGACGAGCGATGCCAAATAGATAGGGTTAACTTAATATTGGCATTGAAGGTCAAACATGTTTTCAAAAAGCGAAATTGTTCCATAAGTTTTTGAATGAATTGCCATAAAAAACACATTGAGATTTTAGACGGATTGAACACGGGATCTTAAGAACATTCTACCATTTGATATTGCAAATCCTGTTCGAAATAAGTAAAATATTGGACTTTCTTAGGTTTTGAGGGCTAAATTGAAACCCCAATTAAGACTCTTGAAAGAACTTCGACTTTTAGACAAACATAACTTTTACTTCCAACGACTTAACTCATTGTGTCATAGTCAGCCTAGACATTGGCTCATAAAGTAACTCGCTACAGTACAGATATTATTTCTAAGTTGATACTTATTTCTATTTGAGACTATTTATCATTAAAATAGCTCGGTTGGAAGTTTCGACACAAGTTTCTAAATTGATTCTGCAGCGATCCATTAAAATCGTACAACTAATTTTAAAACAGTTTATCCAAAAAAGATCATGATACCACGGGGCTTTATTTTTGTCAAAGGTTATCCTGAGGCATTTTGTTTACAGTAAACGCTTTAGTTTTAAAGCGGTTCTTGAACTGATTCTGAAAATTTTGGCTCTCTTTTTCAAACTCCGATGCTTTCAAACATTTGGAAGAAGGTAGTAAAACTGATTTTGAAATGAAAATGATCGTTCATAACATAAAACAAGAAAATAGAGCCAAAATATTTTGCGTAAAGTAATGCTAAATTAGTCAACGAGTTGAATAGGAATTCATCGGACAAACGCGTTATCTGTCAATTTCACAGAATATTACTTTATCTATAGTTTCCATGGTATTTGAAATATGTACTTGGCTTCCGCTAGCAATTCAGTCTTTATAGAAATCACACGAAGGCTAATGACGTAATTCTATAATTTAATTTCTAGTTTCGTCTATCCAAAACGAGCGTTCTGATTGGTCGAAAAAAAATATTCATAACTCCATGAACAAAATTTTGAGCACGCAACGATTTTGTATGCATCCGCACAAAATAGTCCCGTACAAAAAGGTAACACAGTTGGTAAAGATTTTGCTTTTTTCGCTCGATGCTATTAAATTATAAGAAATGAAGAGAATATTTTTTGTTTTCATGGAGGTATGAACCGAAAAAACTAATCACACAATGTATGAATCCGCTTCGCGTATTCATACAGTGTGATTAGGTTTTTCGGTTCATACCTCCATGAAAACAAAAAACATTCTCTTCATCTCTTAAATAAATTCCGATGTTTCAAAGTAGGGTATAATGCATATACTACATTAAATGAAATTTATAGTAGATCTTACATGAAGGAAGAACATTTACCGTGAAAATTATATGACTATGACTAACTATTTGAAAAGCAGACACTTTTCCTATATCAAATTTAATGGAAATATGTACAAGGGCCGCTTAATAGCGCTCATAACTGCATACTTACCTATCGGTGCCCAATGAACTTTGTGTCGTGACCTGATGCCATGGCCCTGAAAAAGTGTTAAGCAAAGCACCTTTCAAAAACATAGCTAAGTAATTGAATTGGTTACCAAAACACCAATAACTACCGAATGCTGTCAAGATCATTGCGATTTTTAAGCATAGAGAAAGTCGAGAGAGGACGAGGGAATACGAAGTGCGACAACGTGATATATCCCATTACGACGATAAGATCAAGAGGGTATCTGATATGCTAAACTTACTGTTGTATTTCATAGTGTAATTGACCAATCGTGGCTTTAAATGAAAGAATTAGTTGACCAATCAAATCATTCATTACGACCAGAAGTAAACTTTGAAACTCGATATTGACTCATTTTTTTTTGAGACCAAAACGTCGTAACAATAGCTTATGCAAGCTGTAGTTACGGCGTTTTGGTCTCCAAATAATTACTTTACTGTTTTGTTATATGTAATTGACTATAATTTTGCAAAATTTTGAATTGGAACTTCCTGTTGGAGTCAGTGGGGGAGGCAAGCAGAGACAATGGACTGGGCCAGCGAACCGTAAATTATCGACGTTATATCGATGACGTAATGGTGATCAGTAGTTTGAATATATCGATAGTAAAACATATAAGGAATATTACAACAGTGTCTTTTTCTATTTGTTGTTATCGTGTTCGAGAATCGTGTGTAGGTATTTTTTATTGGATGAGACCGAATATACTTTTAAATAATTTAATTTCTAGTTTCGTTATCAAAAACGAGCGTTCTGATTGGTCGAAAAAAATTATTCATAACTCCATGAACAAAATTCTGAGCACGCAGCGATTTTTTATGCTTCCGCACAAAATAGTCCCATACAAAAAGGTATCAAAATTTGTAAAGCTTTTTTTTCGGTCGATGCCATTAAATTATAAGAAATGAAATGAATATTTTTTGTTGTCATGGAGGTATGAACCGAAAAACCTAATCACACAATGTATGAATCCGCTTCGCGTATTCATACAGTGTGATTAGGTTTTTCGGTTTATACCTCCATGAAAACAACAACAAAAAAAAAAAAATCTCTTCATCTCTTAAAGGTAGGTATCGATGTTTTTTTCATTTCACAGATTTTTATTACTTTTATTTCCTCTCATATAGTGTTTGAATACAATATGCCGCAAAGTATTTTTGCAAAAATTGGAGGTCGCTTATCAGAAAAAAGCAGGGTATTTCCCTAATAGCCTACGTAGGCTATAAATCTATTTTTAGATCAATCCGAGACAGTTGCGAAGAATATAGGACATTCACGTGGCGCGAATAACCGTTGGAACCTTGCGTTTGGTTTAAATTACATCAAACCAACGTAATCGTTACGTCATCAGGGGTTATGTTCGCTAGCCGGTCTGTAAAGATCAATCTAAAACTGTCGTAAGCGTTATTACGAATCGAAATACTTACCGTATTTTTGCGCTTAGCCTTTCGTGTGACATGATTTATGACATTGGCTGTTTCGCTAGTAAATTTGTTACCTTTATTTGACTTTTGGTCATATGCAAATCAGGTCATTCGATGTCGACAGCCGAACTCCGTGATATCTAAAAATAACCTGGAATTCCGCTGAACCTTTCCGATATAACTACAAAAAGCCACTTTAGGTCTATTAGATTACCACCAAGACAATACCTGACCTAACTTAAAGTATTAAATGTTCGTTTGAGTCTATTTTTCGGCACTTAGTAATTTTTTCTTATCTAGGTTTCAGAAACATCGATACCTTCCTTTAAATGTTTCTAGTAAAATATATACATTCCTCGCAGAAAAAATCGGGACATGTCAGAAAAATCCGTATCTATTAGTGTTATTCTATTGATGACGTCATATTGCGAATAAACGTATTCAGAAATTTAAAAGGAAGGGAAACAAATGTAGAAATAAAGATTTTTTTTTCGTCGAATTTATTTAACAAAAATATAGGTATATAATGAATAGAATATCATGTTACGATTACGACATTTTGTATGTGCTTCCCGCTGCAGAGGAACATTTGATATTCCTGTCGACCTTTTCCTCGTGAAATATAAATTTAATATAATTTCCTCCCCAACTCAAAGCAAATACAAGATGTTGTATCGTAGTTGAAAAGGATAAAGATACTAAAGAAGAACGGTGTGCTATTAAGTGGTCCTTTTTCAATACTTAATGAATTAATGTCGCTGAAGCACTTTGTAGACAAAATAACATACAAACACACTCGCACACAATTGTTAGTAGCTATAACCTATAATAAAACTAAATCAAGATTAATTTTGTCTAAAATAAGTACTTTAAGTTTCATAATCAAATAATTTAAATTTTAGTTTCGTGTATCAAAAACGGGCGTTCTGATTAGTCGAAAAAATATTCTCCATGAACAAAATTTTGCATGCTTCCTCACAATAAAGTTTCATACTAAATAGTATCAAGTTTTTAAAAAGCTTTTCTTTTTTTCGCTCGATGCGATTAAACTATAAGAAATGAAGAGAATATTTGTTGTTGTTGTTGTTATTTTCTTCATGGAGCTATGATTCGAAAAATCTAATCACACTTATGGGTCGATTATCGTAGACCTATGTGGGATAGCAGCTGGGGGCTAAAATGGATGTAATGGTAGTACTGGTGTGAGAAATACCAGGATTCCGTTATGAGGTGCTCCAGCCGCCGCGATATATTGAAAGATCGTTGAAAGCGGCGTAAAACCCAATTCAAACAAACAAATCAAAATCCAGTTAGTCAAGCCAAATCTTAGAAGGGCCTACCTTGCAGTCTATACTCTGTGCAAATAACTTGAAAGTATTTGTTAAGCATATTTTTGTTATGCTCCCCGCACAACCGCCGCGCTGTGTATCAGTCCGACCGACCGTCCGACTGTCTGTCATTCCGTATATGTCCGAAACCATTTCTCCACAACCATTGGACCAAATTGGATGAAACTTCAACTTTTGCTGATATTTCCAAGACATTCATTTCTTAATTGCTAATTTAAGGAATGATTGTTCACACTTTGTTAATAATCAAATGTCCTAGACCATTCATGATTTGCAAAAATGTTATGGGAAGGGGAGACTTATATTATAGTTATATGTTTCTTTGTGTCAATCTTTCATAAGTCATTTCTCCTAAACCCCTTGACACAGTTGGATTAAACTCCGTACATAGCTTTCTTGGAATATGAACCAGATACTCCTTTCCTAGTTTCAATATTAACGGATCGCTGGACCTGCCATTTGAGCTCCGACAAGAAGTTCGAATTCGATATAAAACGGCGTTACTCGCAAAATTTATGAACGTGGCATGTTAGAAAAATGTAACATGGAAAGCTTGGTTGGTGGTCTAAACGTCGTAAATTTAGCCTGAAAAACTGCAGTTACGACTTTAAAGTAGCTTAACCAACAACAAGAGGCCAATGAGGGCCTGAGACGCTCTACCGGTTATCAAGTTTTCCGTTAGAGAAATATGATATTTAAGGAAGTTAATTGCTTAAAGAAGAATGCATAGAATGAAAATAACGAATTCGACTTTATCCCCTTTATCATTTTGAGCAACAATTATTAAGGCCACTTTTCCCGTGTTCATTGACAGATCCACTTAATTTTCAAGGGGAAGTTTCCTTATGACCCTAATATCATACTATGGAATTTTCATCAGAATCCGATAATAATTGTGGACTTTATCAATTAATCAGGATTTTTTTGAGTGAAATTCCATAAGGCCCATTTTCCTGTGTTTTCTCATGAATCCGTTTCATTTCCGAAATGAACTTTCCGTACGACCATGCAATAGTCCTCTGTGAAAGTTTAAAGACAATCTGATGATAATTGTGAACTTAATCACATAAACAAGAATATTTTGAACGATAATATGTAAGGCCCCTTTTCCTGTGTTTCTAATGCCACAATTTTGAGGATAATCCCATTAGAACTGTGGACTGTATTGTGTTAACGAAGACGAATCAGTATAATCGTTCAGTGAAAGTTTGAAGAGTATTGTTGAAAACTGTGGACTCTAGCGTGTTAACTATTTTTTTTATCAATTTTTTCCCCTTTCCCGTGTTTCCTTGACGGATTATACCCAATTTCAAAAGGAACGATCCTTTTGATGGAACAATTATTCTGTGAAAGTTTAAAGAGAATCCGATGGAAACTGTGCACTCCAGAGCGTTAACGAGGATTTTTAAAATTAAATTTTCAAAAGGCCTCCTTTCCCGTGATTCTGGGCGGATCAGACCCAAAATCGAAAGGAACGATCCTGATTATGGTACAACCATCCCGTGAAAGTTTATGTTGATGAAAACTGTGGACTCTATCGCGTAAACGATGATTTGTCAATTAATTCTTTATTATGCCCTCTTTTTCCGTGATTTTTATGTATCTGACCAAATTTCGAAGGAAACGGTCCTTATGATGGTACATTTATTCTGACGAAGTTTGAAGAGAATCCAATGAAAACTATGGACTCTATCGCGTAATCGAGGATTTTTAATATATTTTTTTAAATAAATGTTCATAAGGCTCTGTTTCCCGTGTTTCTTGACGGATCTGACCCCATTTCTAAAGGAACGATCCATGATGATACAATCATTCTGAGAAAATTTGAAGAGAATTGGATGAAAACTGTGGAACGAGGATCCATTAAATAAATTTTAATAAGGCCCCTTTTCCCGAGTTTCTTGACGGGTCATACCAAATTTTGAAAGGAACAATCCTTAAGATTGTACAATCCGATGAAAACTGTGGACTCTATCGCGCAAACAAGAAAAAGTAAAAGACGGACACAGGGATGCCGGACGGGAAAAGCCATTGCTATTGCATTTCTGGCCCTCGGCCAGTTGAGCTAAAATCGTTTCAAGAAAGGTTGGTAAATGTAGAAATTAAAAGTAGGTATCGATGATTTTATCATGTCACAGATTATAATTATTCTTATTCCCTTTCATACACTATTAGAATACAATATTCTGAAAAGTAGTTTTGCGAAAAGCAGAGGTCGCTTATCAGAGAAAAACATGGTACTTCCCTAATCTACAATTAGATCAACCCGAGAAAGTTTCAAACAATAAAAGGTCATCACGTGGTGCGAACGCATTTAAATAGAAATACATCAAACCAACGTCATCGTTACGTCATCAGGACTTATGTTTGCTAGCCGGTCTTAAAATCTATATAGATCAGTCCTAAACTGTCGTAAGCGTTTTTACGAATATTAACACTTACCGTAGTTTATCGTTAACCATTTCATGTGATATGATTTAAGACGTTGATTGTTTCGCTAATAAATTGGTTGTCTTCCGTTGACTTTGGGTCGTATGCAAATGAGGTCATGCGATGACGACACTCGAATTCCGTGATATCTATAAATAACCTGGAATTCCGCTGAACCTTTCCTGTATAGCCACAAAAAGCCACTTTAAACCTGTAAGATTATTGCCAAGACGATATCTGACTCAAATTTAAGTATCAAATGTTCGTTGAATCGAATGTTTCGACACTTGGCAAATCTTTTAGCCAAGGTCTGAGAAACATCTATACCGCCCTTTAGAGGTAGGTATCAATGTTTTTGATTTGAATTAGTTTTATTTCCTCTCATATACTATTTGAATATAATATGCCGCAAAGTAGTTTTGCAAAAATCTGAGGTTGCTTATCAGAAAAAACAGGGTATTTCCCTAAAGGTCTACGTAGTCTATTAATCTATTTTTAGATTAATCCGAGACAATGCGAAGATTATAGGGAATTCACGTGGCGCGAATAACCGTTGGAACTTTGCATTTCGATGGCTCAGCGCGAAAGGGTTGTAACTAGGTTTTACAAAATTTTACAGGAGAGACAAAAAACTAATTATTTTTGTCAATGATGAATTTTATTTACTGAAAACATAAATATGAACTAAACACGATTAAAACAGTCATTTCAAAATATTTTGTCCAAGAAAGAGTATTTTGACAAAAGTTTGAGTTACAACCTTATTCCCTCTCAAAAATGGATATTGTCTCAATTTTTTCAGTGTGAAACGGTTGTAACTCCAAGTTACAACCCTTTCACACTGGATACAATATTATATTCAAGACCTACTGAAATTAAATATTTTAGACGGTATCAAACTAAAAGAAGAGAATGCAGATGGTAATCATAAATTCAGTGGAAATGGTGCAAAGTCCTCAAATTGGGTAGATAAATATTGTGGGAAAAGGAGAAATTGCTCTACACGAGCAATTTCTCTTTTTGTACGTCTTGAAAGACATTATGTCAAAGGATAAATTTTCTTGAATTTTACATCATTTATGATATTGTTTTACAGCTCATTTGATAAATTCCAGATCAAAATCGAATTTCATAAAGTAAGTCGTATTTTCAACGATTATAAATGATGTTGATGATGTTTAAAACATTGTGGACAATGGGAAAAAAGCTCATTATATAAGTCAACCACAGTAGAGATTATAAGTTTTTTAACCTAAGCCTGTTTCAAGCCTAAAAATGCACAAAACAAATCTTATACTTGGTTGTTGAGGAACAAAAAACAAAGAAACATACTAACAGTAATGCACTAATTTACACAATGGCTTATTCATGTGGCAACAAAAGACAAAAACTGTGATGAACTCTTGGAATAATTTGCTTCTGACATAACTTGAGCAAATCATGATATTTATCTTTTGAGACTTTATGACTGTCTCATTTATTTAGAGGTTGAAGATCAATTCTTGTAGGCAGAGGAATATCTCTTAGACACAGTTTTTCAAAGAGATCAACAACAAGTACTTTACCATCATAATCAGTTTGATACTGATACTGATTTGAAAATTCAGCTGTTAAAGTCAACACCTTAATTTTTTGCCAATATACTTTTGTATTTCACTATTATTGTCAAAATTCTTTATCAATTGTGCTAGATTTTTGAAATCATAGAAGTCTGCATGACTTAATTCATGCACAATGTACGGCCTTTTAGGCCTTGCTGAACGCATAACAGGAGCCCACTGTGAGGTGATGTAAATCTTGACATTTTTGGGTGCATTTTCTATTGTAGCATGAATAGCATCTCCCTTATTTTTGGTATGACCCTTTTCCATGTATTTTTTGTGTAATGCTGCTAAGTTTAAACTTTTGCAAACAATACCACAGCATAGTTAGAAAAAATCTATTTTTATTTTGGGATGCACAGTTGTCAGAATAATATATAAATTTCTTCTTTCCTTTCTTTGACATAGTTTCAAAGAAGATTAATAAGCATGTGGCAATTTCACAGGCTCCTCTGCCAGCCATTGCTTCATTCCAAACAAAGCAATGGCCGTCAGCTGAATCCATATCATAAATTGTGAAATCATAAGTATTAAATCTTCTTGAATAATATAAGCAAGACTCAAATGGGTGATGGGTCAATAACACCTCTTCCAAGTCAAAGCAGCAAACTACAACATCTTTATCAATATTTTTCTTTGCCATTTCTTTATCTTTGGATTTATTTAAACGTGCAAGTTCTTTGTTTCTCAGGTGGCTTTCAAACATGGCTTTCATTTTAACTTTTTAATCCTGACATGCATTATCAAAAGACACACAGACATCAGATTGATCTTTCAGTGGCTTATGAAAAGCTAGGTTAAATTCATTATTAAAGATGTCAGTGTAAACATATTTACTGACAGGCATGGAGTTTATACATATGCAATATTCACAATAAAGCCTATACAATTTGGCCTGGTTCAAATTTGGAGGGAGATATTCCTTTTTGGTGTCTTTGCGACAGTAATGACTAGTGACCTTCTCTAATGTAGATATATGTTCTCGTACAATCTTTAATTGAGTTTCGGGAGTTTTATTTGGTCTATTTTTATACAGCCCCTTTTGTCATCTTCACACACTCCAAATATTGTTTTCTTAAATGTTGTAGACACCATCTTATCAGATATACCTAGAGTATTTAAGAAAAAAGTTTTCCAGACTCTAATGTCTGGCTGAGTATGTATGTTTGGATTTTGTGGAGGAGTCCATTTAATGGAAAATTGTCTTCTACTGTTCTCTACTGAAATTTGCTTTTTAGTTTCCCTGTTGGAAAACATTTGCAAAAATTGCCCCTGGTTATTTCACCAAGTTGCCAGAAATAATGAAAAATCTTTTCTCTCTCAGACTCTTTAAAATTAAAAGAGCATTTTAATCTGCATGTAGGTCCACATGTTCTTTTAAGTTTACCTGGAGACTTTTCGTTTCCAAATTTATCAATATAATTCAGACCTGAATTACATCTCCTTTTAGGTACTGTTCTCTTCCATTTTTCAATTTTTTCTTTCTCTTTCTGCATCTAGAAATTTCATCAGTGCATAAATTAACTTCAGTGCTTTTGTTCTTTTCTTTTTCAATGTTCTCACCCTGATTGGTAATAACTGAAAGGGGAGCCCTGGCATTTTTTTTGTCTTACATAACAAGCCAATGGGATATTGTCACTGTCTGAGTCTGATTCAGAAGTTGATACTTGGCAAGGGTGATAATCTGAATAATCAGCATTATCACTTTCACCAGTATCAACTTCTTTGTCACTGTCACTTGAATCTACTGGGTTGTTACTATGATGAAGTTGATCAAACACATTTTCATCAATAGTTTGCAAAAATGAGAAACTATTCTCTGTATCTGCAATACCATTTTCAATGATTGAACTATCTAAATCACTGAAATTGTCTAAATCAGAAACAGAGAAAACTTCTGAGAGACTTGGAGATGCATTGATAGCTTTAGTCACTAATTCCTCAGCTTTAAACATTCTACATGCATATTCCCCCTCTGACATTGAGTCAGACCCAGAGAAATCAGACTCTGATTTTGACTCACTGTCAGAGCAAGAATCGGTTTTAAAGACTGGCTTAAACGGTGTTGTCTCAAATAAGAATGATTGGTCCAATAGTAGAGACTTTGCTAGGTCTTGAAAAAAAAACAACACAATGTTTTTAAATCAAATGAAACTGCTTAAACAAGCTTTCCCATCAGGACATGATAACCCATTGCATCCTCTACTGTGTGAATCGAAGAAGAAGTACTGTCCATCACAATGCATGATTGCTGTGGTATAAAATGGGACATGTCTCCCCATTGTAAATAAACATGCAGTTTCATTGTTAAGGGCACACTGGAGAGCATCATATAATGAATATAACAGTCCTTCAGTCTTTCAATCAACCATACCATTAAAACTAGGGCAAAGGGTTGCAATAGAATCTGGTAAGTCTTGATGAGTGAGATATATCACTGCATGATTTTCTAGAGTCATGTAAAGATCATCACCAGTAGCAAGTATGAAATCAAGAAATTTTGTGTTCCACAATTTTGGCTTGACTTTACTGGACTGTATGATTGCAGTAGCAGCATTGGCAACACACTGGCGCCCAGAGCCCTTAAACTTTCCATGTCCCTGATGCACAGATGCCTGGATTATCATTTTAAATCTGGAACATAATGGAAATAATATTTCGAAAATTACTCAAACTTGACCCCTTCTCAAAAGATAAATTCTAGAGTCTCTCAAATTGAAAGAGATATTGCAGGGGAAAATCAAAATCTGATACTTTACTTATGAACTTTGGTTCTCTGATAAGATTGAATACATTGTGGAAAAAGAGAAATTGTTTGTTATGTGCTATTTCTTCTTTTCCCTCGGTGTTTTCTAAAGATATCCACAGCAGACATGTAATGCCTTCAGGCAATGTTGTGTGGAATCATTGTGGGTAAAGAAGAAATTGTTTCTATCCAACTAGAGACTTTCTGTCCACCATTATTAGATCTAAAAATGTTGACTGCAAGTCCTTTCGTGTTTGAAGGGTAAAAAATTGTTGTTTGGTAGACTTTCAGGAAAGTGCAGATAAGATCAGACTGCAAGAAGTTTGATCATAAATGAAGCTGTTCTCTAGCTTCTTTTAACAGTTCTATGATAGATCGATATGCCTCTTCAAATATTTAATTGTAATGGCAACATCTTGAGTTGCAAACATAATCTTAAAGAAACTTAACACTTTTCCCATACAACAAAATTTTCAGACTGGTCCAAACTGAAAGTACTAGCAGATGACAAAATAAACGTAACTCAAAACTTGAAATTCCTACAGTGTAGGAAACATAGTGGGAGGAGAAAATGCTGGTTAGCTGGTAACCAGCATTTCCTCCTTTTCCCACAATGTTTTCAAAAGGATTTTTTCTTAGGATTGTGTGGTAAAGAGTTAAAGAAGTTATTTCCTTGATTTTGTATGACCAGAACATCTATATCATGGCTGGTCAGAGTACCCTGCAGAGTTTTCCCAGTTTTCCCTGTAACCTTGTTATTATAGGTTTGCTCTTTACTAAACAAAATATTTTAGACTCTTCTAAAATTTCAAATTTAGTAAAAATAACAGAAAATTTTAAAATACAGTAGAGGACATAGATCTAGTGGGAAAAGGTTGAAGATCTAGAGAATTGGATCTACCTTTGAATGAAGTATCATTCCTCCAGAGGTTTTGAAAAATATCTGTATTTACTAGTTCATCATAATAGGGATCTATGTAAAAATTCTATACATTTCTGGAATTATTTCCAGGTCAAAACACTATCTACGGTTCCATGTAGATTTAAATAATTGTTTAGTACATGTCTGCAGATAGATAAAGGAAATATTGATTATACAATACACTATCTTCTTTTTATCAGGTTAGTTGTAGCATCATATAATAAGTGCAGTATCTTAAAGTTCAGCGTGAAAGGGTTGTAACTTGAGTTACAACCCTTTCACGTAAACACCCAAGACCAATTTGAGTTACAACCTTAGGACAAATTTTAAAATATAAGAATTTCTGACAGTTTCCCAGATTTCTCTTTTTTCAGGTTATGTATCAATGTCTTTGCATTCATTTTATGCAAAAAAAGTGAATTTTGAAAAAAATCATAGTTACAACCCTTTCGCGCTGAGCCATCGATTTAGTTTAAATTACATTAAACCAACGTCATCGTTACGTCATCAGGAATTATGTTCGCTAGTCGGTCTATAAAGATCAGTCCAAAACTGTCGTAAGCGTTATTACGAATATAAATACTTACCGTAGTTTTGCGCTTAGCCTTTAATATTACATGATCTAGGATATTGGCTGTTTCGCTAGTAAATGTGTTACCTTCATTTGACTTTGGGTCATATGCAAATGAGGTCATTCAATGTCGACAGCCGAATTTCGTGATATCAAAAAATAACCGGGAATTCCGCTGAGCCTTTCCGATATAACATCAAAAAGCCACTTTAGGTCTATTAGATTACCACCAAGACAATACCTGATCTAACTGAAGGTATTAAATGTTCGTTTGCGTCTATTTTTCGGCACTTGGTATCTTTTTCTTATCTAGGTTTCAGAAACATTTATCCTTTCATACACTTTTTTGATAAAATATTCTGAAAAGTAGTTTCGCGAAAATCAGAGGCCGTTTATTAGAATAAAGCTGGGTATTCCCCTAATAGCCTGCGTAGGCTGTTAATCTATTTTTAGATTAAGCCGAGACAGATGAAATGAATATTGGGTCATCCACGTGCTGTAATCCCGCATTCAGTTTGAATTTCTCTCTTTCATTTTCCACAATGTTTTGTACCAAGTTATGAAAATGTCATCAACTAAATTCATCATCTTAAACATTTTCCAATTGGACCAGCTTAAATTATGTTTCCTGGCAATGAATTAAATACTCTTTTTTCAGTTTTAAATCATCTACCAACTATACAAGTCATTATTAGCTGCAAGTCTAGATGCAGGGGAGATAGATCACTAATTTGACTTTTTTACAAAATAATGTGTTGTCTCCCTTCGGCTATCAATAAATACAATATAACAATTACACACTTAAGGTAGACATGGAGAAAACCCCTACTCATATAAGCCGTATTTTTACACGAATCAAAATAAGTTTATGGAATTAACTAGACCTTGATGCAAAATAAAATGAAATTAAATGAACTGTTTGAGAGAAAATGATATTTAAACTATATTTATTTATTTATCCTCCTCGTGGGAGACAAATGGAAAACAGACAAAAGTATTTAGAACTTATAAGAAAAAAAAAAGATTGAAAATGATACAAGGTATATAGATCAAAGAAGGCTACAACATATTTTCAAACTGTAATCCGGGGATATGCAATGTCTTTATTAGGAATTCGGTGACTCTTCTGCGCACATTAATATGTCATATTGAACGGTCCCTACGGCATCACAATCAAAGTTAAACAAACTGCGATTGAGATTTCTCAGAGACCGGTCTATGCACTAGTTTAACGATTCAGTTCCATGATAGACTGTACATACGAAAATGTATTTCGATATAATTCAACACATTGAAATTCAGCTATGTCTTCAAGGTTTGCACCTAAAATGGCATATGTGAATTGTTTGTTGGTTAAATTCGTGAAAAGAGTAGCTAACTGTGTTCCATATTGCATCTCTATTTTTTGCATTAAACTGTTTTTATAAAATGATAATTCACTGCATTCTGAAATTCTATGCACGTACACATTTTTGTAGTATTTACTACACAAGTGACACTTTCCTGTGACCCGAGCCGTCTTTTCTGTCCAAATACTAGCAATGAATCTTGCTAATTTCCTATCCCGCGGATCTTTACAAAACTGCCATACGATAGCGGGTTGAATATCAACGTGGATGTTCTTAAACATTTCGAAGTCTGCACTCATTTCTAATCTTTGAGACCATAGACTTTTCTCTAAATCAAAAACTTTTCCCTTAATATCTTTTTTCCAGCTATATTTAGAGGGAGTCGGTTCATTTAGAGTGAATGTCGACAGAATATCCGTTAAATTGTATTTGTACAAGATAGCGCAAATGTCCGGGATAAAACCTTTCATACGTGTACTATTGCTACTAATATAGGAGAATAATCGTCTCGTAAATATTTGCCGAGTAACACAATCGAGTGGGAGAGAAGCTATCTTTTGAATAAAACGCAATTTTTGTAATTCGACTTCGCTTGATAATCTATTAAGACCAAGCATAGATTCGCACATATCGGAACGAGTCAGGTTTGGAAATCTCTGGACAGATTTAACTATATAATGCTGTGTTCGATTGATACAATCTAAATCGTCCTTTTTCAAGTCGTTCCACAGTTCGCTTCCAAATAAAATCGACGGTCGTATAACCTTTTGATAAATACTCGCCAGCGTTAAAGGGTTGAGTAATCCGGGATCTAAGCCATAGCCTGTAAGTGTTTTATACGAAATTTTACCCTTTTTGCAACGATCTTGTACTTTTGCTTTACAATTTTTATCATAACCTGAATGAACGATCATTCCAAGGTGAGTCGATTTTTCACACTGCTTTAGCCGATTTCCTTTAAATGTAGCTTCAAATGGAAGGGAATATTTACGGTACGAAAATGCCATTATGCAAGACTTTTCAACATTGATTTCGAACTTAAATCTTTTGGCATATTTTTCAACAATATTCAATTGATACTGTAAACCGTAAGGACTGGTTGATAAGATCGTGATGTCGTCTGCTAATGTCGGGTTTCCGGTAAGAATACTGCCAACTTGTGCCCCATACCCCGAGCTTTCTAGCTTATTCAGAAGTTCATTTATATAAATAATGTAGTAGAATCCCGACAGAACACCTCCTTGTCTAACGCTTCGCTTGACGTTGATAGGTGATGACGTCATACCAGAGAGCTTAACGTAAGTTTTAAGATCTTTATAGCAATTACGTAATGTGCGCCATAATTTTAGATCTAGCCCTGTATCTAAAAGTTTAGTAAATAATGCGTCGTGCCATACGGTGTCAAATGCACCTTTTATGTCTAACTGCGCTAAGTACACATTACTTCTTTGTTCCAGATTGTGATAAATAGTTTCTTGTAAGTTGAAACCCGCAGTAATACAACTAAGGCCTTTCTGAAACCCATTTTGTTGTTTGTTTATGCTATAGGGATAACACATGCACGCACGCAAGCACCACGGACACGACGCCATGACAATATCTCGCTGGCCTTCGATCAGTGGAGCTAAAAAGCAAAATGATTTCTTGACGACTTAAATATCGTAACGACGGGTTTGTCGCAAAACTAACAAAATGGTTAATACAAATGTCGGCCAATGTTGGAGTTCAATGTTTACTTCCAGTCTAAATGAAAGATTCGATTGGTCGATTTGTTCTGTGATTTGCATACGAGACCGGTCAATTGAGTGCAGTTTAATATCAATTCTTAAGTTGTAAACATAAAAGTTTTTTCCTGCAAAGTGTTAATTAGTACACATACTAATTAAAGCTGATCAGGCGACTCGGATTCTTGAGCTTTTTATCTGTCACCTGGCCTTTTCAATTCTCCACATCTCATGTTCGTTAATAAATAGATTCTCTTGAGGGTCTGTTTAGCTTGAATCTGCTGAGTAACCTTTTTTAAATCTTTTTGTTTTTGAGTTTAGAAACATTGATGATAATGATTTGTGTTAAGATATGCGTCCTCAAAGGAAGGCTCATTGTATATTCCTTTATCAGCCTAACCATATTAATTCATTTCATTTCGAGTAATAACTTAGACAGCGTACCTCGTCTTCACAACAAAACTGTTCTTCTGAACAAGTGTTTATGTTATACTGTTCATTTAATAGAAGTTTCACATCAAATTTTGGCCGAAACATTAAGTTTTTCAACTCTTAAATATTTCGTTTGTTTCAATACGTAAAATTGGAAGAAAAACCTAATTACATTGAACAGTTGTTTCGGAAAATGGCAGAAATTGCTTAGGAAGGACAGATAGATTAGAGATTCCAGTGCTGAAAAGAGTCATTATTCTATGTGTTTGATATGCAATTGCCAATCAAAGAATCATCGACCAATCAAACCATTCAATAAGAACGGAGTCGAACTTTGAACTTTTGCATATCTATGTGACAAACGCCCCACTATCTAATTTACGGATTGCGGCTGTCAATAAAAAAATCGCCCAATCAATAAAACAATTCATTTAAACCGGAAGTGAGCGGTGAACCCATTGGTTTTGTGATTTGAGCCTTATACCTTATTCAAACTGTAGCTACGACGTTTCTGTCCTTAACCAACTATTTTACTTTCTTCTTACATGCTGCTGACCATATATTTTGCAAAATAACGCCATTAAATATCAAAGTGAAACTTCCTGTCGGAAATAAGTGGGCGGGGCCAGCGATATGTCAATTACTGCACAATATCGCTGATTAATGTGTGGAAAAGGTGTAATTTAAAATATCTTAGGAAGGGGGTGTTGTTAACTTCATGCAAGAAAAAAGAGGGAATATTGTGTTACGATAGCCACACAACATCTTGTAATTGATTTGGCTGTATAGGAAAAGTTTGATATTACACGAGACAGGAGGTCAAATTCCGCTTTCAAAACATAATTTTACCTTATTACAATTATAGCACTAGTATTGAAGCAACTTTAAAGATCTTTGAATTCCCGGTTGCTTCTTTTGGTTTAACTTAATTTCTAAACGTGTATTACAAGAGTCGTTATTATACACGTAGCTGAAACAATCTGCAATTACGACATCTTGGTACCCCTCCGGAGAACGTTTACAACGAAATGGCTCATATCTTCATCTACACTGCAATTACAAACAACAACATAACATGTCATTTGAACACATGTATGTAGGTAGAAACGGTCATGATAAATGTTTTGTTAAAGACAAATTGTCATTAAAACACGAGGCAGCTGTTGAGTGCAAAATAACTTCGTCTGCTTTCATAAACTAAACGACCAGGCTCTCAAAGGAATGATTGCTTCTATACATACAATCCCTTAACTTTCAGCGCCTTTTAATCTTTCTTTAAACATAAGGCTAGAAAAAGAAGGCAATAATATTGTCAAAACTTTCCTTTGATATTTTAAAAGTCACTTTTGTTTTTACACACTCATGACAGGAATAGTCTTACGTTTTATCGATAAAACAGGAAAACCAACAATTTAACGTTACAATATCTATTTTGTAAATTGTGTTTTAGTTACGTAATGCCAATAGCGTCCCCTGTTTGACATAATTCCCTCCAGAAAACATAACTCATGTTCATGTTATATCTACCTCGGTAGAAAAGTCTATTCAATGGTTTCACTGGCCTGTCTGTGCTAGTCTGCGGTTTTTCTGACTTCATTCTCTTGATCTACTATTAAGATATTCCAACCAAGAACATTCAAGTACAATGTATTTGTCACTAAACTAATGTGTAATGTTAAATAAATAGTTGACAAGCATCAAGGAAGTTCACCTTTCAGAAATCTGTTGTGGTCGTGATATGGGCTAATACAGCGTTGTCATAAAGACAATTCAAAGAGTCTTTATTGTAGATGGATATGTACACGTGGTACAATTTTTACTATAAAACGACGAGTCCGTTGGGGAACAAGCCATCTTCAACTTGGAAGTTCTGAAAAATCCTGCTTCGTGAAAGTCGTTCCGAGGTAAGAAGTTAAGTTTATTCTTCTGTTTGTGTGTTGCTTGTTTTTATATCTTTTAATGTTACCTATTTTAGGCATATATAATATTTAGGCTTCAATATACATGTTAAAAGTACCAGTTAAACTTTTTGATTTGCCATAAATGCATTGTAAGAAAGAATGAAGCGTGGTGTTTATATATATATATACAGATATATAATATATACGGAAAAAAGTGTTGGTCCGCATCGACCGACACAAGTAAATACAAGTGTAAAATATAACAATTTGGCTTCACGTGCATATAATAACGGTATTAAATAAAATCTGCAAATAACAAAATGTTTCGGTTATCTCGTTTTATTCTGAGAAATGTGTCTATTTCCGAAATTCGTAATCCGACAAAATAATACACATGTAAAGCGCCAGTAATGGAACTTCGTCTTAATTTTGTTTCTCGGAAATGTTTGCTAATTAGATGATAACTTTTAACCAAAAATTCGGATTTAAAGATTGCTCGTACATTTCAAACGGTACCGGCAAACAAAATGTCTATTACCACCGAAGTCTGGTAATCGTGTTTTAATTCGCCGACATCTATTGATTACGGACTAAAATGAAATTCTTTATCGATGTATGCTCAATTCAATCGCTCTATGAAACTGTAATAGTCAGCTGTCAAACAATATGGCAGGGTGAGAGCTTATTAATTTACATTAATTCGAAGTCAGTCTCGCCAATATATTCACGGATAACGTGATCCGATTGGCCATAAGCGTCCACATACGACACGCTTACCGCTTTCGGCGGCCCGAGAATAGTCATCGTCAATTCCATTTGTTAATGGTCTGCTAAATACTTGTAAACAACTGAGAAGTTACACCATGAAGCGTGGGACGCGTGACCTAGAAAAGGTTGCCGTCCGGCGGAATCCTTTGATTGGCTTTTTTTTGTCGTCCGATTTGAAAAGTTGTCGTCTCAGACGACAGTATTGTCGTTTCCGAGACCCATTTGGACAGTCCAAATATTCCATTTTCTAGACATTCATGACATTTGTCTCCACATTGTTCATGGGTAATGATAAAAATTCAATTTTAGTTTTGCCTTTTAAGATTTAAGCATTTAGAATGATTGAAATTTTCTTATCATACTTCCATGCATAAAATATTGAACTCGTACCTATTTGGTATGCCTCTACACAATTCTCAAAATAACTACAACAACACGTATAATTAGTATTATTATTCTTTCTTTTTCAAGTACCAACGTTTCGGCATACGCCTTCTTCAGAGTACATAATCTACACAAAATAGACCGATAAACTTTTATTTGAAGCTAGAGAAACATTTTCTGTGTTTTGCTTGATGGCATTAAATTATGAGAAATGTGGATATATTTTTGTTGTTTTGTTTTCATTGAGGTAGGAACTTAAAGAACTTATCGCACTTGCTATATATATGAATCCGCTCAGCGTATTCATACAGTGTGGTAATTTTTTTTAGGTTCGTACATCAGTGAAAACAAAAAATTGTTCTGTTCATTTCTTGATGAAATCACAAAGCCTGTTGCCTTTCAGTAAAACAGAACACAATAGACGAGAAAATTCAATGTTGCTCTATGTGAGTTTACATTTTTCAAATAACAGGTACAGTACCAATGATGTTGATGTTTAGTTGTGGATTTCTTCTTCTGGCAATCAATGCTGCATTCGGATGTTTTCCCGATGATGCGCTGCAATTTATCGATCTAGTAGGAAGACCCTGTGAGTCTGGTCGTTTGAGCATCACGTATGGTATTCAAGTGGGGTGTGGAACACACTTGCCAGCTTCTGCAACAAGCTCTCAACCGATTGTCCAATATTTCAATGCAGACCTTGTAAGTTAAGAACCATGTAATATTCGCCAAACCATCGAAAATGCTTCATATTAATGTAGCCAATCTCGGACATCAAAGTTCACTTCCGCTCTAAATGAATTTATTGATTGGTCGATTGATTATTGATTGACAGCGGCGATTGGTCAACTGTTGTAATGTACATGTACATATCATGAATCCACTCCTGTACCGTGTTTGTCCGAAAAAAAATCCTTACGCTCGAAAGGGACAATAATGGAGGCATAAAGGTGTCGAACTTGGCCAGACTTACCATTTACCTCACGATGACGCTTTTTGACATTCTGTCGAAATATCATCATTTAAAACATTTTGAGAAAAAGAGAATTTGCTTCTAACACGCAACATCTCTCTTTGTCACAAGGTATACTACCTTGTTAGTACATATTGTCCAATTTCAGCGCAATTTGAAATTTCTTCAACTATTTTCAAGAGGGACAACTCTAAAACGTTGTTATCTGCTAGTGGGTTCATGTCTTCAAAAGATTTAAAAGGGTTAAAATCGAGACATTGCCTGATATTTTCACCATTTACACATGAGTGTGAAGTGAATGCACTGGGCAGCCTGGGCAGGGTCGTAGTGAATTTAGAATATTCACTGATCGTATGAAGAAGATTTTAGCAAGTAACTATCTAGAGAATGCATAGCGAAGACTCTGATCAGACTCTGTGGATGTATAGGCCGATTAGCGTCTTTACTTTGTACGCACGAGCTTCGGCTTCATGAAATATCAAAGTTTTCCTCCGCAATTCAAAGCAACCACAAGACGTATAATAATATTCCCTATATATTACATTGAGTGAAAATGCCGTCATAGTGTAGTTGGTAGCGCATTAGACTCCCAATCAATTATGGGTTCGTGGGATGTCATCGGTTCGATCCCCGGCGGCGGCACATATCCTTTCCGACATATGACTCTCACCAATGGGTGGATATTAGTAAACCTAAGTGGGGTAGATCCTGGAGGCGAGGAAAGGATGTAATGAAACAAAATAATGTAACAAATTAACCCAATACCGTACGACAACATTTTAGACTGGTCAGACAAATAAATATGTATATGAATTTGAAAGCTCTAGTTCAATTACCATACGACAACATTTTAGACTGTTCAGACGATTCAGTATGCAAATAAATTAGAAAGCAGTTATAGTATTGGAGTGAAAAGGTTTTGTCAAAAAAAGCGATGCTTTCCTTTTTATGCTAGTCGATTCCCTTTTTTTCAGCATATTTGTGTATTATAAGGAATGAGCTTAAAAAATTCCCTTCACGACCTAAATAAATATAAAAAAAACATACATACATATATCGGGTCCTTAACACTTTTTCAAATATTACACATATATAAAAGCAAACACATTCCTTTGTTTTTTTAATTGTGTGTTGTTTTTTTTTTTTTTTTGTTTTGTTTTTTTTTTACAAATCTCTATATCTCTTTCTTATTTTGCTCTTCAATTCATCCAAAGACAACCATACCCTTTACACAGGTCAAGAAAAAAGTTATGGGCTAAATATTGCAAAATGAAATTATTGCTTGTAAAATTTTCTACACGAAAAGTCTTAGATTTTTAAGAAGTCGTTAATTTAATTTTTCTTCCTCATCTTATCTTAATTTGGACTAGTGTAAAATTTTGTCCTGCGTTAATAACTTAATTCCTATTATAACACTCTTAAAAGACAGGTCACATAATTCATAACCGGAACGGTGTCTATCTTTACTCTCTTATTTCTTCGATTTTCAGAGTCGAACATACACTTTGTTGATGATACCTTCTGACGACTTGATGATAACTACTGTCGACGAACTCATCAATCTAAATGTCCGTCTTCAATGGGCGGTCACAGGAATTCAGGTTATGCTTTTTCTTTGATTTCACGTTAATCGCAAATATTGCATCGCTCTTGACACAGGATCAGTTCTCGGGTGTTGTTGTTGTTATTGTTTACTTGCTTTTATTGTATATATTTACAAACCCGAAAAATAGTTTAAGGCACAAGAACAAAACAGATATAGAATTATATAATAATGGAGTATGGCATATCTTGAAACTTTTCAATGCGCGAAAGATTCGACTCTGATCAGTCTGCACGTAGTCTGGTAATTTTACGCTCTTTCCACCTGTCATAAACAGTCATTAACGTTATATTTCCAACCGTTCACATTGTCGTAAAAAAATAGACATTGAGCAGCTTTGAGACTCACTCATGGTAATTGACGAATCGCTGGCCCCGCCGACAGCAATTACCGCTTAGATATCATACGCCGATATTTTGCAAAATATATGGTCAGTTAGACATACCAAAAACAAGATGTGTTTGTGAAACACTATGTCCCCGAAACGGGAATTCTTTAGAAACGGGTAAAGGGTTAAAATTTTGACCTTGACCTTGATGAAATGACCTTCCCCAGTTGCGCCAAATTGAGACCTATCTACATACCAAATATTAGCATTGTAACTTAATCAGGGTTGAAGTTATAGGAAAATGTTTAGTTGGCAGGTTAAGTTTTGCAGACAGACAGACGGACAGACGGACGGACAGACGGACAGACTGACACCGGTAAAACAATATGCCCCCGATCTTATCGATGCGGGGGCATAAAAAAGGTAAAATGGTAGGCCATCTAAACGTTGTAATTACAACTAGAACAAAATTAAGCTACGCCTCCTAAGTCGCCAAACCATCGGAAATGCTTCACATATATGTTAGTCAATGTCGAAATGCAAAGTTAACTTCTGGTCCAAATGATGATTTGATCGATCGATTGATTTCTTTATTGACAACACGATACGTTAACCAGAATGATGGCTGATCGTCTACAATTTAAGCTTATAATAAAGATTCTGATCGAATAGTGCGATTTCAAAGACTGATGGGAGTCTTTTATTTGCAAACATGAGTTAAAGTTCGGAATGTCATTTTTAAGAATCAAGTTCACTTTTTTCAGGGCTTTCAAATCCAGTCAGGCCATTTGCCTTCAAGCCCGATATGTAAGTACACATGAACACATAATCACACGTAGCTACATGCACCTTTAACAACCAAAATCTACGTCGGTTCATTTGAACTTTTGATCTAAAGGACCTTCTAGGATGTGTAAAGATCATAGACCATGATCTGACTTCAAGGACTGCGCAGTCTGGCCAGGTTCGACAACTTTCGATCTGTGATAATTTTATGAATGAATAAAAAATGATCAGTCAATCTTACCATTTTGCTTTATTTCTTTTGGGCCCCTTCTATATTTAAACAATGCTTTATGAAACACCCAGAAGGTCCTTTTGTATCAGAAGAGATATATACAGTGACGTGTAGACCGTCTCGAATCTGTCACATTTAGCAGGAAACTAAAGTGTCCCATTAAATCATTGGTTCATCAAAAATAGATCATTTTCTATTTGAGTATTGGTGGCTGCATTACTCAGTGTCTAAGGCGGTTGACTTGTAATCTTAGAGAAGTCGAGGGTTGCTGGTTCGAATTTCGGACGAGCCACATGGGTATGTCTTTGAGCAAGGCATTTAAGAGCCTCAGCTTTGTACCAGTGATACTTATGAGTCACATGAATATGTGAACTTCGTCGAGATATAACTGAAAATTTGTTCAAATCAACGTTTAACTTAATTAAAGCAAATTAATTTGGGATCAATTTAGAATATTTTAAAATTCTTTTGTAGTTGTATTAAGTTAAGCATTCTTTTCGTCATGTCCGTATTCGTAGAGTATGCCTGGTGATTAACCCATAACCAAACGACAAATTTTAGACTGTTCCATATTGAAAGAAATTGCAAACAACAATTCTTATTCGATGAAATTCTAAATTCTGAAAAAGAATTTTATCTGGCGTCGGGAACGTTGTGGATAACGAAGATGTAGCCTGTAACAAGCAATTTCTTCATTATTTACATTTTTACAATTTGTTTCTAAGTACACAAAAGAGCGACATTGTGTTGGAATGGGCTAAGACGTCTTGAATCGTATTTCCAGTAGGTTCTATTGATCTATGACTTTTCTACAGGAAGCAGATTCGTGCGGTATTAAAGTAAGTTGTAAGAACTTGTTTCCAAAACAATGTAATATGAATATTTCAAACCATGTATTAATTCTTTGTACTTTAGTTTACGAACAGCCTAAACCCGGCAGTCAACAAATGTACACGTACTCCCACTTCATACTGTTCGAGGAACCAATAGGAAGCAGAGTAACAATTAAACCTGAAGTAGACAGGAACAACTTCGACCTTGGCGCCTTCATGACTGCCAACAGGATATGCTCTGCCGTCGCTATGTCTCAGATTGCTGTCACCTCTTATCAAAATTGAAGAAATAAATGAAAGCAGCAAAATTTGATTAAGTTATTTCTTTTCCTGTGTGCTTGTAGTACATGTCTTGCACAAGCATTTGGTCAATCTCTCTGTTACGGAATTTTAAACAGAACTATGGATCGATTTTGTTAGTCAAGAAATCGACTTATCAATCTTTTTTTTATTTTTTTAAATTTAAACTAGTTGTTGAATTGTAACTTAATACCTTTATGTTATGTATTTTTGTTTGTTGGCTACTCGTCCCGTAAAACCCCGAGGTTTTATGTTGTAATGATTTTATACTTAAGAAAAAAATGTAGAAAAGGGAGAAATTGCTTATTTCAAGCAATTTCTACTTTTTACACACTATTTTCTACCGCGTAGGATGGTTTCATTTCAAATCGTATCCTATTTTCATTTTCATCTGCAATCTCTTTCAATTTGGATCAATCTTAATTTTAAAAAACGAGAAAGGGTTAAACTTTATAAAGGCTGTAGGTATAGCCGTGTGCTATAGATTCACTACTTTTTCCATCACCCCCACATTTAAATTTTGCAAACCTATATCGTTTGTTTACTTATTGTCGGATGAAAGAGGACGATTCTAGGGATTAATAATGATACAGAAAGAGTATTTTGTGTTTTTCATATCGATTTCAACTCGTGTTTGTTTACATTTTGAAATCGAGTTGAATGCACCCGATTCTCCACCGGAAACCTTCGCTAATCTTCGGCACTGACAGTTATATCCACACGTGCTCATGACTTAGCTTTACGGACGATTTCGTTAATCTCCGTGACCAAGCTAGTTGTTTGAATGGCTAACGAAAGTCACTGACGTCATAACTTTTATGTAAACAAACCTTAAAGTGTGGTGTGTGGTGCGTCACAATTTACACTTCTTTCAGAATTATTTAGATATCATTATTTTAATCGTCATTTTTATTTATGTGCCTGGAGTATTTTCTTGTTATTTTGTTGTGTATTAGGGGGGAAGACGCGGCTTTAATGTGCAAAATTATACATTACCACTTTTGATTTAGACCAGTCTTAAGAGTACTTCTTGTGGAAACTGACAGAATGCTGGCCCCGCCTAATGACTCCGCTTGTCACACCCACTGACTAAAACAGGAAATTCCGCTTCGATATTTGATGGCGCTATATTGCAAAATTTATGGACACTAACATATAACAAAAATGCAATAGATGGTATGCGATCTAAAAGTCGTAACTACAGCATACTTTCTTCCTTATCCCAAATGTTTTCTACCTCAAAGGGCAAATGAAAAAAAAAATAATAAACCTTAGATTTGTCGTTTGCAACATCTTGTAGCTTTGGACCATTCTGAAATTTTGTCGCCTGGTAATGGGTCAAACGACCATATGTGGTCGTCCAAAAGCTGTTCTCTTTAAACAAGTTTTACTGTTTTTTCTTAACTAATTTTGTCCGCCCAAACACTGAACGATAATCCAAATATATGGTATCTCAGACAAGTCGCCCTTTTCTAGTCACCGTCTTTGGTGTTGGGCCTAGTTATGGGTCCGAATATTTGGTAAGTTCATTTTGCAGACGACAAAAAATTGGGTCCCAAATGAAATGAAATGACGGATCGCTGCTGTCAATCAAAAATTCGAATCAATTTTTCACATATACAAAAGGGTATCTTAAACTCAAACGTTTAGAATAAGTTTGTTTTTATTTATATTTCCTGTTAGAAGGGGAGGGGAGTTTGGCAACTTCAACGTCGTAAATGCAGCTTATTTATTCTGTATTTCATGCGTTTTGGTCGCAAACCATTGTTTTTTATATGTTGTCATAAATTTTGAAAACTCAGTCGAGTGAACTTGTCTACCTGCTAGCGAACCATCAACTGCAGAAGACACGAAAAACGAAAAAAGAAAATTGTGAAATAAATAGCAGTCACACAGGGTCATATAAGACCATTCAAAGGATTTTAAAAAAGTTGCTTGTGATTTCTCCTTTTTCAAACACTCTATTTCATAACCATAATACTTAATTCGTCAAACAGTGTTGAAATGGGTTAAGTAATAAACAAGTCTCAACATGACACGGGCTGCATTCAGGATAACAATGTGCTTTCCTCCTGTAGCTAGATTGTTATTTAATAAAACGACAGCGCAGGTTCTATTGAGCAATAGCTGTTTTTGCCCTGATAAAAAACGCACATTACATGGTCTCAATTGGCCAATCGCTGCTGTGAAACAAAGAATAAAACTGCTAGTCCAATAATTCATTTAGACCGGGAGTGAACTTTAAACTCCGACATTGGCCGACATATATGTGAAGCATATTTGTTAGTTTTGCGATTAAAACGTCGTAACTTTGGCTTATTCAAGCTACAGTTACTACATTTAGGTCGCCAACCAACCATTTCACTCGTTTGTTACATAGTTCTAGCTATCAATTCTGTGAAATTACGCTGTGTATTTAATAGTGGAGTTGAACTTCCTGTTTGGAGTCTGTGTGCGTGACTAGCACAGTCAGTAGGCGCCAGTTATTCGTCGATTAAAATAAATATAATTCTAAAGCAATATAATGGACACCAGGATCAAGTATAACACTCACACACAAAAAAAAACAACTCTAGAAACTGATATAGTAGGGTTATGCTTAAGCCTGTGTTTAGAGCCAATAAGCATAGACTGGTTTACGAAGGTAAATAGATAAGGAGTTGTCTACAAGCCTAACATTCTGCACATCATTAGACAGCATGGTTTTAATCGTAGGTCTGTTTTTTACCCGATACTTAAATGCAAGAATCGTAAGCTCTAAAAAGATATGAGCCCATGCGCGACATTTCCAACCATTTCGCATGTGCATGACTCGCACACATTGAGCACCCTGGACAGCCATTCGGGGCAATTAGAAACATTCTCTGATTGTTTAAAGAAGCTCTGGGTCAGTATCTATCTACAGAGCGCAGAGTGAAGACTATGATCAGACTGTGCGGATCACAGGCTGATCTGAGTCTTTACTTGGCGCACATGTGTAATGGTTGGAAATGGCACGCTCATATATTTTCTTTAAAGTGGCATGCATTCCATTAAACGTATATAAGAATAATAGAGCGCCTTGGATAGAAGCCTACGGAACTCCGCATAGCATAGGATAATTGTTTGTCAAATATTATATCTTTTTAATGCACAAATAGACACAGTATGACCATGGAGGGGGATTTTGCATGCGAACTAATTGACAACCAGATGGGGTAACCGGTGTCTTTGGTCCCTCGTAGTCGACGTCGATCTACCAAAACGGTGAATGTTTCACTTCGATAATTTCAGTGTTTTGGTGAAATTATCCCGAGTAAACATCAACTGAGAAATTTCGATAGTCTACCGGAAAGCATTACAGCAATCTATGTAAACGACCTAGTACCTGTAATATCAAAACGTTGTTGTCTCTCTAAGGAATATCAAGGACCGCATCTTTTATCTTTGGCAATAAAGATACAATGATGGTCGGTATCAAATGCCACCTGTAAGATGATACCAACTATATTGACCATACCCATCCCAATTCTTATTGAACCAGACAGAACAAGAGGACAAGAATGGCCCTAAAATCGCTCACATTACTAATTTAAGATGATTGAAAAAAAAAATGAAAGAACACAGGCATGTTTGACCTTGAGCAGTGACATTGATGTTATCTGAAAATTTCTTTCAAATGGCACATCTACTCACGATTGAGATTAATTGTGACATTCTATTATTTAGCAACCAAAATGGTCCTCACAAATATGGACTAATGCATAAAAACCGACTTGTCATAGAGACAAACTTTTTCTTGCTCACTACAAGTAGGCTTGTCAAACAGAAAGTAATTATAATCTTAAGTCGTCCTGTTTACTAAACATTGGATATCAGTTGTTGTTTTACACTAGTTGCCCATCTCACATGTATTTTGCCCATTGGTGGCAGACAAAAGGTACTTGTCATAATGATTGTGCCAAATGTCCGATGAAAAGTGACCAAGTCGTCTTTAACAATGTTTCAGTCATATTGCGGAACAATTGATTCCTGGTATGCCTCGCACCAGTATTACCATTACAGCCTTTCCTCGCCACCAGCTGCTATCCTATTTAGGTTTAGGATCATCTAACCATTGGGGAGACAAAATGCGGTAAAGGATATGTACTCCCGTCGAGATTCAAACCCACGACACCCAGGGTTCCCATAATGTTCTGCCTACATAATTCGAGACTTTTCCAGACTTTTTCCTGGATATTTTCTAAAATTCATGATTTTTGTTCATGGACAAACATCCCCAAAATACCTCAAAAAGTTAATCAAAAGATAGTCATATCATGCATCTTTTATTCTTTTGAAAATGTGGTTGCTCCCTCTAGTAGAGGAACAACAGTAGATCTACCCATATATTACAGCAAAAACTTGTGATCCACCACAATTTAAGGTTTGTTTACACCAATTTATGACGTCAGTGATATCATTTAATCTTTCGCTAGTCATTCAAACAACTAGTTGGGTCAAGAAGATTAACGTGGTCGTCCGTAAAGTTCAGTCATCAGCACCTGTGCATATGAGAGTCAAAGCCGAAGATTAACATAGTTTTCTGGTGAAGAATCTGGTGCATTCGTCTCGATCTCAAAATGTAAAAAATAACAAATTGAAATCGACAAGAAAAACACAAAATACTCTTACTGGAGAACATCACACATACCCTGCATTTGTATATCGATATTAAGAAGGCCTTTATCTGCTTTAGTGACCAAATAAGCGTAAGATTATTTCAACTATTTTTTCTTCCTCTGAGGGCAGATATGGCTCAAAGCTTATTTTGACACTGATTGTTGAGTCCCTGAGACCCCATTTTATTGATGTCAAACTAAAAACCTTAACTGCAATAATATAAAATAATGGATAATTTTGATTGCTTATGGACGTGTAGAAACCTGGACACCCCATGATTGAAGACTGGCAGTCAGACGCATTCCCAACCGCGCTTTGGTGGCAGCCCTGATGTACTCACAGACACAACAGCACAGAAATAGCCGCATTGGCCATTGTCTATATGATTCATGCTAAGTTTGATAGCAATTGGCCCAATGGTTTGGAAGGAGAAGATGTTTGAAGATTTCGCAATCTAAATAAACACTGCCCTGCTATGCCCATATTTCGCGAAAATCTTTTGAAAAGAGTCGAGCAAGGAAAATTTATGTCAAGTCTGGTTGAACTTCGCCAAATGTTAACTGAGGAGAAGATGTTTAAAAATTTCAAAGTAAAAAACTGCCTGCCCTGACAGCCCATATTCGCGCGTCAATCAAAATTTAAAGATCAAAATGGTCACCCAAGGAAACTTTCTGCCAAATTGTTACAGGGGTGAAGTGTATAACGATTTCAAAGTCAAAAAGTGCAACGCCTTGCCATGCCCATATTTGCGCGCCAATCAAAATTTCGCGAAAAACGTTTCAAAGGGGTTCCCCAAGGAACAATCATGCATAGTTTAGTTGGAAATCGCCCAATGGTTATTGAGGAGAATATGATTAAGATTTCTAAATTAAAATAAGCCCCGCCCTGCAACGCCCATATTTTGGCATCAATCAAAATTTCGCGAACAACATTCGAAAGGGTCACCCAAGGAACATTCATGCCAAGTTTCGTTGAAATTGGCCCTTTGGTTACCGAGGAGAAGATGTTTAAAGACTTCTAAGTGATAAACTGCTCCAGCCTGCCACGCCTTTATTTGCCCGCTAATAAAATATTACGAACAACCTTTGAAAAGGGTCACCCAAGGAACAATCATACCACATTTGGATGAAATTGGCCCAATGGCTACTGAGAATATGTTTAAAGATTTCAATGGCAAAAACTGCTCCAGTCTGCCACGCCTAATATTGGGCATCTGTCTAAATTTAGCGAACAGCTTTTGAAAAGCTCACCCAGGGAAACAATCACGCAGAGTTTGGTTGAAATTCGCCGTATTGTCACTGAGGAGAAGATGTTTAAAGGGAGGTATCGATCTTTTTGAAACCTAGATAAGAAAAAATTACAAAGTGCCGAAAAATAGACTCAAACGAACATTGAATACTTTAAGTTAGGTCAGTTATTGTAATGGTGGTAATCTAATAGACCTACAGTGGATTTTTGTTGTTATATCGGAAATGTTCAGCGGAATTCGGCTGTCGACATCGGTTGACCTCATTTGCATATGACCCAAAGTAAAATGAAGGTAACAAATTTACAAGCGAAACATCAAACGTCCAAAATAATGTCACATGAAAGGTTAAGCGCAAAACTACGGTAATTGTTCATATTCGTAATAACGCTTACGACAGTTTTGGATTGACCTTTACAGATCGGCTAGCGAACATTACTCCTGATGACGTAACGATGACGTTGGTTTGATGTAATTTAAACTAAATGCAAGGTTCCAACGGTTATTCGTGCCACGTGAATGCCCTGTAATCTTCGCAACTGTCTCGGATTAATCTAAAAATAGATTAATAGCCTACGTAGGCTATTAGGGAAAAACCCTTCTTTTTTCTGATAAGCGACCTCAGATTTTTTCAAACTACTTTGTATCATATTGTATTCAAATAGTATATGAGAGGAAATAAAAATAATTAAAATCTGTGACATGAAAAAAACATCGATACCTACCTTTAAGGATTTTAAAGTCAAAAACCGCCCCGCCCTGCAACGCCTTTTTTTTTGCATCAATCAGAACTTCACGAATAACTTCTGAAAAGGGTCAACCAAGGAACATTCAAGCCGAGTTTGGTTAAAATTCGCCGTATGGTTACTGAGGAGAAGATGTTTAAAGATTTCAAAATCAAAACCTGTCCCGTCCTGCAACGCCCATATTTTGGAATCAATCAGAAATTCAAGAACAACTTTTGAAAAGGGTCACCCAAAGAACATACAAGCCAAATTTGGTTGGAATTCGCCAAATGGTTAGTGAGGGTAAGATTTTTAAATATTTCAAAGTCAAATACTGCCCGCCCTACCACGCCCATATTTGGCCACCATTCAAATTTTGCAAACAACTTAAGGAAAGTGTCACCCAAAGAACAATCTACAAGTTTGGTTGATATAGGCCCAGAGATTGCTAAGGAGAAGATGTTTAAATTATTCATAGTAAAATACAGCCTGCTCTGCCTCGCCCGTATTTGGGCGTCAATCAAAATTTCGAGATCAACTTTTGAAAATGGTCACCCAAGAGATATTTCTGCCAAGTTTGGTTGTAATCGCGCAAGGGTTACATAGGAGAATGTGTGTAAAGATTTCAAAGTCAAAAAGTGCAACGCCCTGCCAATATTTCGCCATATTTAATTCATACACCCATTGGTTACTGAGGAGAAGATGTTTAAAAATTTCGAAGTAAAAAACTTCCTTACCTGACAAGCCCATATTTAGGCGTTAATCAAAATTTCGCTAACAACTTTTGAAAAGGGTCGCTAAAGGAACATTTCTGCCGAGTCTGGTTGAAATTGGCCCAGTGGTTACTGAGGTGAAGATGTATAAAGATTTCAAAGTAAATCAAAGTACTGAAAAGTACTGTATGCTAGCAAAGCATTGTTCTGTTCAGTAATCTCCTTTGTCAAACATTACCATGAAAAAGAAACGAGGTTAAAGTAACCAATGAGTTAACCAATTCCCACAGAATACCCCCTTTTTACCCCCTCAAGAAAATAGTGTGGAAAGTGAAGAAATTGCTTGTTAGCAATTTCTTCGTTTCCACATTATTTTTACTTAAAGACATAAATACTTTTAGAATTTCAACAATTTGATATTGTCGTCTGCAACTTCTCTGAAGACTCTGATTAGAGTCATTTTGAACACGGTGTGCTAAAGTGAGTTAAAATACCTAGGAGATGAACTTGCATGTAGAGTTTGTAATATTCCTAAAATATATAAGAACTACTTTTTTATGGCGGATTTAGTGGTTAAGCCTCCAGTGGCAGTTTGCACTTGTTAAACTTTGAGAAGACCTCAAAATTTTGTCTGTAAACTGACGCTTTCCTAGATAAATACTGCCAGCCCTGCCACGCCAATATTTGGGCCTCAATCAAATTTCGCAAACAACCTTTGAAAGGGTCATCAAAGGAACGATCATGCAAAGTTTCGTTGATATCGGCCTAGTGGTCTCTTAGGAGAATGTGTTTCAAAATTTAGGGAACAACCTTTGAAAAAGGATCAACCAAGGAACAATCATGCGGAGTTTGGTTGATAAAAGCCGTATGGTTAGTGAGGAGATGTTTAAAGATTTCAAAGTCAAAACTGCCCCGCCCTGCAACGCCCATATTTGGATGACAATCAAAATGTCGTGAACAACTTTTGAATGAGTCACCCAAGGAACATTTATGCCAAGTTTGGTTGGAATTCGCCGTATGGATACTGAGTAGAAGATATCAAGATTTCAAAGTCAAAAAGCCCGCCCAGCAACGCTCATTTTATGGCATCAATCAAAATTTTGGGAACAACTTTTGAAAGGGTCACCCAAGGAACATTCATGCCAAGTTTGGTCGGAATTTGCCGAAAGGTTACCCAGAAAAAGTTTTTTAAAGATTTCAAAGTCAAAAAGCCCGTCCGGCCTCGCCCATATTTGGGCATCAATCATATTTTGCGAACAACTTTTGAAAAGGGTCACACAAGGAAAATTTCGGCCAGGTTTGGTTGAAATCGCGCAAGGGTTACTATGGAGAAATCAGTAAAGATTTCAAAGCCAAAAGTGCAACGCACTGCCATCTAAAGAACAATCATGCCAAGTTTGGTTGAAATCGACCCAGAGATTACTTAGGAGAAGATGTTTTGATAACTCGAAGTTAAAAACTGCCTGCTCTGCCAGGCTCATATTTTGGCGTCAATCAAAATTTCGAGATCAACTTTTGAACAGGGTCACACTAGGAACATTTCGGCCAAGTTTGGTTGAAATCGCGCAAAGTTTACTAAGATGAAATGTAAAAGGATTTCAAAGCCAAAAGTGTAACGTCCTGCCACACCCATATCTGTGCGTCAATCGAAATCTCGCGATAAAAGTTTGAAAAGGGTCACCCAAGGAACATTTATGCAAGGTTTCGTTGGAAATCGCCCTATGGTTACTGAGGAGAAGATGTTAAAAGATTTCTAAGTCAAAAACTGCCTTGCCCTTCCACGTCCATATTTGAGGCTCAATTAAAATTTTGCGAACAACTTTTGAGATGGGGCACTCAAGAAACATTCTTGCCAAGTTTGTTTGAAATCCGCTCAGTGGCTACCGAGGAGAAGATGTTTAAAGAATTATTGACCCTTCCGACGGATCACAAAAGCTAACCTTTGGTACGTTGTGCTCAGGTGAGCTAAAAACAAGAGCATTCAGAGACTGGTTATACTCTCTGAATAGAGCCCAGTCACAAAAAGTATAAAATATATGGGAAAAAGGATTCGAAACGGCGTTGACATGAAGCTCGCCCTTCTCAACTCATGCTTAATTCTAACTTTCGACCTTGAGCTGTGACCTTGATCTTGGAGCTATTTGAAAATTGGTCTCAATTTGCACATCTGCTCTTGAAAGAAAATTGTGAAAAAAGATTGAGCAAAGTTATTTTGAAAACCATCCATAATTTTAAGAGCTATGCTACGATCGCACATTCTAAATTGCAACGTTTGACATCGAGCTGCTACCTTGACCTTCAAGGTCTCTGATTATTTCTTTTTAACGGCTCACCTCCTCATGATAATGAACAACTGTGCAAATTGAAGGAGCTTTGCTGGAGACATGTTTAACTTTAACTTTCGACCCTTGAGCTGTAACCTTGACCTTAGAATATCCGAGTATTCCTTTCAAATGTTACATCTACTCATGATAGAGACCAATCCATCTATAATTTAAGGAACTATGCTCTGGATATGCTTAAGTTTAATGTTTCACCTAGAGCTGTGGCCGTGACCTTTGAAGTATCTGTATATTTAATTCAAATGGTACATCTATTCATGTTAGGGAACAACTGTGTAGAAGTGTTACGAAATCCATCCATAATTTTAGGAGCCATTCTCCGATATGCTTAAATTTTATTTGACCTTCAGCTGTGACCTTGACCTTGACATATGTCTTTCAAATGGCACATCTACTCATGATAGAGATGACTTGTGCTACGTTTTTTTTTTAAACTTATCCTTAAATCCAAAAATCCGGAAAAATGCGAAATATCATACGGAATCAAAGCGGGTGGGCGGGCGGACGGAATGAGTGTTATTTTATGGCCTTTCGACAAATAAGGTCATGTTTGGCGTAATGATAATTATCAAAATCATAAACCTTTTTTTAATATAAAAAGTAACAGATGATTTCAAACGGTAACAGTCTAAACAATCAGTGACAATACTAAAATTACAAACTGAAGCAAATTCTAAAATATATGCATGTGAACTTTCATAATCTAGAAATTCACCAACGGTACATAAACGTAAAAGAATTAATAGTATCGAAAGGACATAAGTCATATTTTACTTTACAAACCGATGTCTTTAAGAAAGTCAAAATTAAGCTCCAGTTCAACATTTCAATACTGTCACCTTTGAAAAACCGGTCTCTTGAAAGAAAAAAATCAATACAGTTGATCATTGATAGTTAGAGGAGCGTCCCATGGGATGCATTTGGGTTCCTCTTTTCATTTAGAAAGCTTTGAAACCCTTAGATATGTATACATGAGATATCTATCCTGGGAAGAAACAATTTGATGGTCGGTTATCGGAGGTGTCATTTTTTTTCCAAATCTACCGTCGATTATGAGCAGATCTGCAAATTTGAGCGCTAGGGGACACTCTTCCCGCTTTGAAGGTATTGTAACGATATATATGTACATATATATACATGTATTTATCATTACATATTTTTCACCCGATCAAAATGCTTTGAAGGAATCTGATAAAGGCCACCCAAGGATCCTTCCTGTAAATTTTGGTTGAATTCTGTTAAAGTACTACCTTAGAAGAAAATTGACGGAGGACGGACACCACGTTATGACCAAAGCCTACTGGCTTTCATCCGTTGGAGCTGGAGAAAGAGAGAGAAGAGAGAGAGGGTTGGGGTGATCGATCGATAAAGGCCACCCAAGGATCCTTCCTGTAAATTTTGGTTGAATTCTGTTAAAGTACTACCTTAGAAGAAGATAGACGGAGGACGGACACCACGTTATGACCAAAGCCTACTGGCTTTCATCCGTTGGAGCTGGAGAAAGAGAGAGAGGGTTGGGGTGATCGAGTGTGTAGCTAGGTTCGAACTAGGAGGCTCACGTGAGATGCGAGTGTTCTACCACATAGACAAATTTCGATTGTTAATATGCGCTTTAATATCTCCAGGAAAAGAGAGGGAGTGAGAGAGCGAGAGAGAGGGCGGGTGGTGGTTTACCAGGTTTGCATAATTATTTACAACTCTCAAAAGCGATATGCAACGTTGCTGTTGCATGTATATCCCATGGGTAGAATTCGGATGTGTGAATACGATCCTTTGAATGACCAACTAATTTGTTAAACAAAACATTCCAATCGAGAGTAAAACCGACAGCTTCGCTTATCAGCTATTTACAGCAACTCCGTCTACCGGACCCTTTTAATACTATAACTCTAGAATATGTAATATTATTTCGGAATAAAAATAACACTTTTTTTTTCTTAAAAAATATGATATGATTATACACAATTAGTACTTGTCCAATACACTATATATATCCCCTTTCTGTCTGTCCATTCACTCATCATTTTTTGATACTTTTGCCAAATTCAGAACACTCACACGAAAGTACTGTACCTTTGACCTACGTAACAAGGGTACTTTCGTGGACCATCGGTAAAAATGTCATGATGTTTCATGGTTGTATTTAGATTGGTTTTTAGAATTAGAGCACGGAATTCAAGTCTACAGACGGACGAACGGGCGGATGGGCAGACATGGTGAAATCAATATAACAATATACTTCATAGGAGAGGGAAAACATTATAGATCAGATGGGATGAAACGCACAAGTGGCCAAAAACAGTAGATTTTGAAAAGCGAAATAAGCAGTTTTAATTTAGAAATTTGAAAGTAGACAATGAACTGCTGCATCATACGAATTGGCAGGGCTCAAGGCTAACTAGGTCTGCAGAAGAGTCTTTTCTCACATTTAACTTGTGTTACCATGGCAACCAAATTCTATCAACGGATTTCAATTTTTTCATCTTCTTTTAAAGAGGACAATATACTGATATTTCGCGCAAAATATTACGGACCTACGCCTTCCGAGTCAGTGGGATAAAATTTTGAATTTTCCACTGATTTATATTCTTTTAGCTGTTTTGAGAGTGGACCATCTAAAAGATATTTGGACCAAAACTTATTGAAATTATTTTGGAGTGAGTAGTTTGCTAGATGTCATTTAAAAGTCCTTCTCTACCTTTGACTCGGCCTCTGGGGACCTGACGGTAGCAATTTTAGCAATTAACGGTTACCCTTGTCGTGCTGAATAAAATCGTTTACAAAAATCTACATGACAATCAAAGGTATGAAAGCACTTACAGTAGTAGTTGAGGATGAATATAAATTTTGATATTCAAATTCTAAAAACAATTCCCACTTCAAATGCACAAACAGGTGGTATAGACTAAGATCAGACTGCACTCATGTGCGGGCTGGTCTTTGTCGCTATCTCTTTCCAAAACAGGAATATTCCAGGTTCAGCATAACAAGGGTTAAGAAAGAGGTTAAGCTACTGATGCTTCGTGAAAATTTTATCAAGTCTCTACGCCTTCTGCATCATTAAAAGACTTTCAAAGATTTTCTTTCAAATTTTCACTTCCGTTGCCATGGCAGCAAGACTTTTTCTCCGTTTTAACCCTTTCCTGTTTTTTGAACTTTTAGACTGGTCCAAATTCAAAGGTTTTTCTGACGACAATTTCAAGTTGAAGATATTTAAAAAAAAATGATCGTTCAGTAGAAAGAAAATGATGTGGAAAAAGAAGAAATTGCTTATTACGTTTCCACAATGTTTGTCGGAGTATAAAACACAGGTACGTAAACACCAGGGATTGTACAGGAAAGGGGTAAAAAATTTTCGCATTCCTAAAAGAGGACCACTTATCAAATTTGGTTGAAATTAGCCAAGTAGTTTGGAAGGAGATAACGTCTAAAGAAATTGATGACAGATCACGACTCATGATAAACAATGTTTTATACCAAGGAAGTCAAGCATTTTGTAGTCTGGTCTTGCAACACAATCTATAACTTTAGGGTCAACACCAAAATGACGTCAAACTTGTAATTTTAGGCCAAAATGATTATTTAATAGGTTAGTGTTTAAGGCGCATCGACAGCTGTTGTCATGTAGCGCGCAAGAAATTTTAAGGATAGTTTACCATACAGAACAGATAACCGCAAGGCATATAAATGATAAATGAGGAAAAAACTGAAGTCGCCTCTTACGCGATGCTTTTGACAATAACACTCAAATGCTTATTGGCATACATTAAACAACACTTCAACTCACAAATTCATGAACATAGATTTACAGTCATCTTCAATAATGCAAATTGTTTTAATTGCTAACAAGTAGCAATTTCTTTTTTTTTTTTTTTTTTTTTGAAGACAGCGCTTAAATGCATCCAAACAGTCCATGGGCAACCCAAACCATGTAACTACAAGTTAAATAAGCAGTAGAAAAGAGGTCTGGGTAGCTCACATGATAAACATGTCATTTTCATTTATCAAACGACCATACAACAATGTTAAAATCCACAACATTTGGATACTATTCAACCCATTAATTACCATACGGCAAAAATTTCTACTGGTCCTATTGGACAGAAGTAGCAGATGACTTGATGAAATTTAGTTTTCTTTGTAGAAAACATTGTGGATAATGCAAGCAATTTCTACATTTTCCGCAATTTTCCCCCGAGCTTTTTTATAGTGGGGCATAATTGATTGATTAGTTTTTAACGCCATATTTTACAGTATTTCAGTCATGTCACGGTGACTAGAGTTTCTAGCCACACATTCCTGGTATTTCTCACACCAGTACAACCACTACATCCTTTCTGAGCCTTTTGTTGCTCATTCCACTTAGGATTACGATTATCTACCCAATGTTGGGAGACAGATATTTAACGTGACTTGAGATTGAACCTTGCAACTCCTGATTGAGATTGAGAGTCTGATGCACTACAAACTGCACTATGGCCGCAGCCTTTGAAAGGTATTAACCCTTTCCTGTTTTTTTAAATTTTAGACTGGTCCCAATTGAAAGAGGTTGCAGACGACAACAAAAATTGGATGCAATTTGAAATTAAACCATCCTATGTGGTAGAAAATGTTGAGGGAAAAGGAGAAATTGCTTGTCACAAGCAATTTCTCCTTTTCCCACAATTTTTTCTCGTGTATAAAATCATAGTGACGTAAAATCCCGGTTTTGTACAGGAAAGGGTTAAAAAGCAGAATTGTGTGAGAAAGGCTTGAATTAAAATAGAGTAAACAAAAATTGCAAAAAATAAGTTTTTTCTCAAGTAGTTTCTCTCTACAATATAGTGGGGTTTTTTTGTTGGTTTTTTTCTAAGTGTACACTCAAAACTGTACTAGAGCACATTTCGACATACATGTGTGAAGTAATGCAAAATAAGAGATTTTTATGAAATGATAATAAACTTCAAACTATAAATAAACATGCCTATAGTAAGACCGGGATGTCTGTATAGTTCTATACAAACTTTCGACATCCCAAACAACAAAAATTTCAATATAATATAAAAGAAGTTGCAGACATCATTTCAAAGTGTGAGTAATTAAATAATAATGAATATAGTAGAAAACAGTGGGAAAAGGAGAAATGGCTTGTCACAAGCCATTTCTTCTTTTTCAAAAATGTTTCCATATGTGTTATTCTTACAGGCACACAAAAAGGCATGAAAGTGTTAATTGGGTTACATAATAATGTCTTGGGGAAATCCAATGGCCTCTTACTACATTATCCAATAACTTTAGTACTGTTATCCCCATTCAGGTACAACCGTTCTAGTGTGGCCATCTTTTCCTGTTTTTGTAAATTTTCCTGTCCCACTAAACAAGTAAGAGTCAACCTAGGCAGAAAACATTGTATTAAAGCGAGAAGAAGCTTTCTACATGCAATCTTTATACAGAGATTTTTTTTCATGTTATTCTTGCCAAACACGGAGAAGTACTTGATTGTATAGAAGTGGGTTAAAACATTTGAGCAATTACACTTACATTTTCATCCTTATTTGATTTGTTCATGCATGGACGGAAATCAGTAGAAATGAAACAAAGATTCAATCTGCTAGTTCATACATATACGTCTCTTCTAACCAATTAGAAGATAGACCGGTACCGCAGTCGACTTTAATAGAGCTTTATTAAAGTCGGCAGTGGTACCAGTCTAATTAGAAGATAGCAAACATTTAGACTGGTTGAGTGTAAAAGAAGTCACACACACAAATTCAAAGTTAGTTAAAATTAACTACAGTAGAATCCTGTTAAAAGCAAAACCAATTTGTCAACAATTTTGTTGCAATTAACCAGTCGTTGCTATTAAAAAGGAGCTATCTGTTCTTTCAATCTAATACTTGTGCAAAATGTTAGCTGCAATTTAGCAGTGAATTGCATATTTTCATTTATATGCTACCCGTACAGTCGCCTCGCTGTGTATCAGTCCGACCGACCGTCCGACTGTCTGTCATTCCGTCTATGTCCGAAACCATTTCTCCACAACCATTGGACCAAATTGGATGAAACTTCAACTTATGTTGATATTTCCAAGACATTCATTTCTTAATTGCTAATTCAAGGAATGATTGTTCACACTTTGTTAATAATCAAATGTCCCAAACCATTTATGATTTGCAAAAATGTTATGGGAAGGGGAGACTTATATTATAGTTATATGTTTCTTTGTGTCAATCTTTCATAAGTCATTTCTCCTAAACCCCTTGACACAGTTGGATTAAACTCCGTACATAGCTTTCTTGGAATATGGCCCAGATAGTCTTTTCCTCGTTTCAATATTAACGGATCGCTGGCCCTGCCAGTTGAGCTCCGACAAGAAGTTCGAATTCGATATTAAACGGCGTTACTCGCAAAATTTATGAATGTGGCATGTTAGAAAAATGTAACATGGAAAGGTTGGTTGGTGGTCTAAACGTCGTAGATTTAGCCTGAATAACTGCAGTTGCGACTTTAAAGTAGCTCAACCAAATATCAAGAGGCCAATGAGGGCCTGCGACGCTCTACAGGTTATCAAGTTTTCCGTTAGAGAAATCTGATGTTTAAGCAAGTTAATTGCTTAAAATAATAAATGCATAAAATAGAAATAACGAATTTGACTTCATCACCTTTATCATTTTTATCAACAATCATTAAGGCCCCTTTTCCCGTGTTTCATGACAGATCGACTTAATTTCCAAGAGGAAGTTTCCTTATGACCCTAATATCATACTATGGAATTTTAATAAGATTCCGATAATAATAGTGGACTTTATCATGTAAAAAGGATTGTTTTGAGTGAAATTCCATAAGGCCCCTTTTCCTGTGTTTTCTCGTGAATCCGTTTCATTTCCGAAATTTACTTTCCGTACGACCATGCAATAGTCCTCTCTGAAATTTTAAAGACAATCTGATGATAAACGGAACTTCATCACATAAACAAGAATGTTTTGAATGATAATCTGTAAGGCCCCTTTTTCCTGTGTTTCTAATGCACGCCCGGTAATCTCGGGCTCCATCTCTTTTTGGAGAACAGTACAAAAAGGAGACAATGATACTTCCGATATGGAGCCAAGGACCGGAATTGAACAGAAAAGGTAAGCAAAACAGTGTACCTCGCGAACAATTTGATCTCCCATTATCCTATTATGCATTTTCCCAAAACGTCCAAAGTTTCATACCACATAGAAATGATTATATTATCCATTGGCGGTGATGGATTCAAAAAACAATTCCGTTTGTAAATAGAAACTTGGATCAAAGTTTGGACATCGGACCCGATCAAACACGAAAATGCGTGTTGAAATCGTTCAAATTCATGTTATCAACAGTTCTGAAAGATTTAAGTGGCGATGACTGTGAAATGGATGATCACGTGTTGATATGAAATAATGTTACCACAAAGAACTGTTTTTGTTTTCCAACCCCTTTTAACGGATTTTCTTAGATGAGAAGCAGACCAGGATGCGGTGCGGGAGACAAGATTCAGAGGGAGAGGCGATGCATATAAAAGAATACAGTGTATGATTTTCTAGGACTGAAACTTTATGAATATTATAGGACACTATTCTTTCCCCTTTACACAGCAAATGTGTCTCTCAGACTCTCTATAACAGCCACATTTATATGAAAGTCACAAGAATCGAGTTCAGGGAAAAAGACTATTAATTTCAACCTAGGGGCCCAGCCTGCCAAAAATTCAATATTCAATATTAGAGGTATAGGCATTTTCTCCTGCTAGTCTTTTTCCTGGAGTTGCACAACTCACCAATAAATTAATATAGAACACGCGCCCTGAGCTCATTACTTTCAGTCACAACTCTGCTACACACTCGTCTATTTCTGCTGACTTGTGTTAACTTTGAGATCACACATGAAGTAAATTGTCCAATCAAAGAACATTATTTCAAAAGTCTTTATAACAGATACGGCCGACAGTATATCTAGTACTTTCTGTGAAAGTTTTAAGGGAATTGTTGAAAACTGCGGACTCTAGGGTGTTTACTAGAATTTTTCTATCATTTTTCCCCTTTCTTGTGTTTCCTTGACGGATAAATCCCAATTTCAAAAGGAACGATCCTTATGGTGGTACAATCGTTCTGTAAAAGTTTGAAGAGAATCCGATGTAAACTGTGCACTCAAGTGTGTAAACGAGGATTTTTTAAATTTTCAAAGGGCCTCTTTTCCCCTGTTTCTTGACGGATCAGACCCAAAATCGAAAGGAACGATTCTGATAATGGTACAATCATCCTGCGAAAGTTTGAAGAGAATCTGATGAAAACTGTGGACTCTATCGCGTAAACGAGGATTTGTCAATTAAATTTTTATTATGCCCTCTTTTCCCGTGATTTTTATGTATCTGACCCGATTTCGAAAGGAACGATCCTTATACAACTTTTCTGACAAAGTTTGAGGAGTCTAATGAAATTTGTGGACTATAACGAGGATTTTTAATAGTTTTTTTTTTTAATTTTCATAAGGCCCTGTTTCCCGATTTACTTGACGGATCTGACCCCATTTCGAAAGGAACGCTATTAGATGATACATTCATTCTGAGAATGTTTGAAGAGAATTGGACGAAAACTGTGGCTTGATGATCCATTAATTAAATTTTAATAAGGCCCCTTTTCTCTTGACGGGTCATACCCAATTATTAAAGGATCAACCCTTATGATTGTGCAAACATTCTGAGAATGTTTGAAGAGAATCCGATGAAAACTTTGGACTATTTATCTAAAAATAGATTTACCCGAGACAAATGCAAACAATAAAAGTTCATTCATGTGTATGGTTCGAATCGCATTTAGTTTGAATTACATCAAACCGACGTCATTGTTACGTCATCAGGACTTATGTTTGCTAGCCGATCTTAAATTCTATAAAGATCAGTCCTAAGCTGTCGTAAGCGTTATGACGAATATTAACATTTACCATTTATCGTTAACCATTTAATGTGATATGATATAGGACTTTGATTGTTTCGCTAGTTAATTGATTATCTTCCGTTGACTTTGGGTCGTATGCAAACGTGGTCATGCAATGACGACACTCGAATTTCGAGATATCTATAAATAACCTGGTATTCCGCTGAACCTTTCCTGTTTAACCACAAACTGTAAGATTATTGCCAAGACGATATCTTACTCAAATTTAAGTATTAAATGTTCGTTCGATCGTATCTTTCGACACTTGGCATTTTTTTAGTCAAGGTCTGAGAAACATCGATACCTCCCTTTAAAAGTTCAGTTCCGATCTAAATAAATATCGGTGTTTTTTCATGTCACAGATTTTGATTATTTTTATTCCCTTTCAAAAACTTTTTTTGATGAAATATTCTGAAAAGAAGTTTTGCGAAATCAGAGGTCGTTTATCAGAATAAACCGGGGTATTCCCCTAGTAGCCTGCGAAAGCTGTTACTCTATTTTTAGATAAGGCCGAGGCATTTGGTCATACACGTGTTACTTTATTACCGTTGTAATACCGCATTCAGTTTGAATATGTTCAAACCTACACCATCGTGACCTCATTTGCATATGACCCGAAGTCAATGGAAGGTCACAAATTGTCTAGCGAAAAAATCAACGTCCTAAATTCTGTCATAGCAAATACTTAGCGCAAAACTATGTTAAGTGTTTATATTTGTATAAACGCTTACAACAGTTTTGGACTGATATTTACGGAACTGAAGACCGGCTAGCGAATATAACTCCTGATGACGTAACGATGACGTAGGTTTGAACATGCGGGTGAACAACACGTGAATGAACCAATACTCATTGGGTCGGTCTCGGCTTAATATAAAAATAGATAAACAGCCTACGTAGGCTATTAGGGAAATACCTCGGTTTATATTGATAAACGACCTCTGATTTTCACAAAACTCCTATTCAGAATATCTTATTAAAATACTATATGAAAAGGAATAAAAAAAATTAAAATATGTGACATGAAAAAAAAAATGATACCTACCTTTAAGATGATTGATCAATTGAATGGGGTTAAACACCACTTTTAAGAATATTTCAGTCAAATCGCGGCGGCTGGAATGGATTTCTGGTATTTCTCACACCAGGGCTACCACTACATCCTTTCCTAGCCTTAAGGTGCTATCCCACTTAGGTTTACGATTATCCACCAATCTGTGTAAGACAAATGTCGGAAAGGCTATGTACCGCCATCGGGGATCGAACCCATGACATCCCATTGTTGAAGATTTGGAGTCGGACAAAATCATTTTAAAGTGTATACATTTTTAATTAATTCAAGCTGTAGTTACCACGTTTTGGTCGCCAATCAACCATTTTACTTTTTGTTACTGACCATAAAGTTTTCAATATAAAGGCATTAAAAATCGAAGTGGAACTTCCCGTTGGAGCCAATAGGCGGGGCCAAAGGAGTAAATGGGAGGGGCCAGTGATTGGTCAATTGCGTGCGAATTACGCACTTTGAGGAGTTTTTTTATCCCATTTTATCGTCACTATATTCACTTATGTCACGCATTAAATACAAATTCAAGAAATACAAATACTAGTCTCAGGATAAAGGGATGAGATTATTTTTTTTAATAGTGTCAAAGTTTAAGTTTTACTTGAATGTGCGTTCAGATGTGCACTTTAGAAATGTAACCAAATTATATTAATCTTATAAAGAAAGATAGTGTTCTCATCACTGCGTAAAGTTTCACATCCCATGGGAAAAACATAGTTCATATAACTTTCTTTTGTTTAGATGCATGTATTTATTATTGTATATATTTATTTGTTTACCAAGGAAAATAAATGCTTAAGATTAAAGATTGATTTTTAGGCTATTATGATTATTATTACTATTTTGGGAATGATTTTGGCCATAGTTTGCCAATACAGTCAGTGAATCGGATAAAAGGCAAAACCCCTCTTTATATAGAAATGAAAAAGAAATCGGCTGAAATACTCAACGACGCTTTTATGAGTATCATGTGATAAACATGAGGCCCAAGGGGACATGTGCTCTTGGGCTAGTATCGCTCCACTGGCTGAAATATGCCCACCCGCAGAATGTGTTCATTTCCAATGATATTCTTGAAATCGCCAACTCAATCCCTTTCAATTTCAAAATTATAATTATAAAAAATAATTTTCTATTAATGCGTTGAATAAAATCTAACCCTTTTTCTTCCAAGGACCAAATCCCCTTTAATCTTTGTCATCAACCAACTGTGTAGTAAAATAAACAGCAAGTCGTATATTCAACTTTGAAATAAGGTAAAAGGGGTTTAACCAATTTGCATGAGTTTTACCAAGTAGTAAATTGTCTCGTTGACACCAATAATCAAACATAATCCAACAACTACGTGCATTTGCCATATATGGACAAAAAAGCCCTGTCAATTATAGCCCTGATTTTCCTTTCTTTCATTTTCCACAATGTTTTCCACCAAATTATGAAAACGTCATCAACTAAAATCGTCATCTCCAACATTTTCAATTTGGACCAGCTAAAAATCTGTTGTCTGGCAATGAATAAAAAACTCTATTTTTCAGTTTAAATCCTCAACCAACTGTACAAGTCAATATTAGCTGTAAGTCTTTTTCCGCACTCGGTGCAGGGGAGACTAATTTGACTTTTTTTTACAAAATAATATGTGTTGTCTCCCTTCGACTATTAATAAAATGTAATATGATAATTACACACTTATGATATACATTGAGAAAAAACCTACTCATACACGCCGTATTTTAACACGAATAAAACCAGTTTTCTGGAATTGGCTAGACCTTGATGCACAAGAAAATGAAATCAAATGAACGGTTTGAGAGAAAATGATATTTGAATGATTTCTACTTTGGCTGCTATGGAGTTCTTCAAGGAACAAAATTGTTTGAAGGAATTTTAAAGAGGGCCACCCAGAGAACAATTCTATGAAATTTGGTTGAAATCTAGCCAGTTATTTTGATGAAAAATTATTTTTTAAGAAAAATGGACTGACTGACGCACGCAAGGACGCACCACGGACACGACGCCATGACAATAGCTCGCTGGCCTTCGGCCAAGGGAGCTTAAAGCAAAATGATTGCTGGACGACATTAACATCGTCACGACGGGCAAGTCGCAAAACTAACAAATGCTTTATACAAATGTCGGAGTTCAATGTTTACTTCAAGCCTAAATGAGTGATTCGATTGGTACTGTGATTGGCATACGAGACTGGTCAATTGAGTACAGTTCAATATCAAACATCAAAGTTTTTTTTTCCTGCAAAGTGTTAATTAGTACACCTACTAATTAAAGCTGATCAGGCGACTCGGATTCTTGAGCTTTTTATCTGTCACTTGGCCTTTTCAAATCTCCAAATCTCAAGTTCGTTAGTAAATAGATTCTCTTGAGGGCCTGTTTAGCTTGAATCTACCGAGTAACCTCTTTTAAATTCTTTTTGATTTTGGAAACACTGTGGATTACGATATGTGTTAAGATATGCGTCATCAAAGGAAGCCTCATTGTATACTCCTTTATCAGCCTAACCATATTAATTCATTTCATTTCCAGTAATAACTTAGACAGCGTACTTAGTCTTCACAGCAAAACTGATCTTCTGAACAAGTTTGTATGCTATACTGTTCACATAAAAGTTTTGCCGAAACATTTAGCCTTTTAACTCTTAAATATTTAGTGTGTTTCACTGCGTAAAATTTGAAGAAAACCCTGATTATATTGAAGAGTTGTTTCGGAAAATTGCAGAAATTGCTCAGGAAAGAAAGATAGATAAGAGATTGATATGCTCAAAAGAGTCATTATTCTGTGTGTTAGATATGCAATTGCCAATCAAAGAATCATCGACCAATCAAACCATTCAATAAGAACGGAGTCGAACTTTGAACTTTTGGATATCGATGTGAAGCATATTGGTTGGTTTGACGACTTAACCGTCGTAACTACAGCTTATTTATGCTGCACTTACTACGTTTAGGACGCGCTTCGGTCATTTTACGGAAGAAAAAGGCATTATAATGATGGCCTAAAAGTACAAAAAAATATTTTGTAGTTAAAATCTATTACAGCATGATGTGAGATCCCTTTACGAAGAAAATGATCAACTCTTAATATATGTTCACTTCTATGAAAGACAACGTGAGCTTATCTCTCGTACATGTAACACAAGGCCAACTATCTAATTTACGGATTGCGCCTGTCAATCAAAACATCAACCAATCAATAAAATCATTCATTCAAACCGGAAGTGAGCGTTGAAC